>JAPPVO010000017.1:21517947-21569752 GCA_030407325.1 Camellia japonica | reverse complement strand
ACATGTCACTACTAATTCAAACATACTAAAATGAATAACAAACTAAGCAACCTCAAACTAAAGCCCACCAACACGGCTCAACCCAACTCATTGTTACTCTTAAATAATACCTAAGTTCATGTTCTTCAAGGTCTAAAATTACCCAAGACATGGGTACAGATCGAAACTTAATTAAAAGTAACTTTAAGATAAAATAAAGTTTTAAACAAGTTTTTCTAATCTATTTGCTAACTTTGAAAATTAAAAACCCACTCCATACTGTTCGAAAAATTTCAAAACCTTCCAGATATCAACAAATATATCCTAAATTTCAAACCCAATTGGTTTTGCTTGATTTGCTTATCAAAATAATTATTTACAATTAATTATATCCAAACAAGTTGTTTTCTACAGCACTTTAAAGAAATTAATGGTTCTCTTAGTATACATGAGCAATCAATGCAAGGCTAAAAATTTAAAAAACTAGACTTGTAACCGGTTCTAATGACGCCGATTTGATAATTTTCGAATTTATACCCATACAGAACGACACTTCCGAAATTACTATTTTGTACTAGTTTTCTGGACAGATTTGAACGCACCAGTTAATATAGATTTTGACTCCCAAAAATTATGAGAAAATTCTGATATGGGGTTCAGTATGTAATTAATCTACTGTAAAAATTTCAATTCAAAATTCATCCGTTTGATATGATTCCTCAATTTTTAAAGTTTGTGGTTCTATATATTGAAGAATCTGAACTGAAGCAGAATAGCAGTCCAAGACTGAAACTGAAGCAGAATAGCAGTCCAAGACTGAAACAGAATAACAGTTTAACTAAATCTGTTACACCCAATTCCATAACTGACTCTGTTATATCAGCTACATCAAGAAGCTTCTAGAAGCCTTTTCCACCTCAGCCATACAGTTGTAACTGTCAATTAGTTGTAACCACTTAGAGCTTTACATACCAGTCTATATATAAGCATTGTAACTCATCATCTATTGTATGAGAAAAATAATAATAAAATAGTTCTTTAGTTCTTTCAATTCTTCATGGTATCAGAGCAGTAGCAGTTTCGGTGATATGCCGATGTTTCCTCTCAGCAGTACCATTCTGAGAGGGAGTGTAAGGACAAGAATGTTGGTGAATAATCCCTTGAGTACGCAAGAAATAGTTCATTTGATTAGTAAAATATTCAGATCCTCCATCAGTTCTTAAAATTTGTAAGGAAGTATGAAATTGTTTTTCAATGTAAGCCTTGAACTCCATGAACTTATCACACACTTCACTTTTATAAGATAATGGAAAAAGCCAAGTGAAACGACTAAAGTCATCCACAAAAAGTAAGTAGTATTTATAACCAGAAGTAGTATTTGCTGTCTCCTGTTTGGCATCAAGCTATGCTTGATGAATTTTCTGCTCTTCAGCAACAACATACTTGGTCTCTAGTGTCCCTTCCCTCTCACAAAACTGCTATCGGTTGTAAATGGATTTTCAAGGTGAAGCGAAATTCTGATGGCACTATTGCAAGGTATAAGGCACGCTTGGTTGCTAAAGGGTACCTGCAGCAAGAGGGTATAGATTTTCATGAGACTTTCAGTCCCGTGGCTAAGCAACCCACTATCCGCATCTTACTTTGTCTTGCCCTTCATCATCAGTGGGCTCTTAAACAGTTAGACATTTCCAATGCATTCCTTCATGGACATCTTGAAGAGGAAGTCTTCATGCTTCAGCCTCCAGGTTTTGAAGACTCTTCCTTTCCTAATCAAGTGTACAAACTCCACAAATCCTTATATGGATTAAAACAGGCACCCCGAGCATGGTATTCCACATTTTCTCAACACTTGGTATCTCAAGGCTTTACTAATAGTAAGAGTGACTCTTCTTTATTCATTCAGAAGACTGCTACCTCAGTCACTTATCTGTTGGTATATGTGGACGACATCTTAATCACTGGTGATAATTCTTCACACATTCAATCTCTCATTACAAAGATGCACAATGTGTTCTCCATGAAGGAATTGGGTGATATTGCTTATTTCCTTGGTATTTCAGTTCAGCCTACCAGCTCCGGCTATTTTCTGTCTCAGTCTAAATATGCCAAAGATATTCTTCTTAACGCTGGTTTGTCCTCTTGTAAACCCTGTCTTTCACCTGTTTCTGTCAAGCCTAGTGTTCCTCCAAATGCTACTTTACCATTTTCTGATCCGGTTCTTTATCGAAGTATTGTTGGTGCTCTCCAATATCTCACCATTACAAGACCAGATCTTTCTCTATCTGTTAACCAAGCTTGTCAACATATGCATGCCCCTACCATTGAACATTTTGCTGCCGTCAAGAGAATTCTTCGATATGTTCAAGGCACTATCACTCATGGCTTGGTATTCTCTTCTAGTACTTTTGATGTTCATGGATATTCTGATTCAAATTGGGCCGGCGATGTTCATGACAGAAAATCAACATCGGGTTACTGTGTCTTCTTGGGTTCTAATTTGGTTTCTTGGTCTGCCAAGAAACAGGCCACAGTGTCTCGCTCATCTACTGAAGCTGAATATAGAGCTTTAGCCAATGCTGCGGCTGAGTTAAGTTGGATTTCTATGCTGCTTACTGAAATGGGCATTCCTTCTCCTACTACCCCCATCCTCTGGTGTGATAACCTCTCTGCAATAGCTCTAGCTTCCAATCCTGTCTTCCACACACGATCAAAGCATATCGAAATCGACTGTCATTTCATCCGGGATAAGGTTCTGGCTAAACAATTTCAGTTGCAATACATTCCAACAATTGATCAACTTGCCGATTTGTTTACTAAACCATTAAGTGTCTCTCGATTTCAATATCTCAAATCCAAGCTCATGGTTCTTGATCGCCCCATCAGCTTGCCAGGGAATATTGAAGAATCTGAACTGAAGTAGAATAGCAGTCCAAGACTGAAACTGAAGCAGAATAGCAGTCCAAGACTGAAACAGAATAACAGTTTAACTAAATCTGTTACACCCAATTCCACAACTGACTCTGTTATATCAGCTACATCAAGAAGCTTCTAGAAGCCTTTTCCACCTCAGCCATACAGTTGTAACTGTCAATTAGTTGTAACCACTTAGAGCTTTACATACCAGTCTATATATAAGCATTGTAACTCATCATCTATTGTATGAGAAAAATAATAATAAAATAGTTCTTCAGTTCTTTCAATTCTTCACTATACAGAATTTTTAAACTAATAATTTCTTCCATTCTTTACGTACAATTTTTCTCCTCAGATTTCTTAACAGTATATATATATACAAAATACATACACCTACAACATCTCCATCAATGAATTAAATGATAATAGAGTAAGGATAAAGAATAAAAACAAAGGAAGAAGAAAGATAGAGACTACCACATACCTAAAAATTCTTCTTTGTTTGTAACCTTTTTTTTTTATTCTTTTCTCTCAAACTCTCTCTCTCTCTCTCGTTGCTGCTGTTGCTGCTGCTGCTGCCGCTGCCGCCGCCATATATTGTATTAGGCAACCTAGGATTCCTATATATATATATCTAACAAAAGGCTTTAAATTATTATCTTTTGTTTTATTTTATTTTCTCTCTCTCTATTAATTTAAATAAAATACAACTATTACTAGATCAAAATATACTAACTAATTTGTCCCTTATTTTTTTTAATAAAAAATCTTACCTCTAAATTAAATACTTTCACCATAAATTTATTTTAGGTTTAAAATTAATTAAAATATTGTTCAGTAATATTTAATTTGCACCTTAAGATTCACAAGTAAAATATTTGAGATTTGTAAAATAATTTTGGGTTCTCACATATACTATTGATGTAAGAATGCATTAATATCAATATATAATATTTTTATAGCCGTTCAATATATATATATATATTTTTATACATCAGGAGTTATGAGTCTCGTTTTCTATGCCACGAATATCTTGCATGATGAAAAGTGTAACATTGGTCATTAGTATATATCATTTATGTATAAATGTGAAATAGTTTTTTTAAGAAGATGGAATGATATTATAGATTAATATTTTGATCAATATAGGAATTTCATAATTATTTTCATGATATTTATAGATCCATGCTTATAAATGTTTGTAGGGCCACTTTCATGAAACTGTCTGCTTACATAATTTATTATGGCATCTGTAAGTAATCAACATATAACAAAAATTGATAGAAATTTTTTATTTAATGTACTTACATTTTGTATCATTGAGTTGCATAATTGTTTTCTTGAATTTCACAACAGATAGAACAATTCCTGCTTCAGCTCGTCTAACTTTGCTTAGAGAGCATGTCGCAATAGATCTTTTATAATTTTTGTTTCACTAGCTTCTTATTTTTTTCTTACTCACCATTATAATTCATTTTAATAAAAATATTTTGATGAGTAAAAGTTGAGGTGATATCATATTGTTATGAATTTTAAAATTCATTTTTTCTCAATAATGTAATTTTTTCTGTGAGGGAAAAAAGTACAATTATTGTCGTGATAGAGGTGTTTTGCAAAGTTTTGATTTGTTATTAAAAGTGTTTGTTGTAAACATTTGTTTGTATTACAGGTATGTATATATGTATTGAATATAAGTTGATAAGAGAACAATACAAAATTCCGTAATTTTTTGCTAACAAATATAACAATATTACTAAAGCGATATATGTTAAAAAATTAAAGTATCTGATGGTGATATAGTATTACAGATTGACAATTTATGAATACAGTAACATATATAAATTTATATATTTATATATGTAGACATTGACATATATAAGATATCAGAAAAATAATATCTGAAATATTTTGAAACATAAAATACATAATTAAATAGTTAGTTATAATATAGATGTTCCGTGCTACATTTTTGTATGTACACACTATTTTTGATTAAATTTTTAAATTTACATAAAAATTAAAAGGAATTTGTGAATAATTTGGAAACTTGAGCCAAAATTTTGACCATGAGTCAGTCCTCTAGAAAACTTTGTGGAGCCGGATTGTCTGGTTTAGTTCTTGCATTTTAATGTCAATAATGCTTTCTTTTATGTTCAGCATGTATTGGTTTATCAGTATTGAATTATTGGCCTTATTTTCTCTTCTTGTTTTTTACGCAGCTGGTGCCAAGCTTTCTAGACCGCATGAATGGAGATCATGAAAATAGGTGTCAGAAATGCGGATTTTATGAGGGTAAGATATCCTGTCTGGTTTGATGGTTGGACATGTAACGTGTAAGCAGCTAATATTGGATGTTGGTGGGCAAGTATTTGAAGTCGGATGGAATGAAGTCGTATTTGTTCGTTGGGGAGATGGGTTGTTTTTGCGATACTTGCCATGAGCACAGCAGTTTCTGGCTGGTGAGTGTTTGAAGTAGAAAACATCTTTGCAGTTTCGGCAGAGCTGCCTATAAGTTCTGGGTGATTTAATCGAATAAAAAAAAAAAACTATGGAAAAAGTCTTGTGGTCTTGAGTTGAAATTTGATGTTAGATGAAAAATAAGTACATGGTTAAAGATGCATTTTGGTATTTCTTGTCTAATGCCTTGTGGTCGTGTATGAACTTGCCCTAAAGTTGCTTTTTTTGAGCGTTTGTGAATCAATGCAACTTCAGTATTGTTCATGGATGTTTTACAGTTTAAATACTTCAGTACAGCATCTTGCTTTAATGAGTGCTTGGTTTTGATTATTGTGTTGAAATTTAGAGAATATGTTGAATGCCATAATTTTGGCCTCAAATAAGTACTTAGTGCAGGTGGATTCATAAGAAATGTGTTTGACTGAAGTCAAAATTGTGTGTGGACTTTGTTCTTGACACTGGAAATTGTGTGGACCTCTCACATCTAATCTCACCTGTGTTGGTGAGAAACTTTCCACACAAGGAAGTTTTCTTTAGAAATTTGATTCGAAATTATATACTCATAAACATAATTTGACAAAGAAGTTGTAATTGTCCGAAATAGGCCTTAAGAGTCTATAAATAGATGTTTTGTTGGATTGGGTGGAAGCAAAAATTATTCTGTATTTTTGGAATACTATGTGGTTGTGTATTCGATCAATAGTAGTAGTATTTTATGATTTTTAAAAAATATTTTCTTATTTTTTTGAGTCACAAAACACTTTATTGGCTAGGCAAGGCCTCGTTTGGCAAGTTAATATTTTAGTTAAAAAGTCAAAAAGTTACTAAAAAAGCCAAAAAGCTTATAACTTATATCAAAAAGTTAAAGATTATATTTTCTCTCTATTTTTTACACATTTTTTGTAAAAAGACAAAAAGTTATCCTAAACATACTAGTTTTTTTTACATTATATTTTAGCCAAAAAGTTAAAAAGTTATTAAAATAATCTGTTTCCAAATGAGGCCGAGTCTAAATTCAAATACACAACTTAATTTACATTTCAATAAATTTACAAAACATAATAAGAAAATTTGTTTGAGTTAATATGATACAACAATATTATATATTACATTATAATATAGTTTAGTACAAATAGTGAAAAATGTCAAATATTTTATAATATTTTGTATTTGTTATATATAATTTACTCCCTCCGTCCCAAAATATTAGTCCCTTATTCCATTTTTCATTGTCCCAAAATATTAGTCATTCTTCTAAAATCAAGTACAAAAATAATATAAATTTCTTATTTTGCCCTTCTTTTAAATTAATAAACAATATAAAAAGTACAATTATGCATTGATATTCTCAAAAAATGTACTATCAAAAGGGTCAATTTGGAAAATCAACTTTTTTCAAATACAATGATTGTACTACCAAAAAAAGTTAGATTCCCCAAAAGGGACCATTATTTTGGGACGGAGGGAGTATATATTAACAAGAATTCAGTTTAATTGGGCTGATCGGGTTGTGAGAATAGTAAATTTTAACACAAATCTTAACTAAATTTATAATTATATTGTTCAAACTTTAATTTTTTTGTGAATTATATCTAATTATATCCTATATAATTTATATCTATAGGATTGGGTATTATATGTGGATCAAGGCAGGGGCTTAGTCTGCTGGTGGTATCTGCTGCAGGTAGTCTGGTCTGCTGGTTGCTGGTGGGTTGTTTTTGGTCTGCTTTGTGTATCTGCTTTGTGTATCTGCTGGGTTGAGGTCTGCTTTGTATATGCACTCAGCATTTGCAGAGGAGGTGGTCTATTTGAATTTGTAGGCATGAAATGTACTTCAGAATTTGCATTGCAGAGAGGGCTGGTTTAGTGGAGGTTGATTCAGATCCTGCAGAGGAGCTGCTACTTGTGATCAACTGCTCTTATCTTGTTCTGCTGCTGTGTTTTGGTTTCAAATTTTGGTGTGTGGTTTGGGTGAAGGTCTACAGTTGTTTGTTTTTGGCAATGTAGCTCAAGGAAAATCTGCTTCTGCTGTGATTCATATACTCTGGGTTGTGCATGCAGAGGTATTTCTAAATAACTTTCTGTTTCTGATCTGGGTTGAATAGAAGTGTCCAAGAGTATAATATTGCAGGTGGTACTTATTGAAGTGTTGGGCATGTTTGGTGCCTTGGTCTGCTGTAGTGTCCCAAAATAGGAGTTTTTTGTTCTTCCTCAGGCCAACTAGCAGCAGCAGCAGACAATGTCTTCATGGTGGAGATGTTTGGCTTACATTCTCATCTAAGTGGGCTGCTCTGCTGGTTATGGTTTTCCCTGTTCTCTTTGTTTTTTTCTTTTCCTCGTTGGTTCCTCACCAACTTGGGGGTGCTAGCAAATGATAGGATGGGCTTTTTGGTGCCAACCTAGTTGGGATCATTTCGCTCATTGTGATGCTTCTGCATTCCTTTTTTCCTTATTGGTGTAATTAATTTTGTACCTTGTACTAATTTTACATCAATAAAGTGTCTCTTTTGCTGATAAAAAAAAAAAAAAAAAAAAAAAAAAAAAAAAAACAAGAAATCCGTTGATCTTTCCCATTCACACTACATGCATAAAGGAGTGGTGAGACTCAGCTCGCAAGTCACTATTGTAGAGAGTTTATTTATGAGGTTCACGACTCTATTCATGAATTATCTTTTCATAATTTGGTAAGATATAATTGAATACCTCTTATCCCCAAAATTTTAAAAATAAAAAATTTGTGTATAAATCCTAATCAACTTAATTCGGGTTTGTAGCCCAGACAATCATGAATGGATAAGGGTGTGAGATATGAAGTTAGAGTTAATGAAATGACGTGGACATGTTGTAGTAATTTAACTCTACTAACTTATTAATCTCTTATTATGTGACCCTCCCAAAAAAAAAAAAAAAAAAAAACCTTATGTATAGGTTCTACTAAGTAGACTCATTATTCAATAAATTCTATGATAATTAATGGCATTTTTTATCATATATTATTAAAAAACGTCACTAATATATTGTTAATTTTCAGCAATAGTTTGAAAATTTTGTTACAAAAAATATCACTAATTATAAGTTTTAATGGCAGTTTAAAAAAATCATTACAAAAAAAAAGTCACAAATTTTCAACTTTCAACTACAGTTTAAAAATTGTCACAAAAAACGTCACTAATTGTAAGTTTTAGCGACAATTTATAAAAATCGTGACCAAAAAAATTCACTAATTGTCAATTTTTAGCAACATATATAAAAAATTAATACAAAAAAATATTTTTAGCAACAATTATACTAGGTTTTATTTTCAATAGGACTTGATGAGAATTAAGTCTAACTATTAAGACCTATTGATAGTTTATTCAAAAAAAATTGAATTCATCTAAAGCGAGAAGATTGGTGGGGAAGAGGTATCTCATCAGGCCCTGAGCCTCACTTCAGGTCTCACTGATGATTTGAATGGTTTATTTTATTACTCTTATATATAGATCATTGAATAAGATAAAAAACTAAAAAAAAAAAATGATTTGATTATCATAATCATATGAATTCACCATATTTGTAATAAAAAAAATAGATCATATACTTTTATAATTATACTTGTGGTTTATTTATTTATTTTCAAAAATAATATAAATATAATGAAATCATGTGACTATGGTTATTATTATATCAATCTATTTTTTTCATAAATAATTTACACACAAAAATTTACAAAATAAAAGAAAAAATTATTAAAATGGGATTATAGTGAGTCCTATGATCGGAAAGCCTCTAGGATAATGATAAATTTAATTGTGCAGAATTTTTGCCATGAAATATACTACTATGAAAGATTGGCCTAAATTTAATTATTGTACAATTGATTTTACACATAAATTAAATCTGAAATACTTGTTAATTTTTATTTTAAATTGTAAATAAAAATTTTAAATTATTATCTAAGATAGAGAATCCTCTCCCTATTCATTTATTTACATAGCGACAAAGTCACTCATGTCGTGTAGTAACAATAAAGGACAAGAAGCTAAAAACTGCAATTTGTTTGGTAGTAATTAATCCACGTCCCTCTCGAGGGATGATCATATTTTATTTATTTATTTTTTTGAGATTTAAAAAAAAATATAATTAGTTATATATTTTTAATGTAATTATATTGATTAATTTATGTAACAGCTAAAACTCTTTTTCATCAATAATTTGTTAATCATATAAATAAAAAGATGACATTATATCTTTTATACTACAATATATATACAAATTATATTTTTTTCAAATTTCAATCGAAATGAGTGTAATTTATTCTTAAAAATTTTAATATAAGAAACCATTATTTTTAAATTATTGTTAAATTTTTAATTTTCACGTCAGACAAACCATTTGAGGTGTGAGACTTGTAAATGAGAATTCTATTATATATCTAATTATTATGAGATATAAATATAAATTTATAATTATTTCAAATTTAAAAAAATCGTTACACTTATTATTGTATGATGTAATGAAATATCTTCATTACAAATATACAATAGAGATAATCACAATTAGAAGTACATTTCGAGAGTTTTGAATAAGTAGGAGGTATAACTGGACAAAAGTGATTTGACGTGTGAATGTAATTGCCCATCATTGTCTTGTATATTTTTCATTAGAGTCTTGTTACATGTTAAGAAAGTAATAATAAACATATATTACCTTCCACATCTATAAAAATATTAAACAAAAGTAGAAATAAATTTAATGTTTTTGAAGAAGCTAATAAATTTGATATATTTATTGGATGTGGACAAAATTACCCCATTCTTGGGTAGGAAATTGAAAATAAGATTATTTAACTACTTCAATTTATATAAAAATTAAAAACTATCCCGTGATAGCCCCGCCAACCACTAGAAAAAACTTTAGTTGAAAATTATTTTTGTTTGGTTGAATTTTTAAAATTTATTTAAAAAATTTGAAAATTAATTTGATAAAAATAAAATTATTTTGGGGCTTCAATAGCATTACTCTTTTAGGTTTTCAATTTTTTTTTTTACCAAAAAAATAAATTATATAAAAATAAGGAAGGTGAAAAGGTATAAGAAAAAAGGAAGATGAAAGGCTAAAATGTAGGAAAATGCAACAAAGGTGTTGTTAATCCTATGATTTGATTTTAATGATATTTAAAGTATATTATAATTTTATATACATATTTTACATCTTTTGATACAAAATATATTATTAGATATTTAACAACTGGGACACATGCATGTATGCATGTTTAAGTTAGTGAGATTTAGAATTTGTAAAGATTTTGTGTTGAAAAAGATGATTATATTCATACTTTGGAAACGCAGAAAATCATATTATTTTGCACTCAATATTTATTGCATGGCATTACTTATCATTACATGACAAACCCACATTGGTTGCTGATTGTCCACAAAAAAAAAAAAAGAAAAAAAAAAAAGAAAAAAAAGAAAAGAAGATGAGTTAGCAATGTACAGAAATGGTGCTGCGAATTTCTTGGGACATTTTTAACTCGTGAAGCTTTCTATCTCCAATGGACGTGAATTTTTCAAACTATGTGTGCTCGAAGAAAAAGACAAAAAGAGAAGCAGACGTTCTTGATTCGGCAGCTCAGAAGAGGAAGTCTCTCCTCCTTCAACGAATATATTTTGAGCATATATATTAGTGGCATTCTATTTGAAGAAGTAGAACAAGAGAAGTGATTATATCTTGTTGGTGAAAATATCAAAAAAAAAATATTTTATTGATAAATAATACAAAGAAAAAAAGATACAAATAAATCAGGCTAAGATACGGATATCTCGTTTTCTTTAAGGAGATCAAGTCCAGGAAGAATTCAAATACCGATGCAGCAATCACAAAATTATGACTTGTTCCCTCCAGGATACAACAGCCCGACCATTTGTCGTATGGTTCATGCCAACTCTGCACAAGATGGTGAACCCAAAGCTCCACCAAGAAAAATACCATTTTTTGCTAGTAATAATCTCTTGTATAGAAAATAGTTGATGTGTTTGTTGTAGAAAAGAGTAGAAGAGAGAAACTATTTATAAGCTACTAAGACATTACAAAATACATCAAAAACCAATAATGACGATGAACCTAGAGAAAAATGAGAGTGAACCAAAAATTAACTCACTAACAAGTTCATGAATTCTAATTAAACTCCATTCATCAACAAGACAAAAAGTCACCAAAGTAATGAATCTTCATTCATGAACAAGATGAGATTCATGAATAAGATAAAAGAAGATTCATGAACAATATAAATAAATAAATAAAATAAATAAAATATATTAAAACAGTCCAACTCCCCCACTCATTTTAATATCAATAAGGACAAGAGAGATTACCAAACAAAGATAGACTAGTATGCATCATGAAGGTGTGCTCTGCATTGAACCTTCATTAGTGAAACAACAACCTCTACTCCAGAGTCAGTAGTAGTCTCAGACTTGAACTATAACTGCTTAGGAGAAATAAAATATTACTGCTCACACATAATAATCAAAGTGTTGATATGAGCTTTTAATAGCTAGCACATTACGGCCTTGTGCTTATTCCAGTTTTCATGAGCATATTTGAGAATAAGCCTTATTCTTATAGAAAGCGGCCCCACTTTCATGCTCACATAGGTGAAATCTGTCAAGGATGTTCCTGTAATTTACATACTCCACTCAACAAGAGCTACAAAATTTCATTAACAGTATAAAAACTCAACCCTCCAACATTATAGGACAAATGCACTTACATTATAGGGATGGATAATAAAATATTAAAGAGTGCATTTTTTACAACCACCATATGATTCATTCTTCCCATTAAACCTACTTACAGGATCTCTGGTCCCTAGGTTGGGTATCCCCATACATGGTTTATGATTTTATAGGCTTCAAATCCATCCCCTCAATGTATTCCAGACCCTATCTCTTGCCAAGGCCTTGGTTAACGGATCCGCAAGATTATCACAAGATCTTAC
Source organism: Camellia japonica (assembly GCA_030407325.1). Classification (NCBI taxonomy): domain Eukaryota; kingdom Viridiplantae; phylum Streptophyta; class Magnoliopsida; order Ericales; family Theaceae; genus Camellia; species Camellia japonica. Next base: position 21,557,421 of record JAPPVO010000017.1, on the reverse strand, counting down.
ATAATTCATAGTTATGATGCCATTACTCAAATAGGATCTCACATTACTGTATTTTTTTCGAATAGGTCTAAATTTACTGTTATAAAAATGATATTTACCATTAATTATATTAAATATATATAATTTGTTATATACATATTTTACATCTTTTGATACAAAATATATTATTAGATATTTAACAATTGGATACATGCATACATATATTTAACAATTGGGATACATGCATGTATGCATGTTTAAGTTAATGAGATTTAGAATTGTAAAGATTTTGTGTTGAAAAAGATGATTATATTCATACCTTGGAAAAGCAGAAAATCATATTATTTTGTTTGATCTGCTAATAGTCTTTGCACTCAATATTTATTGCATGGCATTACTCATCATTACATGACAAACCCACATTGGTTGCTGATTGTCAAAAAGAAAGAAAAAAAAGATGAGTTCGCAATGTACAAAAATGATGCATTACAACAAAAATATATTTTAGTGACGTTATATTAGTGGTATGTTTTTAAAAAATATCATAAAAAGATATTTGGTGACATTTTTTAGAAAAATATCATAGAGCCACAAACATACAAGGCTCTAGTGACATTTCAATTAAAAAAAGTGTCACTTCACTACAACAAAAATGTCACTACAACAAATTACACTTTAGTGACACTACACTAGTGGCATGTTTTTAGAAAATGCCACAAAAATAAAAATTGGCATTAAATGTTTTAGAAAATTGCCACAGAACCACAAACATATAAGGCTCTAGTGACATTTCAATAAAGAAATGTCACATCAATTTTATGACATTTTATAAAATAATGACACAAAAAATTATGTTCGTGATATTTACCAACAGATGCCACTAAACTTTAGTCGCAATGGCATTTTTTAAAAAATGTCAGGATACTAGGTAGGTGCAAAATACTTTTTCAGTAATGATTTAGAGCTCTAAATAGGGAGCTCTAAATCCACCACTAGTGAGGTGGAAATTGAAAAAAAAAAAGAAAGAAAAAAAAACCAAGGCACAATACACATGTGGCAGTGGGTGGGACCCACTACCACATCATTAGAGCCACCACTAATTAGTGGTCTTAAGCATTTTTGTTACTTTTTATGGCACTTAGGTGAAAAGTGTCAAAAAAAAATATTTTATAGCATTTTGAGAAATGCCACTAAATCAAAAACTTTCCAAGCTTATAATGGCATTTTTGAAAAAACAAAAAATGTCAATATATTTTCTAAAATTTTAAAATGTAGTAAATGATTAAAAATATATAAATTAAACTCAATATACACTACAGGAAAAAGCATATTCGACGACTAAATTTCCTGACGAAAAAAAAATTGGTTGCTGAAAGTATAGCTTTCAGCGACCAAAACAGCATTAGTTGCCAAAAGTAAAGCTTTTTGGCGACTAAACAATTTTAGTACCCAAAAGTCTACAATTGACGACTAAAACTAAGTTTGGTCGCTGATTATATGGGTTTTAGTGACTAAAAAATTTTTAGTAGCCCAAAGTAAAGCTTTTTGGTGACTAAAAAAATTTAGTAGCCAAAAGTCTACAATTGGTGACTAAAAATAAGTTTAGTTGCTGATTATATGGGTTTTACAGACTAAAAAAATTTTAGTAGCCAAAAGTAAAGCTTTTTGGTGCCAAAAAAAATTTTATTAGTCAAAAGTCTACAATTGGCGAAGTGGTCATTTTTAGCGCGGGAGAACTAAAATAAGTTTAGTCGCCAAAAGTGGTCATTTTTAACGCGGGAGAACTAAAATCCTAAGGCGGGAATTAAATTTTTGGCGACCAAAATTTGGTAGCTGAAAGTGCATCTTTGGCGACCAAATCCGATTTTGGTTGGCAAAAGTTAAGTTTTTTAGCAAGTAAAAAACAATTAGTAACCAAAAGTATAGAATTGGCGACTAAAAAATATTTTTAGTCGCCAAAAGTGATCTTTTTTTATTTTGCTAGTAAATAGTTTATTTTACATAAATTATGTTCAATAAAATAATTATGTTTATACACATACTGTTATATTAATATGAATGTATGTACTATATAAATAATATATGTTGCATATATAATCATGTGGTGCTATAGAGGTGTAATGGGAAGAGCGTGGTGTATAAGGTTTATGGTGTGGGAGGTTGGCGGTTCGAGTCTCCGCAAGAGCGGATCAAATTGTTCTACAGCGAATTATTGTCACGAATGACACTTGATAGCGTCACAAATAGTGCCTACCATGACATTAAAGTGTCACTGAAAGGTGTTAGTCTTGATGGTGCAATGACACTTATAAGTGTCACTAACTCTTTTTTTAATGGCGCTTGATAATGCCACAAATAATATCTACCATGATATCAAAATGGCATTGAAAGTTTTTAGCTATAATGGTGTAGTGGCACTTGCAAGTATTTACCGTGGCACTAGTATTTACCGTGGCACGGATACAAATGACACTTGTTCAAAATGCTACAAGACTAAAAAATGTCATTAAACCAATAGTTTTGTGGCACTTTCAAATGTCACTAAACTAAGAAAATGTTGTAGTGGTGCTGCGAATTTTTTGGCAGATTTTTAACTCGTGAATCTTTCTATCTCCAATGGATTTGAATTTTTCAAACTCCGTGTGCTTGAAGAAAAAGACAAAAAGAGAAGCAGACGTTCTTGATCAGTGCAGCTTAGAAGAGGAGCGTCTCACCTCTTTTGAGCATATATATTAGTGGCATTCTATTTGAAAAAGTAGAACAAGAGAAGGGATTATATCTGTTATATTCAAATGGGATTATACTTCATTAAGTTATATTTTTTTTGAGAAAGAATTTGTTAAGATATTGAGCGAAAATTGTAAAAGGGTTTTCATATCTTTTTTATTGTTCTTGTAAAAAGATAGAGTCTTTGTAAGCGATTTTTTGGGATAAAATCACTTGGGTTAGGTGTGACTAGGTACCAGATTCAAAAATAGTGAGTTAGAGTGATTGGATTTGATCACTTGTTGTAAAGGTTCACTAACACTAGTGAAATTAGTGGTGTAGCTACTATTGGAAGAATAGTGGAGAATTCTGAAAGAGGAACTTGAGGAGTGGACATAGGCTTGATTTAAGCCGAACCACTATAAATCGTTGTGTTTACTCTTCTCTCCCTATCTCTTTTAAGAGATACCCTAATTACAGTATTAGCAGCTGATATGTATACAAAGTATGGAGACTTGTATGGATAAATTGATTTATATCTAAAATACAACTATGTAACAAATAAACACACACTCGACTGAAAATTTTAAATAATAAATAAGAAATTTTATAAATATAAACATTACTTTATAACTAGATTATTCAGATCATAATCTTATCTTAAACAATAAATAATAAGCAGTGTAACGCCCCAAGAAAAATATGCACTAACAGTGCATCGATCTCTACTCTTTATGATAACATAAGTAATTCATCAACATTTGAATACATGATCATAAGGTTTTTATAAAATAGTTCCACATGCATATATATATTCAATGACTTCTAACACATGAATCTATAGCATATAGAACATTTAGCCAAAACAAATAAGTGCCCTCAAGGGCTACAAGTTTCAAGGTTTAAACTCGGTTACACAAAAATGGTTACTCAAACCCGTACAAATATAGCCCTTGGCTTACAAAATATAATCATAGCAAAACAAGAGCTTTGTGCTTTCAACATGCACAACCACACCCTTAGTTCGGCGGAATCGCCACATCTTTTCTTGCACCAAAATTCCATAGGGTGAGTATACAGCCTAGTAGGAAATTCTTAACAAAATATAAATTTTATACAAGTCTCATGAAGTGAAATGTACATGCCATGCCTTGTAAAGTATCATTTTCATCATTTGAAAACCAACATGCATAATGAAAACTTGAAATTTCAATAGATTCAATGATTTTAAACCACATTCATAGGGCGGTAAATGCGACTCAGGTAATCCCTAGGTTGGTATTTGCAAGTAGGCATAACTAACACTACCAAATCCCTACTTTACCGGTAGCTAACTGAAAGGCACGTGGTACTCCTCCGCGCATGTTTTCAATCTTTCACCCTGGACACTCAGGACAACTTAATCAATTTCATCTACACCTCCTATTCAGACATACCAACGTATTTACCCCAAAACATTTCAATAAAATCTTATTTCACAACATTTCCTTTCTCCATGCAAGGTTTCAAATCCCAATTCAATATTTGTAACAAGCAAAAGTATTGAAATGCCAATGCAACAATTATTAATGCTATGAAACACCCTTTCCATTTTCAATTGTTCCATGCAATGTTCCTATAGTAATCACAACATTCATTTCTCTTGTCAATGACATTTCTCATGATAGCCATATGTTCATTTAAATCCTTCAATGAATAACTAATAATTTCACACTTCATGCATCCTCGACGATTTAATCATTTCATAACCACATCAACATTTTGAGCAACGACTTTTCAAAATCAACAATTCTCATATTCCATGAAATTTGTCATTTGTTAAGTAAAATAAGAGATTTTTCAATCATTCATTCATTTTAACATGATAATAGGTAAACACCCATACATTTTCAACATCTCTCACAAAAATCTCAAGTTTCTAGGTTTTTGCCAAAACAAGGCATTTCTTTATCTTACAAAAGAAAATCTCTCCAAAGCATCCTTTCTCACAATATAGTTAAGCCTTCAAAAATTTTAAAAGAAATAAGGTATAAACCCACTTTTAAAATCATCACTACATATGAACCAAAATCAAGTTCTTATACTTTCCAAAAGAGTTCCAAACCAACATAATTTTGGAAAAATATATATATAATTCTAAGAAAATCCCTACCTCAAGTTTTGGAGAAGAAAAGAGATGGAAGCCCCAAATCCAACGGTATCGAAACTTGATCTTCACCATACACAACGAAGCCCTCGCTTAGCTCTCCAGAATTAGTGAAGGATGTTGGGTCAAAACTCCAATGGATTGGAAGAAAATCAAGAGTTTTTGGTGTTTGGTGGAGTTTTTAGAGAGAAGGGAGAGGAAATGATATTTTTAGAGAGAGAGAGTTGTGTAAAAAGTGAGATTCGCTCGGCCCAAGAAGAGAGAAAAGACAGAATTTTCGAATTCCGATCCGTCCCGCAAGTGCGGCAACCTCCTTCGCACGTGCGGCTCTCTCTCCTGCACGTGCGACACCTCTCCCCCCACTACCCTCCCCATCTACATATAATGCAGTAGCCAAACCCAAAATCCCCTCCCTCATTGCACGTACGGCCTTCCTTCCCTCACGTGCGGCCCCTCTTCTGCACATGCGGCTCTCACCTCCGCACGTGCAGCTCTGCTTCTAGACAGAAAATTCAGCAACTCAACTCTAGACACCTCGGATCAAACCTCGCACCTCCCGAAGAAAGTGAAACTCGAAATCAAAATAAATAAGAATGAGAATTTTGAGAGTAAGGTTTGAAAAAAAAAACAACGAACCCAATGGTTAACAAAACCTCGCATTAAAACCCTACACTATAACAAGAGTAAACCCAATCATAACTCAAAGAGAATGAGACGAAAAGCGTACCCGGTCATCACAAGAAGATTTTTTAAATATATAATATTACACAAATATTTTTCTATCAACTTCCCACTTCAAGTTTTCATAATCCGTACCTGTAATACAATTGAAAATATGAAATTAATTACACAATTACATAATTTTGTTTAATAGTTCATTTCATAATACAAATTTATTAAATCCACGATTACATCTTATTTGCATACTGTCACACCCCAAACCCGGGTATGATCGGCTATGGCCCATAGGGTCTTAGCCCGAGGCACACGTAATCCTAAACACGAATCCATAATCACATCGAATAAATTTAACAATAGTCCAGTAATAAATAACAAAAACTCAATCCAGTGACATGTCATAAGTATGAATGGCAAAACCAACCATAACCAACTTCCAAAATATATATATTAAATAGGACACAAACTGCCCCACAAAAATTAAATAATTCTAAATAAAACCCAACCACTATCTATACACAAAACTGACATAACAAGCTAAAACAAAATAAATGAATGTCCTAGAGGTCTATGCAATTTAGTTCCCGCTACGCCATGAGTCCTCTCTAAGTCCTTCTATCACCTGGAAATGATAAACAACTAAGTCAGTTGATAGCTCAGTGAGTGGCAACATGAATAGTAAATATAGTTTTGAAAACATGGTTCAATTCCAAAATAAAATATATATCACAGAAACTAGATTGGCATACAATTTTGATAAAGACAATTTGTTTCAAAAAGAAGGCTCCACAGTTCAACAGTTAAAATACTCATATCTCTCAAGAACATTACAAATGACATTCTCCACTTAAAACAGATTACAACATGATCATCAATAATTTTCTAAATACCAAGAATAACAAGTAACACGCCATACAGTTCTCAAGGAAAGAAGCCCGTTGGATCCAATATCGAACCAAGAGTCATCCTCGAGGTAGCAACCCGGTCCTTTTCTCTAAGACGATCTAAGTGAAGGTCACCTAGCCTAGCCCATGTTTTTTCTTTACAATCGTTGAGCACTAGAGTCATCACAGCCCAACCCAAATCTGTTCCCTAGTGGCCAGAGTCACCACAAACAGTGGAATAATTTCCCTGGACTTTTATATACAAAGGGTCCTAATAATTAATACAATTCAGTTTTGCAAAACATGGTAGTTCACCATTATAAACATGAGACCATAACAAATAGTGTACAGTATGCCAAGTTTACACATGTTTCAGAAATAATTTAACTCTATTGATAATATAATAATTTATCAAAATAGTTTAATCCTGAAACAACAATTTAATTTTCTAACAGTTCAGGGTAGGGGAACATTTATAAAAACATGTAGCATTCAACTACTCACCTGAAAATGAAATAATATAATCCTCAAATAGAGTATGAAATTCCAACTAGTGCCTTGAACCAAGTATTAAAACTACATGTCACTACTAATTCAAACATACTAAAATGAATAATAAACTAAGTAACCTCAAACTAAAGCGCACCAACACGGCTCAACCAAACTCATTGTTACTCTTAAATAATACCTAAGTTCATGTTCTTCAAGGTCTAAAATTACCCAAGACATGGGTACAGATCGAAACTTAATTAAAAGTAACTTTAAGATAAAACAAAGTTTTAAACAAGTTTTTCTAACCTATTTGCTAACTTTGAAAATTAAAAACCCACTCCATACTGTTCGAAAAATTTCAAAACCTTCCAAATATCAACAAATATATCCTAAATTTCAAACCCAATTGGTTTTACTTGATTTGCTTATCAAAATAATTGTTTACAATTAATTATATCCAAACAAGTTGTTTTCTGCAGCACTTTAAAGAAATTAATGGTTCTCTTAGTATACATGAGAAATCAATGCAAGGCCAAAAATTTAAAAAACTAGACTTGTAACCGGTTCTAATGACGCTGATTTGATAATTTTCAGATTTATATCCAAAAAGAACGACACTTCCGAAATTACTATTGTACTAGTTTTCTAGACAGATTTGAACGCATCAGTTAATATAGATTTTGACTCCAAAAATTATGAGAAAATTCCGATATGGGGTTCAATATATAATTAACCTACTGTAAAAATTTCAATTCAAAATTCATCCGTTTGATATGATTCCTCAATTTTTAAAATTTGTGGTTCTATACAGAATTTTTAAACTAATAATTTCTCCCATTCTTTACGCACAATTTTTCTCCTTGGATTTCTTAACAGTATATATATATACAAAAAGATACACCTACAACATCTTCATCAATGAATTAAATAATAATAGAGTAAGGAGAAAGAACAAAAACAAAGGAAGAAGAAAGATAGAGACTTACCACACACCTAAAAATTCTTCCTTGTTTCTAACCCTTTTTTTTTTTTTTTTCTTCTTTTCTCTCAAACTCTCTCTCTCCCGTGGCTGCTGCTGTTGCTGCCGCCGCCATATATTGTATTAGGCAACCTAGGGTTCCTATATATATATCTAAACAAAAGGCTTTAAATTATTATCTTTTGTTTTATTTTATTTTCTCTCTCTCTCTCTCTCTATTAATTTAAATAAAATACAACTATTACTAGATCAAAATATACTAACTAATTTGTCCCTTATTTTTTTTTAATAAAAAATCTTATCTCTAAATTAAATACTTTCACCATAAATTTATTTTAGGTTTAAAATTAATTAAAATATCGTTCAGTAATATTTAATTTGCACCTTAAGATTCACAAGTAAAATATCTGAGGTTTGTAAAATAATTATTATTTAATTATTTATTTTATTTGTATATTCGGGTTCTCACATATACTATTGATGTAAGAATGCATTAATATCAATATATAATATATTTTTATAGCCGTTCAATATATATATATATATACATAAGGAGTTATGAGTCTCGTTTTCTATGCGACAAATATCTTGCATGATGAAAAGTATAACATTAGTCATTAGTATATATCATTTATCTATAAAATGTGAAATAGTTTTTTTAAGAAGATGGAATGATATTATAGATTAAGATTTCAATCAATATAGGAATTTCATAATTATTTTCATGATATTTATAGATCCATGCTTATAAATGTTTGTAGGGTCACATTCATGAAACTGTCTGATTACATAATTTATTATGGCATCTGTAAATAATCAACATATATCAAAAATTGATCGAAATTTTTTATTTAATGTAGTTACTTTTTGTATCATTGAGTTGCATAATTGTTTGTCTTGAATATCACAGCAGATAGAACAATTCCTACTTCAGCTCATCTAACTTTGCTTAGAGAGCATGTCGCAATAGATCTTTTATAATTTTTTTTTCACTAGCTTCTTATGTTTTTCTTACTCACCATTATAATTCATTTTAATAAAAATATTTTGATGAGTAAAGTTGAGGTGATATCATATTGTTATGAATTTTAAAATTCATTTTTTCTCAATAATGTGATTTTTTCTGTGAGGGAAAAAAGTACAATTATTATTGTGATAGAGGTGTTTTGCAAAGTTTTGATTTGTTATTAAAAGTGTTTGTTATAGACACTTGTTTGTATGACAGGTATGTATATATGTATTGAATATAAGTTGATAGGAGAACAATATACAATTCCACAATTTTTTTTCCTGACAAATATAACTATATTACTAAAGCGATATATGTTAGAAAATTAAATTATCTGATGGTGATATAGTATTACAGATTGACAATTTATGAATACAGTAACATATAAATTTATATATTATATATGTAGACATTGACATATATAAGATATCAGAAAAATAATATCTGAATTATTTTGAAACATAAAATACATAATTAAATAGTTAGATATAATATAGATGTTCCGTGCTACATTTTTGTATGTATGCACTATTTTTTGATTAAATTTTTAAATTCACATAAAAATTAAAAGGAATTTGTGAATAATTTGATAACTTGAGCCAAAATTTTGACCATGAGTCAGTCCTCTAGAAAACTTTGTGGACCCGGATTGTCTAGTATTGGCCTTATTTTCTCATCTTATTTTTTACGTAGCTGGTGCGAAGCTTTCTAGACTGCATGAATGGAGATCATGAAAATAGGAGTCTGAGAGGGAGATTTATGATTTGGATTGGGCCGTGATAATGGCCGGGCAAATTGTGGGCCGAACACATTTGGGCCGTGGCAGCCTGGGCCCATCCAGAAAGGATTTTTGCTCGGTAATGGCATAGTTGCTGTGGAACCGAGCTACTTGGGCTTGTTGGCGCGGAAGCCAGTCTAGTGAAGGTTCGGCCGAGATGTCTGCTGACTCACTGGGTTCCACGGTTCATGCGTTAGCTCGGCAGGAAAGCCGACAGCTAACCAGCATGACTTATCCCGAGCTCGGCTATGCCGGAATGCAACCGAGCTCGGTCGTCCTTGAGCTTGGCGAGCGGAGCGCTTCGGCTAGCTGCGCAGCACGGCTGTTGACAGCCGAGATGCTGCAACCCAGCTGCCGAGCTCCCAGTAGTGTGGGCTGGCAATTTGGTTAGGTGATATTCAACAAGATTTGTGCTGACAGATGGGATAGCAGTACCACGTGTCGAGAGACTAATGGGAGTAGATTTGGGGCGCAGAAGGTATATAAGCGAGTCTGCGCCTCCCTATGCGGGGACAAGATGAACATTTGGTGAGATTTACACTAAACACTCAATCCTCTCTCTCTCTCTCTCTTTCCCTGTGTGTGTCTAACTTGATCATCGGAGGGGTATTCCGGCCACACACCGCCGGGTAGCTCACCGCCGTTGTGCTCATAGATCGATCGGACAGGCAGGAGCTTGGAAGAAAGGAGTACGGGCTTGCCGGAATATTTGCTCCCCATACAATTAAGGAGAACGAGCTTGCCAGAATATTTGCTCCCCGTACAATTGGCGTCGTCTGTGGGAAGCTTGACAGACAAAACCTTGTCTTCCAGACTCATCTGATCGCCGTCCATGGCGAACAACGACGAGATTCCATTCTCTGCCATTGACGGAGTTACCCCGGAGTCAGGCAGACGGAGAGAAGGACATCCTGCCATTCCTCCAATGGCGGACTTGGAGACATCCCCAGGAGGACACTCAAGAGACGCGCGAGATAAGCGCGGAAGAAGCTTTGGTCATTCTCGGAGTCCAGACGGTCACCGGCGGCGGAGAGAATCGCATGCTAGACGACTGGAACACAAGCTAAGGGACCAAGACACCGTCATCCGGAGAATGGCGGCGGAGATGGAGGATCTCAAGCGGCATGTTAAAAGGAAGGGTGTAGCTGGAGTGGGAGACCACAGTGAGCGCACCCAACCCCGCCGATCATGCAGTCAGAGCCAGCGGCATACTTCGTCCATCTTAATCACCAGAAGTTATAAGGTTGGAGATTCTGACGCGCATGTACAGAGGTCCAGCGCGCAAGACATCACCTATCAACCTTCACGACCGGCGACGACGTCGAGGTATTCTTATTTCGCTCGTTCAGAGGATTTGTGGGTAGTCTTGAAGGAACGGGCTCGCCGGCGGGAGGCTTATAGGGTGCCGGCGTTCAGCGGCTATCCTATGGGGTTCACGCCAGTGAAGAGGTCGGAATGCCTCCACCCCGCCTAGCTGCGCCACTCCTTCTAGACACAGACTTGGCAAGGCTGAGCGTCACCCCTTTCTCCCTAGAGATAGAAACAACACCGCTTCCGGCAGGGTTCCACCAGCCAAAGCTCACGCTCTACGACGGAAAAACCGATCCCTATATGCATGTAAGCCACTTCCGACAGGTCATGGCTGGACATAGGCGAAATGACGCCCTTATGTGCCTTATCTTCCCGTCAAGCTTGGGCGAGCTGGGCTTGAAATGGTTTGAGAGGCTGCCGAAGGGGAGCACAGAAAGGTGGCATCAGTTGGCGGAAGCCTTTGTGATGCGCTTCAAAACCAACACTAAGACGCCGAAGGAAGTTGACTACCTTTTCAGTGTCAAGATGGAGCCGAGCAACACGCTCAAGGCATACAACTCCAGATACTGGGAAACCTTCAACGAGATCTTGGATTGCCCGGTCAACCTTGCAATCACGAAGTACAAGCGTGGTCTCCCGGTCGAACATAGACTGCGGGACTCGCTTATGATACATCAGCCGACATCTATGGGCCAGCTAATGCAGCGCATCAATGAGCACATCCGAGTAGAAGATGATGCGACAGCATCTATCGCAAAGGCAACACCGGTAGCAACAGATAAGAGGTCGGTTGGCAAGGTACATGCGGTCGGACAGGAGGCAAACCGTTCAAATGATCGCGCAGAGGAATCAGACCGTGGCTCAAATAGCAAAAATCGGGGTAGGGGTCGTCGAAATGACCGAGATGACTACCCCCGGGATGACGTCGCTGATGCAAACAGAAGGTTGAAGGCCAGGACAGGCATTACCACAGTTTTCAAGATTCCAATTTATCGCATACTTAGTGAAATCCGTGACGAGGATTATGTCCGGTTTCCTGCTAAGTGTAGACACCCCATTTTGACTGGCCCTAAGACTTGGGCATTTTATTTTGACCACCCTCACCAGAAAAATCAAATTGAAATTTTAATCCCAAAACTCACCCATTTTGGTCGAATTAAATATTTTTATTTGAATTTATAATTTGTATAATTTTATATAATTTTGTGTGTTTGTACAAATTTTTAGGTGTGTTTATATAAATTGGCATGTGATATTTTGTAAATAAAAAATGATAAAAAGAAAAAAAAAGAGAGGAAAATAGAAAATAAAAAAAGAAAAGAAAAATATGGTCAGAATGTTTTTTTGTTTGTTTTGTGGGTGGGATGATGATAACATAAAAAAAATGAAGAAAAGAAATGGGACGGTGGTAAAGAATACCTTTACAGAAAGAAAGAAAACAAGGGTGGAATGATAATGTATTCTTTTTTAGTGGAATTGTGCTGGAGAATGGCCATGAGTGGAACATTAAAAAAAGGCATGAGTGGTGTTGATAGGGGGCTCCCTCAATGGATTTTGATAGATTTTTTTGGTCTTGAAAAACTCTCTCTCTGAAGCCCGAGGGGGGGGGGCTCTCTCCCTCTCTCACTCTCTCTCAAAAAAATGTAAAGACACACCAAAACCAACGGGGAGGGGGGCTAAAACACAGACCCAGCACACCATGCACACACGGCAAGTCCACCACCTTCCCAGTCCACCACACCACACCACGCCAAACCCATGCACACACACACCAAACCCGTGCACCCAGCACATCACCATTGACACACACCACACACATCACACACAGCAGACACAGAGATAGACACCATCGACACGCATGGGTTAGGGAGAGACAGCACAGATTCACACACACAGACCCAGCTTCGGCACACACCACAAGAGACCCATGCACACACCCAGCATCACCACCGTTGCCATCACACACCACCACCGTTGCCATCACACACCACACCACACACTGCCATACTCACACACAAAGCTTGAGACACACAAATTGAGCTACACACACACACACTGTTTTGAGGGAGACATACACACAAGAAAAGAAAAAATACACTGACTATCTCTCTCTCTCTCTCTCGGGTTGGAGAGGAGAACATGATCTGAGGGGCTGCTCTTTAAGCTAAAAACACACACACACACACACACAGAGGAGTCAGCCACCGTCATTACTTCTTCTTCTTGTTCTTCAGCTCTTGAAGCAGCAGTGGCGGCCAAGGGTTTCGACAAGCTCGAAGCTGGCGGCGGCGGTGGTGGTAAAGGAGAGGACAGACAGATACATGTGGGAAATGAGCTTCTCAAATGATATGAAGAGAATTATTAAGCCAACCTGAAGCATGGGTTCTTCGTCTCTGCTGGGCTACTAGGTAAATTTGGCAAGCATAGGAAACAAACAACAATCAGAGTGAAGAATAGAAACAGTGGAAGGTTTCTATTGCAGAGAGAGACCCTAGCTCCGTCTTCATCAAACTTCATCAAGCAGTGCCATTCGAGCACCACCTGAAGACGCTTGGGTGGATGCACACCAGAGACACCTTCTCTACAAGAGGTGTTGGTTTTGTCCAGTTTCTAGTGATACCATGTGCATTATTGTTCCGAAGTGCGGCTGTTGCTTCGAATAATAACCCATGTGGATGTCATTCACATTGGGTTGGTGCATTTTTGATTGGCCGGTGGGCCGGCTTGACAGTGGGCCGGTTTTGTTTGAGTGTTGATGGGGCCTCCATTGAAGATGAATACATGGGTCGAGGCGTGAGGATCGATGGTTATTTGCAAGTTGATGAATGGCTCGGGGTTTAAAATTTTTATTTTTATTTTGAGTGTTTGTGAGGTTTTATTTTTATTTTTATTTTTTTCTCCTCTCTCCCTCATTCGGATCTGTAATAATTCAAGTATTGTAATAATTCCCCCATCCCGCTTCTTTCTATCCCATTCTTTTATCGCTTTCCCTAACTGTGTGTATGTATATATCTGACATGCCATGCATATCCATGCTTTACATTTATGTCTCATGCATTAAGATTCGGCTACATTTACATGTGTGGATTTAATCAATTCTTTTGTGATTCTGTACGCTATCGTATATTTTGAGATGATTCACATGCCATATTTTAGAAGCCGAATCTTTAGTGCATCTCATGAGTGAATTGCATTAGGATTCTGTATATAAGATCATGCATATTTTACTAACTTTGTTTTGTAGTTGTTCGAGGGACGTCGGTCAATCTGTGAGTTTTTATGCTTTAGCATCCCATTTATGTGTGATTTGCTTATTATGTTTAGCATCCTACCATGAGGCTAATTGATTAAGTGATAAACTGTTTGAATGCCTGTGGATGAAGGCTTGTTACTTAAAATTGGAATGATTCAAAGATTGTATATTTTTAAGCCCACTTTGTAGTGGTGTAGACGTCCCCGAACGCCCCGGGAGGGTTAGGTCCCGTTCTGTTCATATTGGGGTCACTACAGTTCAAGGACTCAAATGTCACGGTTCTTAATCTTGAACCAAAGAGTCCAAATCCGGCAAATCGTTTTGAAAATAGATTTTTTTGAAAGAAGTGCCAAACATGGACTGCTTTGCCAGATAACAGAGTCGCCACCTAAATATTTTTTAATGGGAAATTTAGGAAACCCTGACTCGGTGCCAAAAGGCCACGTGTCCGTCATCACCAAAGTTGGCTCGGGAACTTGGGTACGATTGGGGAAGGTCACATCGTGAGCACCCCCGCTCGCCCGGTCAAAGACCGGCCTCTACTAACCATGATATCTGTTTTTGAAAACATTGTATGCTCTTATTCCGATTATTAGCCTAGGTTACTATGTGATGCTCGCAGCAAACAAATATAGACTGGGTCGCCTGAATTGGAACAAAACATTTCATGTTTGTTTGTTTGAAAATGGTTTGATGGTGCTACCCGCAGGTAGGCTAAGACGCGGATTTGCCACCCTCAGGTGGGCTTAGAAAAACATGATTTTGCCACTATCTAGTGGGCTTAAAACAAACAGTCAATGATTTGTTCCACTCCAAGTAACTCAACCTTCACCCACAGGCATTCAGGGCAGTTATATCACATAAGCAAATAGCCTCATGGCAAGCATGCTATCATGGCAACACTCACACGCATGCAAGGATGCTAAAGCATAAAACTCACCGAGTACTCCAAGCCAAAAACAGAAAACTGATTAGAAATCAATGCATGATCCTAAATATACAGGAATGCCTAATGCAACACATGCAATATGCAACTATAGCAGGCTCGGCTATTCTAAACATGGCACATGGAATGCTACAACTAACACGTATTCAATTTGGAATTGAAATACAAATGCAGTTTGTATGATGCGTCGAGCCCGGTGCGTGCAAAACAGATGAATGATGCAAACATGCTGTCATGCTGTATGCTAATTGAAATATGCCCTATATCTAACCAACGTAAGCGGGTAAATAAAAGGGAAGAAAGACGTGGGGTTGGAAGACATACATCACACTCACCCACACTTATTACAATTATGCCCTCGCGCAGAGGGTCCGAATAAATAATACAGTCCGAATAATACAGTCCGAAATATACAGTCCGAATAATATACAAATTAAAGAAGAAAGCGATAAACTGGCATGCAAGCCAGGGATGCCTCGCTTCGTTCCGGATAATGAAATGATGTATGCTGGGCTGCCTTGCGCGGAAATCCACTGGGATGCCCCAATTAGCCTCTGTTTGCAATGTTCCTCGACATACGTGCCAAGCCTCGGAAGGCTGCTGATTCTTGATATGCTGCAACAGAGAGCAGGAAAGGGGCATAGCAATGTATTTCACAAATATATGCATGCCTCGATCCTCGTGCCACCAATCACGCATCTCGATGCACGATGGCCGAGGAGTCGGATTGCACAACTCAATATAGGATGGATGCAGATGAATGCTACAACAAAACCTAACTCCATCATGGGTGATCCGGAGTGTCGGTGACTTGGGAATTGAGACCCGTTCCGTCACTCGGAGTACGAAACGTGCCTCGTTTCCCGTGCCCGGGCTAACTCCTATCCCGAACACGATGCAATATGCATGATATGCATGAAATGCAACTAAGATACAACCTAACATGCGAAAGGCTATGAAATGGCATACACGATGCACGAGGAAACATGGCATACACAATGCGCTAATATACGGCCTAGCATATGCAATGCTATGGAATGAAATGGCATACACAATGCATAATGGACTTACACTAACATGAGTGGACCTCAGCCACACTCACACAAGAGGCCATCAGATGAAAACAAGACACCTCGAAATACGTGCATGCGTGCACGCAAACCGAGGACGGACTCTCAGGCACCGAAATGCCACTCTAATGAGACATGGCAAAGACATGGAATATGGTATGCAAACATGCAAAAATCAGTGGCAAAATGAGGGGGAAAGCAGCCCCAAAACAAGGCGAAATGACGCCCGATGTATGGGATCTCACCCGGAATGCGACACTAGGCATATGGAATGGCCTACAGCTATGCTAAACATGCATAATTTGGACATGAAGTGAAAAAGCAGAAGCAAGGCAGCCCCAAAAATAAGCATTTTTACAGTACAAAACATGGCCAATCAGTAAGCACAAGTAGGGCTAAAATGGCATACAAAAATGGGGCCAAGAGAGGGGTATTGAAACAAGTGATGTATGCGATGCTCAAACTGAAAAATTTCCTTCTACAACACTGATGAGGGACTGAAAATATGAACATTTACAGTAGATGACATCCCCCAACTCAGTATGAAAACATGCTAAAAATGCCATGCAAGATTGAGGGTACATAAGGCTATAACATGAGGTACCCCAAACATTCATCAAACCAGTAAAGACCCTTAATGAAATATGTCAAGAAGATCAAAATATGACTATTTCCAGTTCTGATGATGGCCGAAAACAGAAGCTAGATAAGCCTAAAAAGCATGCAAGAATGGGGGCCAAAGAGGGATATAAAGACAAGTATAGCATGGAGACCCCCAACAAGGTTGATCCCTTCTACAATGTTGTAGAGGGACACAAAATAAGCTTACGCACAGTTCATGACATGCTCCAAAACACACTACATGTAGGTCAAACAAATCATGCAAGTTTACGGTAAATTGGAAGAATTATGAAGCAAGTACATTATAGAGAGGCCAAACAGGGTTGAGCCCTTCTTCAATGTTGAAGGGGGGCTCAAAATAGGCCCACTCACAGTTTACCTCAGGCCCCAAAACAGATCACACACAGGCCAGAAATATCATGCAAGAAAATGGCATTCAAGAGGGTATTGAAGCAAGTGCAACGTGGGGGCTCAAACAGTGTTGAGCCCTTAATGAAACATGAATAATGGCTCAAAATAATCCTAGTTCCAGTTAGGGTCGGAGCCCAACTATGCAAGAATAAGGAGCTAAAAATATAGACCAAGAAAAGAGCAAAAAGAGGGAAAATGAGACTCACCCTTGAAGACTAGTCTTTTATCAACTCTTGGCTTGAGAAAAGATGCTCCTTGCCTCTGGAAATGGCCTCCGAACTGCTGGTATGGAGTATGGATTGGTTGGCTTGGAGATGGAGTAGAAAATGGATCCAAGAATAAAGGGTTTTGGTGCTTGGAATATAGAGAGAGAGAGATTGAACGTAGGAGGCTCCAAACAAATTTTTCTAACCCTTGCAAATGGAGCTCAAGGGTTGGTTTTATAGAGGGGGAGAGGTGAGGCTTCTTGGAGAAGCCACAAGAGGCTTCTTGGAGAAGCCACCAGAAAGGGTCAAAGTTTCTCAAAGAAGCTAAGCAAAAGGGTCAAGCTTCTTCAGGAAGCTAAAACAAAAGATTCCAAGCTTCCTGAAGAAGCTAAAACAAAAGATTCCAAGCTTCCTGAAGAAGCTAAAACAAAAAGTTCAAACTTCCCGGAGAAGCTTCAGCCGAAAAAAAAAAAATAAAAAAAAAAAAATAAATAAAAAAAAAAAAAAAATAAAAAAAAAAATTGATGGCCGACCGACCACTGTTCACCGACCATGCCGACCGAGCACTGTTCATCGACCATGCCGACCGACCTCGCCGACCGAGCACTGTTCACGGACCATGCCGACCGACCTCGCCGACCGAGCACTGTTCACCGACCTCGCCGACCGACCTCGCCGACCGAGCACTGTTCATCGACCATGCCGACCGACCTCGCCGACCGAGCACTGTTCACGGACCATGCCGACCGACCTCGCCGACCGAGCACTGTTCACGGACCATGCCGACCGACCTCGCCGACCGAGCACTGTTCACCGACCGAGCCGACCGAGCACTGTTCATCAATGGTGCTGGTGGCAAAAAAAAAAAAAAAATCTGCGCTGAAGGTCCAACTTCAAATGGACATAACCCCTTCATGTGAACCCCTTTTCGGGTCATTCTGGTGTCCAAACTGAAGCCCCAGAAGTTAGCTTTCCAATGGCGCAAACCTCGCATCAAAATTCCAACTGTGCAAAAAGTTATGCTCATTTCGGTGAAGCCGCGCAGATGTTTTGGTCCAAAATGGGGTGTGAAATTGAGATTTGTCTCTCTCCTTGCTGAAGAAACTAAACCTTGGCCCTGCACACCTTTCTCCACCAAGTAAACCATCAGTAACGCCCAAGTCTTAAGGGTGGTCAAAAATGGGGTGTCTACAGTTGCCCCTCTTTGACAAAACTCGAAAGTCATAACAATGACGGGAGTGAATGTCAAAGTCCAGAGACGACCCATTTTTGACAAGGCCGAAGACTTAGACAAAGCAAACAAGATAACAAAGAAATGTGCCCGCAGGCATGCCCGCAGGCGGGGGGCAAAATGCAAAATGATATGCACAAAGCCGAATGTAACTCATGATCATGCAAAGCAGCAAACTGTAATGAAGCGCACACGCAACAGTTTTAAGCAAGAATGCAAAGCAACAACTACATTTCATGCAGTTTAAGAATGTGGAGAATTATTCAATTCTCGCCACGTCTCACACGGAGAAGATACGATACCTGCGCGATTCGTCTGGTCGCACCAGCCTCAAATGAACCGTACATACAATATCGTGCCTGCAAAAGAGAGAAATTCAACAAGAACAATATGCTAACAACATATATTCAATGTGATTCCTGTGATTCCGAAAGTTTGACACACGCGGTGTCGGCGAGTGAATGCATAAAGCAGTGTGATACAGGTAAGGTGCGCAAGATAGCACGATAAAATGCATACACAACGCAAGTAATGTGCACAAAATAGTGCGATGCGCAAAATAGCGCGAGTGAAATGTAATGCACTAACAAGTACAGGTGAGACGCGCAAGATAGCGCAAATGATACAATGCACAAAATAGTGCGATACGCTAAACAGCGCGATTGATTTGAAATGCACAAGATAGAGCGATGTGATATGCAAAGCACAGGACAGTGCGATTGAGGTGCGCAAAATAGCGCGAATGATACAATGCACAAAATAGTGCGATACGCTAAACAACGCGATTGATTTGAAATGCACAAGATAGCGCGATGTGATATGCAAAGCACAGGACAGTGCAATTGAGGTGCGCAAAATAGCGCGAATGATACAATGCACAAAATAGTGCGATGGTGGTGCGCAAAATAGCGCGAATGATACAATGCACAAAATAGTGCGATGGTGGTGCGCAAAATAGCGCGAATGATACAATGCACAAAATAGTGCGATGCGCAAAATAGCGCGAATGATAAACTGCACAAAATAGTGCGATGGTGGTGCGCAAAATAGCGCGAATGATACAATGCACAAAATAGTGCGATGCGCAAAATAGCGCGAATGATAAACTGCACAAAATAGTGCGATTGTGGTGCGCAAAATAGCGCGAATGATACAATGCACAAAATAGTGCGATGCGCAAAATAGCGCGAATGATAAACTGCACAAAATAGTGCGATTGAGGTGCGCAAAATAGCGCGAATGATACAATGCACAAAATAGTGCGATACGCTAAACAGCGCGATTGATTTGAAATGCACAAGATAGTGCGAGTGAGATACAACCACAAGATGCACAAGACAATGCAAGTGAGACACAAAGTGTAAGTGCACAAGACAGTGCGAGCGAGATAAAATGCACAAGAAAGTGCGATAAAATGCATCTTCTATGCAAGTATGGGGGCATTTTCCATGCAAAAGGTACGAGCATTTTCTATGCAAGTATGGAAGCACAATTTATGCAATATTGAAAGCAAGCATATTCTATGCAAGAATCATAACGATGCGTGGCACGCATGCAACAATAATGTATATGAAAGTTCACATTCTATGCAATAGAGGATCATCAAATATGTACTCTGGTGCCTCTGATTTGCCTCTTAGAGGACTTTGCAACACACTCAGCTCAAAAAGGGCACACCCTGTTCATATTGGCGAGAGATAACATCTGCATGTGAAACCCTCGGGTGCTGCTTGGACTGCCATTCTGACTTGAAGCAGGCTTACACTTGGGGTCGAGATACACCATACTCCAGAGAAACGGCGAGGCCTGAAAAGGTGCACCTGGAATGCAGTCTCGAATTGCTAAAGTTGAAACATGCTAAGATGCTCCAAATTTTCCCTCTTTTCTTTTGCTTTACAGTTCGGAACCTAAATAGCTTCAGATAGGTCCTTGTTTTACTATTCATACTAATCGGGGGTGGACCCCGTGACTTGTTGAAAGAACCAATCCTGTTTTGCACAAATGTGGAGAATGGCACGGCACTCGGAGCACAAAACGATTTTATTTTTGAAATTGAGAGATGAGTTTTCGACCGGGTATTGAGCCTACGACTGAACACAGCAAAACGACTCAACAAGGAAATAAAAGGCACACAACCTAGACACATCGAGTAACACTCGAAACGACTCAAAACAAGAATCGAGATAAAACAAAAGACACGACACTCAGACGTGCACAGGGAGCCTGTTTCACCGGGTAGTGTTTCCCACCCTTTCTCATTTGTGTCTCTCATATCGCTCGGGCACTCAAGCTCGGCTTTTCTCACAAAAACCTTTTTCTCACTTTTTCTCTCATCGCACATCTCTCTATTCTTAAATCTCTCATTTTTCATCCCTCCCCTGGGTGGTTGATGGATAAACAGCAAGTTGAAGGCTCGGGCCCTAGCATTCTGCTCAATTCTCTTTCTTCTGCTCACAGCGTGAATTCCTCCCACAGAGGGGTTGCACTACAACTGGGTGTGTAGCAAATCTGCAGCTAACATGTTGACGATGCTCTGCTGGGGAGTTTGGACATGATTAGATCCGTCTAGATGAAGGAATGGAATATCCTGATCCATTCCAGTTCGTGCTTCGCACTTGGCTTGATACCTCGCCGCTTGGAGGATGTGAGAGCTTTCTGCCCTTTTGCGGTTAGCTTCAGTGGTGCCCTTTTCCGGCAGGTAGAGTGCCCCCTTTTTTTTTTTGGCAAATGCATTGACAACAGGGAAAAGACAGGAAGCCTGACTCAACTGTGCCCCTAGTTCATCATTTCGACCATTTTTGTTTTTGGCTTTCTACTAAAACAATTTTGACCAAAAATGAGAGTTAGATTAACATTCTTGTTCAGTTTTTGATTTGAAATCATGCAAGTCAGGCTATGAGCACTGAAAATTTTCATTTTCCTTTTTTGGGTCCGGAAATGTCCAGTTTTGGATAAGAAATCCAGTTTTGAGAGGAAATTCGAGAAAATTAGCCAACTCAGTAAAAATTCTCAAAAACTATTTTTGCAAACGGCCACTTGCTCAACGAGCATGAAACCCACTCTCGAGATGCACAACCTCTGATCCAAAAAAACTGCCCCGTGCTTGGAGAGAGCTACATGGCAACGGAAAGTTGCCCCTTGTTTGAACGGCACCGCGGGCATTGAATGGCAACGGAAAGTTGCCCCTTGTTTGAATGGCACCGCGGCGCACTGAATGGCACGGAAAGTTACCCTTGTTTGGATGAGCCGTAGCACACTGTAGTCAGTCCTCGGAGCGACGATTCAACCATACTCTCGGATACAGAGAAGGCAAGGATGGTCAAAACCATCACATGGACACAATCAAATTTGAATTGTTTTACGGCTGGACTTCAGAATGAAGTTGCCTACGTATCCCAAAGATGGGAATCAAGCCTTACGTAGTTCGGGGTTAAGGTACACTCGGGTATTTAACCTCTCCTTTTTATGCTCTAACTTTTGCCAAGGCGCCTGTTGCAGGTTTTCGACCTTGCGAGCTTTGTTTTTCTTTCTTTTCTTTTTTTTTTTTTTCATTTTTTTTCTTTCTTTTTTTCTTTTTCATTTTTTCTTTGCATTTTTTTCTTTTTGCTTTTGTATCTTTGCATTTTTGCTTTTTTTTTCTTTTTGTTCTTTTTTCTTTTTTTCTTGCTCTAACTTTTGCCTGGGTCGCCCTTTCGGGTTTTCGGCCAGCGAGCCTCTCGAAGGGTAAAAGTGTAACAAGTCCATGCCAAATGGTTTTGAGATTGAAGCCCTCTATATCCAGGAGAGTGGCTGTGTGTATTGACTTGCAGAAAGATCCACCTTTGGCTCTTCGAGCACATCGGATATTTTTTGCCCTAGTTCGAGGGGTGCTTCTGTTCTAGCTTTGCAAGCTTCTTCTGATGGGGTCTGACCTTCTTGATCTGACTTTGGTGCCTCTTGTTCGAGGGCTGCTTCAAATCTGGCCACACAGGCCTTACATTGTGGTCGACCGTTGAACATTCTGAATGCAAGTTCAAGGTTTGGAAGCAAAGGGGTTGAGTCTCGAGGCTGAGAGCGATCCTAAGCTGCACAATCTCAAGAGCGATTCCACACATGTCTTCGCAGGACCGCGCAAAACATTTTTTGAAAGTTTTTAAGAAAGCGACAAATCGCTCGCGCTGAAGACAGTGTAGGACCAATCTGGATCAAAGCCAGGGTCCTTCTCAGTACTCACACAAGCATGATTTCATTCATTAAGGGCTTAGCACGCCTCTCTTTCTCTCATTTGATCAAAGTTTTGCAAATCCGAGGAATTCCTTCCTCTTTGTCACCGCAGTGTTCAAAAAGGTTTTGAAAAACTTAGGTCAATACAATGGCTTCAAGGCACAAGAGAGAGCAGGTGGAATGCACTGCCATTTCATTCAAATCCGGCACAACTAGCACACGGCAAAAGCAAATGCAGAGTATGGAAATCACTGCTTTCATTCAAAATCTGTTGGCATAACTGGCTCCCTGGCAGAAACAGACTCAAAACAAAACAAAAAGACAAACGCGAAACAAAATGGTGACGCCCGAGGTAACACCCCCGGAATCACCCGACTCCTATACAACAGGACTGACTCGATACAACAAGACAGACCCAAAACAAAAGAGACTGACTCAAAACAAAAAGACAGACTCAAAACAAAACAACAAAACTGACCAATACCCAAGTCAGAAAGCAAAAACTGGTATTTGCACATTGCTCAGAACAGTGCATGCCATTCCACGTCTGGAGTTAATTGAGCGCCGCCCGCAGGTGGTTCATCCCCCGATCACATCACATTATCCCCCAAGTTCACTGACCCAGTGCCGATAGACTTTGCTGAGCTCGGCAGGAGGATGACCCCGTTGTCAAATAGATCCTGTACTTCATGGCGAAGACGGAAGCAGTTGTCGGTAGTATGGCCAGTTTGCTGATGGTATGCGCAGTACTGGGTAGCATCATGCGTAGCCGGAAGAGGGTTCGGGAGAGGCCGAGGCTCAAGGGGTTTGAGATGGCCTTGTCCAACAAGGATTTGGAAAGCTTTGGATAAAGGCATGTGGAGGGCATGGAAGACCCTCTGACCTCGGGGTTGGTACTTCTGGGTTTGTGGATTTTTGCTGGACGCACCAGTAAAGGGATTGGCAGGTGCTGGCCTGGTTTGCTGATCTCTTCTGAGTGGAGGGTTAGAGCTAACAGGATTGCCTCTGGTATAACGGCCCTTCTCCCGGTTTTCCCTTTGGTTCAAACTGCCCCCAACTTGAGTAGCGAAAAGTGTCGTCCACAGTTTTTGCAACAACTGCGAGCACTTGCTCTTTGTTCAGTCCCTCGGCTTTCAAAGCCTCAACAGCCAACAGAAGATGCTCATGGGGATCCATGCCGCCCCTACCTTGTTCTTTCCACTCGCTTCCACTTTGCCAAGGGATTGGCCTTCCTCAGATGTAGCCCGTCCCAAGACTTGGGAGCCTTTTGACATGAAATTCCCAGTATGTGGTGTGGTCGATGATGGAGCCAATGTCCCAGAGGCCAGATCGGTCACAGTTCTTTGAAGATCTTTTATCATTCCCATCAACTCAGAAGTAGTGGGTTCTCGGGTTTGAGATGATTGGGGTTCAGGTGCACCCATCATGCATAAGTCCATGCTTTCTGGGATAAACACCTCAGGCTTGGGTAGATGGGCCGGGGTGATGTATATGCTGGGGTCATAGGTGGATGGCAGTGTATGGATGAGATTGAGGTAGGTGGGAAATGTTTGGTCATTGGGGTCTGAAGGTGGAGCTATCGTCCGATTGTCGATGAGATTTTGGACCTCATGACGAAGGCGGTAGCAACGGTCGGTGCCATGACCGCGCTGCTGATGGTACATACAGTACTTGGCGGGGTTATGTCTGGCTGGGAGTGGGTTGGGAAGAGGTTGAGGATCGAGGGGTTTGAGATGCCCTCTTTCCATCAGGAGTTTTAGTGCGCTAGTCAGGCTCATATAGAGGGGTGAAAGTTCTGCCCTGGGCTCGGGCTGGGTCGGCTGTTTGTAGGCTTGGATTGGCAAAAGGGTTGGCTATGGCGACTGTATTGATTTCAGTGGGTTCGGGAATAGTGCTACTTCCGGCATTGGTACTCCTTGAAATCACCCTCCTTGTCGGTTCACTTGTTCTGGGAATGAACCCGCTGTTGAACGCATTCTCGACCTGAACCCCTAGTTCATGCAAACTTTTGAAAGTGAATAATGGAGCGACTATCAATTTTTGCAACATATCATGTTCGAGGTTTCGCACCATCATCTGCACTTGATCCCTCTCAGAAGGGCGATTTGTCATCTGTGCTGCCTTTGCTCTCCACCTCGCAACAAATTTCACAAAAGGCTCTGTTGGGTTCTGGCGGGTTGCTTCAAGCTCTTGGATGGTCATTTCAACTTGGGTATTGTAGGAATACTGATCGACAAAGGCCTCAGCCAATTCTTCCCAGTTTTGCTTCACTTTGTCCTCCAACTTAGCGTACCAAGTGGCTGCTACACCGGACAGGGTTCTTCCATACAGAGAGAGTTTCTGTGGCTTAGTCAGACCCATCGGCTTTAGGACATCCAAGAAAAGTCGGATATGTACCATTGGATCCCCAGACCCGTCGAAACGGTCAATATGTGGCATTTTGAATCTGTCTGGGAGCCGGACGGCAGACTCAGTGTGCCCATCCTCAATGTCGGGAATGGAGTTAAGGCCCTGTGCCTTTTTGAATTGCTTCTCAAGGTTCGCAATTTTCACTGCAGTCAGATCGAGGTCATTAGCATCAAGGGGATAACGCCTCTCATTAGGCTGCACCAGGGGTCTGAAAACTTGGGCTTGAGCCAACCCTTCTCGAGGACTCGGACACAGCAAATCTTCAACTGGCGGAAGTGGGTCAAAGTTCGGCTGGGGTCCCAAAGCTGGATGTGAGGCAGATGCCCCAGATGGGCGCTGCGTTTCAATACTGGTCTCAGCCTGCATGGCAGTTCCCTGATTCAACGCTGCTATCATGGCTACAAATTCTTCCGAACCCTGTGCCATTACAGTCTGCTGAGTCCGAACAAAAGTGATGTGACTGGTGACTGACGGATCAGATGAACCGGTGAGCCCTGACTGGCCTTTCTTTGCCTTGCCTCAGCGAAAGAACACTGGTTGCCCTTGAATTGAATTTCGTAACTATATCAGCACTAGTCCAATGTACCGGGGGATATCGGAGCCTTCTGAAGCTATGGTTCCAGGACTACCTAGCAAAAGAGAAAACGGACAGCATCTCAGCCCAATTTCACCAAACAATATGAGCAAAGTGAATGAGTGTGCCCTCTACTGAATTCTGCCCAAATTCTGCCTCAAAACTGAATCGATACCCGCAGATACTGATTCTCAAATAACTGACTGATGCCCGCAGGCCTGATACCCAAAATACTGAATTGGTGCCCGCAGGCCTGATGCTCAAACTCGCAAACTGATACATGCATTCCCTGTAGAGCACACTCTAACAAGCACATAACAGATAAGTGAGAGCCAAAACACCCCTATGTTGGGGGTTTCCCTGTCCTATTTTGTCAGGAGCTAGGGTTTCACTACGCACGCAGCGGTTTCAAACAACCTATAAACGGGTAAGCAACCTGTCCTAGTTTGGAATGGTCACTATGGATCCGAATATGCACTAGGTCGAATGGTCAAAAAGGGTGCCCCGGTAAAACCGGGGTTTGTGTTCCCATGCTGTCAGAGCCCAGAGCCGATCAGCCTTATGGACATGACTTGACAAGACAAGCCTCCGGCAAATCGTTCGGGAATGGCATATGGCAAACACGGTGTCCTAGGCGCACCAATGCAAATGCAATGCAAAGAAACACACAAGTGTAGTCAAAAACAGATATCATGAGTTCGAGTCAAGTTCTCTAAATCCCCAGCAGAGTCGCCAGAAACTGTAGACGTCCCCGAACGCCCCGGAGGGTTAGTCCCGTTCTGTTCATATTGGGGTCACTACAGTTCAAGGACTAAATGTCACGGTTCTTAATCTTGAACCAAAGAGTCCAAATCCGGCAAATCGTTTTGAAAACAGATTTTTTGAAAGAAGTGCCAAACATGGACTGCTTTGCCAGATACAGAGTCGCCACCTAAATATTTTTTAATGGGAAATTTAGGAAACCCTGACTCGGTGCCAAAGGCCACGTGTCCGTCATCACCAAAGTTGGCTCGGGAACTTGGGTACGATTGGGGAAGGTCACTTCGTGAGCACCCCCGCTCGCCCGGTCAAAGACCGGCCTCTACTAACCATGATATTTGTTTTGAAAACATTGTATGCTCTTATTCCGGTTATTAGCCTAGGTTACTATGTGATGCTCGCAGCAAACAAGTATAGACTGGTCGCCTGAATTGGAACAAAACATTTCATGTTTGTTTGTTTGAAAATGGTTTGATGGTGCTACCCGCAGGTAGGCTAAGACGCGGATTTGCCACCCTCAGGTGGGCTTAGAAAACATGATTTTGCCACTATCTAGTGGGCTTAAAACAAACATTCAATGATTTGTTCCAATCCAAGTAACTCAACCTCCACCCACAGGCATTCAGGGCAGTTATATCACATAAGCAAATAGCCTCATGGTAAGCATGCTATCATGGCAACACTCACACGCATGCAAGGATGCTAAAGCATAAAACTCACCGAGTACTCCAAGCCAAAAACAGAAAACTGATTAGAAATCATGCATGATCCTAATATACAGGAATGCCTAATGCAACACATGCAAATATGCAACTATAGCAGGCTCGGCTATTCTAAACATGGCATATGGAATGCTACAACTAACACGTATTCAATTTGGAATTGAAATACAAATGCAGTTTGTATGATGCGCCGAGCCCGGTGCGTGCAAAACAGATGAATGATGCAAACATGCTGTCATACTGTATGCTAATTGAAATATGCCCTATATCTAACCATCGTAAGCGGGTAAATAAAAGGAAGAAAGACGTGGGGTTGGAAGACATACATCACACTCACCCACACTTATTACAATTATGCCCTCGCGCAGAGGGTCCGAATAAATAATACAGTCCGAAATGAAAGAATAATACAGTCCGAAATATACAGTCCTAAATAATATACAAATTAAAGATAAGAAAGCGATAAACTGGCATGCAAGCCAGGGGCTGCCTCGCTTCGTTCCGATAATGAATGATGTATGCTGGGCTGCCTTGCGCGGAAATCCACTGGGATGCCCCGATTAGCCTCTGTTTGCAATGTTCCTCGAAAACGTGCCAAGACTCGGAAAAGTTGCTGATTCTTGATTTGCTGCAACAGAGAGCAGGAAAGGGGCACAGCAATGTATTTCACAAATATATGCATGCCTCGATCCTCGTGCCACCAATCACGCATCTCGATGCATGATGGCCGAGGAGTCGGATTGCACAACTCAATATAGGATGAATGCAGATGAATGCTACAACAAAACCTAACTCCATCATGGGTGATCCGGAGTGTCGGTGACTTGGGAATTGAGACCCGTTCCGTCACTCGGAGTGCGAAACGTGCCTCGTTTCCCGTGCCCGGGCTAACTCCTATCCCGAACACGATGCAATATGCATGATATGCATGAAATGCAACTAAGATACAATCCTAACATGCGAAATGCTATGAAATGGAACACGATGCACGAGGAAACGTGGCATACACAAGCCGCTAATATACGGGCAGCATATGCAATGCTATGGAATGAAATGGCATACACAATGCATAATGGACTTACACTAACATGAGTGACCTCAGCCACACTCACACAAGAGGCCATCGATGAAAACAAGACACCTCGAAATACGTGCATCGTGCACGCAAACCGAGGACGGACCCTCAGGCACCGAAATGCCACTCTAATGAGACATGGCAAAGACATGGAATATATGGTATGCAAACATGCAAAAATCAGTGGCAAAATGAGGGGGAAAGCAGCCCCAAAACAAGCGAAATGACGCCCATGTATGATCTCACCGGAATGCGACACTAGGCATATGAATGGCCTACAGCTATGCTAAACATGCATAATTTGGACATGAAGTGAAAAAGCAGAAGCAAGGCAGCCCCAAAAATAAGCATTTTTACAGTACAAAACATGGCCAATCAGTAAGCACAAGTAGGGCTAAAATGGCATACAAAAATGGGGCCAAGAGAGGGGTATTGAAACAAGTGATGTATGCGATGCTCAAACTGAAAAATTTCCTTCTACAACACTGATGAGGGACTGAAAATATGAACATTTACAGTAGATGACATCCCCCAACTCAGTATGCAACATGCTAAAAATGCCATGCAAGATTGAGGGTACATAAGGCTATAACATGAGGTACCCCAAACATTCATCAAACCAGTAAAGACCCTTAATGAAATATGTCAAGAAGATCAAAATATGACTCTTTCCAGTTCTGATGATGGCCGAAAACAGAAGCTAGATAAGCCTAAAAAAGCATGCAACAATGGGGGCCAAAGAGGGATATAAAGACAAGTATAGCATGGAGACCCCCAACAAGGTTGATCCCTTCTACAATGTTGTAGAGGGACACAAAATAAGCTTACTCACAGTTCAAGACATGCTCCAAAACACAATACATGTAGGTCAAACAAATCATGCAAGTTTACAGTAAATTGAAAGAATTATGAAGCAAGTACATGATAGAGAGGCCAAACAGGGTTGAGCCCTTCTTCAATGTTGAATAGGGGCTCAAAATAGGCCCACTCACAGTTTACCTCAGGCCCCAAAACAGATCACACACAGGCCAGAAATATCATGCAAGAAAATGGCATTCAAGAGGGTATTGAAGCAAGTGCAACGTGGGGGGCTCAAACAGTGTTGAGCCCTTAATGAAACATGAATAATGGCTCAAAATAAGCCTAGTTCCAGTTAGGGTCGGAGCCCAACTATGCAAGAATAAGGAGCTAAAAATATAGACCAAGAAAAGAGCAAAAAGAGGGAAAATGAGACTCACCCTTGAAGACTAGTCTTTTATCAACTCTTGGCTTGAGAAAAGATGCTCCTTGCCTCTGGAAATGGCCTCCGAACTGCTGGTATGGAGTATGGATTGGTTGGCTTGGAGATGGAGTAGAAAATGGATCCAAGAATAAAGGGTTTTGGTGCTTGGAATATAGAGAGAGAGAGATTGAACGTAGGAGGCTCCAAACAAATTTTTCTAACCCCTGCAAATGGAGCTCAAGGGTTGGTTTTATAGAGGGAGAGAGGTGAGGCTTCTTGGAGAAGCCACCAGAAAGGGTCAAAGCTTCTCAAAGAAGCTAAGCAAAAGGGTCAAGCTTCTTCAGGAAGCTAAAACAAAAGATTCCAAGCTTCCTGAAGAAGCTAAAACAAAAGATTCCAAGCTTCCTGAAGAAGCTAAAACAAAAAGTTCAAACTTCCCGGAGAAGCTTCAGCCGAAAAAAAAAAAATAAAAAAAAAAAAAAAAAAAAAAAAAAAATAAATAAAAAAAAAAATTGATGGCCGACCGACCACTGTTCACCGACCATGCCGACCGACCTCGCCGACCGAGCACTGTTCACGGACCATGCCGACCGAGCTCGCCGCCGACGAGCACTGTTCATTGACCATGCCGACCGACCTCGCCGACCGAGCACTGTTCATCGACCATGCCGACCGACCTCGCCGACCGAGCACTGTTCACGGACCATGCCGACCGACCTCGCCGACCGAGCACTGTTCACGGACCATGCCGACCGACCTCGCCGACCGAGCACTGTTCACCGACCATGCCGACCGACCACTGTTCATCAATGGTGCTGGTGGCAAAAAAAAAAAAAAATCTGCGCTGAAGGTCCAACTTCAAATGGACATAACTCCTTCATGTGAACCCCTTTTCGGGTCATTCTGGTGTCCAAACTGAAGCCCCAGAAGTTAGCTTTCCAATGGCGCAAACCTCGCATCAAAATTCCAACTGTGCAAAAAGTTATGCTCATTTCGGTGAAGCCGCGCAGATGTTTTGGTCCAAAATGGGGTGTGAAATTGAGATTTGTCTCTCTCCTTGCTGAAGAAACTAAACCTTGGCCCTGCACACCTTTCTCCACCAAGTAAACCATCAGTAACGTCCAAGTCTTAAGGGTGGTCAAAAATGGGGTGTCTACAAGTGGCAAATTCACAAACTTTAAGCCCACTTTGTCAAGTGGCAAATTCAAACCCTTTTTAAAAAAAAAAACAAACATGAAATTGAATTGTTCCAATTTGAGCAAACTAGTCTATACTTGTATGCTTCACATAGTAATTTTAGGATTTACTAAAATAATCAGAACATAAACATATAAAGAAAATAAAAGTCATATCATGGTTTAGTAGAGGCCGATCTTTTGATCGGGTGAGCGGGGGTGCTCATTATTGACCTTCCCCTCTCATGCCTAAGGTTCCGAGCCAAGCATCCTTGGTTACGACGAACAGTGGCCTTGGCACCGAGTCATGAGTTTCCTAATTTCCCAAAATATTAGGTGGCGACTCTGAGATCTGATGACGCAGTCCATTTTGACAAAATTGCAATAAAATGGATTTTCAATAAAAGTTTTCAAATCTGGACTTTCATCTATGTTTCACATTGCACTCGTGAAACTTGAGATCAAAAAGATCTCGGGAGTCCGAACTGTTTAGCATGCGCGGGTACCCCCCGGGCATGTTACACTAAGTTGGGCGACGGACAGAAGGGTTTCAATCCGCGGTACCGTTGCACATTTCACCGGGAGCGCGGCCATCGGACAGAGGACTGTTTGCCTTTAAGGCAACACTTGGAAGAGCTAGTCGCAGCTGGACACCTGGACCTTTATATTGACGGGGGCGTGAAGGCAAATCAAGCCCCGGTTGATCCGCGTGCACCGGGTGACTTGGAGGCGCCCCCTCAAGGAGTGATTAATGTCATCCACGGCATAGTGGAGCCGGCGTGTGTATGTGAGCTCCGAGGTATGATCAAGAAGGCAGAACACATGACGGAAGTTTTGTCAGTCCAGCCCGCGATCAAGAGGGGGAAGACCGAAGAGAAGAACGAGATCAGTTTCTTTACAAGGGACTTAGAGCGCATTCAGACACCGCACAATGATGCCTTGGTGGTCACTCTCCGCGTCAAGGAATTCGATGTCAAGCGCATCTTGATCGACCAGGGAAGCTCGGTCGAGATCATGTATTACGACGCATTCAAGCAGCTCAAACTCCGAGATACAGACTTGGCTCCGGCAACTACGCCGCTGGTTGGTTTCAACTCGCAACCGGAGTGGCCTTTGGGAAAAATTATCCTGCCGTCAAAGGGATCCGTGGTCAAGCAAGTGGAGTTCTGGGTGTTGCAGGTGCCATCTACTTATAACCTGATCCTTGGAAGGGGATGGCTTCACGCTATGCAAGCCGTAGCGTCGACCTTCCATCAGGTGATGAGATTCCCCTCGGCTACGGGGCAATTGAGGAGATTTGGGGCAATCAAGTCATGTCGAAGCAATGCTTCGTGGCAGTCAACGGGAGCCGAGTTTCCAAAGGCTTCGTCCAAATGATAGAGGGACCGGAAGACCGAGGAGTCCTTGACGATGTGGGCACTAGGACCGAGGACAAAGCCGTCGAAGAATTAGTCGAAGTGCGAATTGATACAGAGAGTCCGGACAGGTTCTTCTTGCTCGGCTCAAGCCTTACCGCACAAGAAAGGACCGAGATGGTTGAGTTTTTGATGGCCAATATCGAAGTCTTCACATGGTCGCCTTATGACATGCCCGGCCTCGATCCGAGTTTTATTTGCCATCACCTAAACGTCTTCCCCGGAGCCAAGCCGGTCATTCAGCGAACAAGGAGATCGGCGCTGCATCACGCCGAGGTAGTTGCAGAGGAAGTGAAGAATTGCTTGAGGCACGAGCTATTCAGAAGTGCACTACCCTCGGTGGATTTCAAACACAGTTGTTGTACCAAAGAAGAATGGGAAGTGGCGAGTTTGTGTCGACTATAAGACCGTCAACCGAGCTTGTAAAGACAGCTTTCACTGCCCAGAATAGACCAGCTCGTGGACTTAACGGCTGGACATAACAGGCTCAGTTTCTTGGATGCCTACCACGGTTATCATCAGATTGCCATGCATGGCCCCGACCGCGAGATCACCTCCTTCACTACACCGAGGGGACTCTTCTGCTACCGAGTCATGCCTTTTGGTTTGAAGAACGCCGGGGCAACTTTCCAAAGGATGGTGACCAAGATGTTCGCTCCTCTGCTAGGTCGGACAATGGAGGCTTATATTGATGATATGGTGGTTAAGAGCCGGCATCAAGCAGACCACTTGTCCGACTTGGCCGAGATGTTCGCCATTCTCAAACAACACAAGCTACGCCTGAATGCGTCTAAGTGTGCCTTTGGCGTGGGATCCGGAAAATTCTTGGGCTTCCTAGTCACAAACCGAGGCATCGAGGCAGACCCCACACAAATCCGAGCCGTACAAGAGTTAAAGCAGCCTAGCTCGGCTAAGGACGTGCAGCATCTGGCCGGCATGGCCGCCGCGCTTAACCGATTCATAAGTCGGTCATCAGATCGCTGCCGCCCTTTCTTTCAAGCTTTGAAATCAAAGTTCTCTTGGGATGAAGAGTGTGACCGGGCTTTGGCCGCGCTCAAGGAGTATCTGTCTTCAGCGCCACTGTTGGTAACACCGAAGCCCGGCGAAGAGCTCTACCTTTATCTGGCCGTTTCACAGCATGCGGTCAGTGCGGTGCTTGTCCGGTCGGAAGGAATCAAGCATCTCCCTATCTTCTACGTCAGCAAAACCTTGCTACCAGTAGAGTCGAGATACTTGCCGCTAGAAAAACTTGCATTGGCATTGATGATGGCCTCCAGGAAATTGGCGCACTATTTCCATACCCATACAATCATTGTTTTGATTGAGTTCCCTCAAAGCTTTGTTCGAACGGCGGACTTCTCCGTCGAATCCTCAAGTAGGCGGTTGAATTGGGACAATTCGACGTCAAATTCCAGCCACGAACTGCCATAAAAGCTCAGACATTGGCCGACTTCGTTGCTGAATTCTCACCTGGAACTCATCCGGTATGCCCGGTGGATATTGCCGCGGCAGATGAGGAGGTGAATGCAGGCCAGACGCAATAACACAGCTAGGCGATGACGGCGACGGAACTTGGCGCCCCGCCGAAGAACCTTCGGTTAGTACAATACCATAGCCCGCGATGCGATGACGGAGTTGGGTATCACCGACCAACCTGCTCCGTCGGTACCGCATCACCAAGGGGGAAGAAGTGGAACCGCTCAGCACAGAGCCTGCAGCCGGCATAATACTGCAACCCGGCGATTCGCCTACGGACTTAGGCATTACGGATCAACTTGCTGAGTCCGGCGCCGAATCGCCGAGGGGGGCCGAAGTGGAACCGCTCAGCACAGAACTTGAAGCCGAACAGCCGAACAACCGTGATCCCATCAACCTTCAAGCCTCTCAAGACCCCTCAGACTATTGGAAGCTCTTTGTTGGCGAAATGTGGAAACTTTTTTTGATGGAGTCTCGAACCGTCACGGTGCCGGGCTAGGTATAGTTTTGATTTCGCCAGACGGGCTGACTATCAAACATTCTATCACTCTCGGATTCCCTGCCTCAAACAACAAGGCTGAGTACGAAGCGCTTTTGGCTGGGCTCAAGAGCGCGCTTCAGATGCACGCATCCGAGCTAATGGTTTATAGTGATTCCCAGCTTGTGGTTAACTAAGTTTCTGGGCTTTACGAAGAAAAATATGATAGAATGATGAAGTACCAGGCTCTGGTCAAAGACCACATCAAGCGATTCCAGGCAATAAGGGTCCAACAGATTGGCCGAGAAGAAAACGACCGAGCAGATGAATTGGCCGGCCTTGCTTCCATGGTCGCTAGCACATCTTCCAACCCTCTCCTGATTGAATTCCTTCTGCGGCCTAGCATTGAGAAACCTGGGTAGACAGAAGTTCCCTGTGCCGAGCTAGGTCCTTCATGGATGGACCCTATTATCCTCTTTCTCAGAGATCGGACCCTTCCAGCCGAGAAGAAGGAAGCACATAAAGTCCGGGTGAAGTCAGAGCGGTTTTGGCTCTCTCCGTCAGGCGCTTTATACAAGAAGTCTTTTACCGGTCCGTATCTAAAGTGTGTGCACCCGAGCAGCGTGGACGCCTTCCTGTACGAAATTCACGAAGGCATCTGTGGCAGTCATATAGGGGGCAGATCTTTGGCCTACCGACCTATTTCGCAAGGCTACTGGTGGCCGTGCATGCAAGCCGACGCGCAGAAGTATGTTCGCAAGTGTGAGAAGTGCCAGAAGTTTGCCCACCAAATTCACCAACTGGCCAGAGAACTTCTTCCTCTCACCAGCCCTTGGCCCTTTGCGATATGGGGGCTCGATATAGTGGGGCCACTCTCAACTGCACCAGGAAACCGGAAGTTCTTCATCGCGGCCACAGACTACTTCACCAAATGGGTTGAAGCAGAGCCTTTGGCAACAATCAAGGAGAAAGACATCAAGCGGTTTGTCTGGCAGAATGTGGTAACACGGTTTGGCGTCCAAAAATTCTGATCTCTGATAACGGCACCCAATTTGATGGTCGCCTATTCAGAGGATTTTGTGAAGACTTGAAGATTGAATTCTACAACTCTACCCCGGCTTACCCACAGTCTAATGGTCAAGCCGAAGCATCAAACAAGACCATCCTTGATGGGTTGAAGAAGAGGCTTGAGAAAGCCAAGGGAAAATGGGCCGAGGAACTCCCCAACGTCCTTTGGGCAAACCGAACAACCCTGCGGCGATCTACCGGGGGAACACCTTTTGCTTTGGCATATGGCATGGAGGCGGTCATATCTTTGGAAGTTGGAATGCCCACCCTTAGAAGTGAAAGTTTTGAGCCCGAGCTAAACGCCGAAGCCATTGCCCTGGAATTGGACCTCATGGAAGAACGCCGGGAAAAGGCTCTCATCCATGTGGCCGCCTACCAACAAGAGCTCTCAAGGAAATACAACAAAACGGTGCACCCCAGACCGTTCAAAGTAGGTGACTGGGTCTTGAGGAAGGTCATGGGCAATACCCTGGTGCCAGGTGAAGGCAAACTAGGGGCAAACTGGTAAGGACCCTACAAGATAATCGGTCTGGCGGGCAAGGGGGCATATCACTTGGAGGACCTGGAAGGCAGAGGAATACCCCGGCCATGGAATGCGGCCAACCTCAAACTGTACTATTTTTAGCTTTTGTTTTCTTTTTGTGCAAAGGAATTTTTTGGCTTACACTTCAGAATGTAATATTCTTTTTGTCAATATATAGAAGTGTCTCATCTTTGCCTTAGCATTCTGATTGTTGCTTTTCAATTTTGAGATTCTCAACCGAGATGTTTTACTCCGGTTGATTTTGAGATTAAAACCGAGATGATTTACTCCGGTTCATTGAGTTGATGTTTTGCTCAACTTTTAGATTCTCAACCGAGATGTTAACTCCGGTTGAATGAGTTGATGTTTTGCTCAACTTTTAGATTCTCAATCGAGATATTTTACTCCGGTTGATTTTGAGATTAAAACCGAGATGATTTACTCCGGTTCATTGAGTTGATGATCTGATCAACTGAGATTCTCAACTGTGATGTCTTATTCCGGTTGAATGAGTAGATGTTTTGCTCAACTTTTAAATTCTCAACCGAGATGTTAACTCCGGTTGAATGAGTTGATGTTTTGCTCAACTTTTAGATTCTGAACCGAGATGTTTTACTCCGGTTGATTTTGAGATTAAAACCGAGATGATTTACTCTGGTTCATTGAGTTGATGATCTGATCAACGAAGATTCTCAACCGTGATGTCTTACTTCGGTTGAATGAGTTGATGTTTTGCTCAACTTTTAGATTCTCAACCGAGATGTTAACTTCGGTTGAATGAGTTGATATTTTGCTCAACTCTGAGACTCTTAACCGAGATGTTAACTCCGGTTGAATGAGTTGATGTTTTGCTCAACTTTTAGATTCTCAATCGAGATGTTAACTCCGGTTGAATGAGTTGATGTTTTGCTTAACTCTGAGACTCTCAACCGAGATGTTAACTCCGGTTGAATGAGTTGATGTTTTGCTCAAATTTGCGATTCAAAACCGAGATGTTTTACTCCGGTTAATTTCATTGATGATTTGTTCAAAAATGTGATTTTAACCAAGATGTTTTACTCCGGTTAACGCAGTTGATGATTTACTCAACTTTATGCTGGAAACCGCGATGTCTTTTCCGGTTAGATAAGTTAGATAAAGTGGTTAGTCTTGCCGAGGTATTTTGACAGCTGACGTTATCTAGCATGAAGAACGTGTAAACACTTGAAGAAAACAGAGCTTTTTCATTGATGAGAAAAGTGATTACAAGAGGAGGGGTGGATAGCTTGGTTACATGTGTAAACGAAGAAGGAAGAAAGAAGACAAAGAAAACTAAGCTAGGGGGGAAAGGTCAGTGAATTCGTCCTCGGCTGCCTCCAGGTTGACCGTTGGTGTTTGGTCTTGGACACCGGTCTCCGTTTGGCCGGGCTGAACTGCGTGATTTTCCCCCCTGCATTTTCCTCGGTTTCTTCGTCGCCTTCTTCCTCGGCCTCAGCCTACAACGCGGCGAAGACGTCGTTGGCGTAGGGCACGAGATAGCTCGATAGGGAGGTAGCTGGAGGAGTGGCGAACACGTCGGTCCCCGGTCCCTGGCCGAGATGTTCACAAGTAGACTTCCACCTAGCCTTGAAGAAAATGTCTTGGGTGGCGCGGACCTGCTTTGTGTAACTCTCCTCGGCCTCAAGGAAACCGGTGTTGTTTGCACCCTTCAGATCCTCTTATCGTGATTGTTTCAGCGCATCTAGCTCGGCTCGGAGCGCGTCTCTCTCCTTATCGGCAGAGCCAAGCTGGCCGAACAACCGAGAGTTGTCGGAGTTCGCCATTTGCAATGAAGACCGGGCTCTCCCGAGCTTGGCTTGGAGGCTTTGAACTTGGCTGGCAGAGTCAGTTGCCTTCTGCCGAAGCCGGTGAATGCGCTCCATGACCAGGTGCTGCTTCTGGATGGCTTGCAAGAAGAGAGATTGATCAGAAAGAAAACCGAACAAACACTTGGTGAAATTTTGAGCACAAGTTTGAGATTCTTACCCTAGTCATGGATTTGACCGACGACTTCACCAACCGGGTGTCTGGAACATGGTCGCTGCCGACCACATCGCTCAGTAGGAGAAGGGCCTTGGTGAGGTCAAAGGCGAGAAGATGCTCCTTGTCGCCTTTGACGGAAGCTATTGCCGGGATCTCCTTGCCCCGGTGTTTGAGCTGGGGCCTCCATGCCGGTGTTGGGTCGACGGTGACGGTAGGCTGCTCGGTGTTGAGCTCGGCTACCAGCTTGTCGGTAGAAGGGTCTTCATGAGGCCTTTTCCAGCCCGGCGGGTGTCTCTGCTAGCTTGCCCGGCGGCGGGAAAAGCCAATGCAACCACGGTCTCGCTGGATTGACCGGCAGCAGGAGAGTGGGCTGAGATACTTGGGATCTCGGTTGAGGTGACGGTGATCAGGTTCTTGATTCGGCTTCTTTTGGCCATCTCTTCAGCCTCTGTCAACCGGATGAGTGGCACGTCTGGTAATGTGGGATCTGGTGGTGGAGATGGAGCTCGAAGAAAGTCTGTGACTTTACTCCGGCGTGGAGCAGAATATTTGTATGTCGGTGTGTAACCGAGGAGCTCGTGGCAATCCCGGTTTTGGTAGCGGAGCACGGTTCGGATGGCTGCTTTGTTGGGGTAGTGATAGTGGGCTTGCAGGGCTTCGATTGCTGCAAAGAAAAGCAGAGAGGAAAAATGTTAAAATTACAAAGTAGTGAAGAAACATAAATTGACTGAACAAGTAGCGTGGCTTACATGTTGAACCGAAGTTCTTGTTAATGAACCAGCCCGGTACGTCGGCTGTTTCATAGTTGCCGGACACCCAGAAAAAGTCGTCATCGTGCAAGTCCTTGTCCGGGGTGCCAGTCACTATTTTCTCTTTGCCCGGTCTAATTTTCAAGTAGTAGGTGTAGACACCCCATTTTTGACCGACCTTAAGACTCAGACGTCACCGTTTGAGCGCTTGGTTGATGTTGCATATTGTGCTCATCCAGAGGTTTCAGAGTCTCGGCCGTGAGCCTTGCCTCCGGACTTCCGGGCCTTTCTCTGCCTTGCTCGGTTTGCGAACCAGGCTCGGTTTCTCTGTTTCTCTCCCAAAGGGAGGGAGAGGTCTCGTAGACCATCTCTCAGTGCCATGGGCTACATTTCGTGGTCGTAGGCCATTTTACCCATTTCGGAGCCCGGTTCCTGGTTTTCGGAGCGTTAGGCCGAGTGCCTGGGTTCGGGACCGCCTAACCACCTCCGTTTGCCCCGGTTTTTGGCATGCATCTTATTTCCTCCCAGTTAAGGGACACTGAGGTCCGAGCGACCAGCTTCGTGGTCGAATGCCACTCCCGGTGCTTAACAGTCGGTTTTCGGGGCCTCGGACTGCGCGTTTCGGCCCCCAAACCTTCATTCTGCATCGGTTTTCGTTCATTTTTGGCAGGGACCTCTATTTCATCACCAGGAAGGTCGTAGAAGGGTGGGAGGCCAGTAATTGTTCCAGCAACCAGTTATATTCCATCATCGCCCTCCGACGCCCGTTTTTCTCACTCCAAAGCCAATGTTGACCACCCTAGGGCCACTTTCCTCACCCTAACCCCCATATTTGTGATGTACACATCTGGAGGCCACCAATATTGGTGGCCGGCCAGTAATTGCTTTGAACCTTTTTGAACCCTTTGAAAAGTGGGTTGTTCTC
>JAPPVO010000017.1:21210570-21517847 GCA_030407325.1 Camellia japonica | reverse complement strand
CAACAAGATATAATCACTTCTCTTGTTCTACTTCTTCAAATAGAATGCCACTAATATATATGCCACAAAATATATTCGTTGAAGGAGGAGAGACTTCCTCTTCTGAGCTGCCCGAATCAAGAACGTCGCTTCTCTTTTTTGTCTTTTTCTTCGAGCACACATAGTTTGAAAAATTCACGTCCATTGGAGATAGAAAGCTTCACGAGTTAAAAATGTCCCAAAAATTCGCAGCGCCATTTCTGTACATTGCTAACTCATTTTTTTTTTTTTTTTTTTTTTTGGACAATCAGCAACCAATGTGGGTTTGTCATGTAATGATAGTAATGCCATGCAATAATTTGAGTGCAAAGACTATTACAGATCAGACAAAATAATATGATTTTCTGCGTTTCCAAAGTATGAATATAATCATCTTTTTCAACACAAAATCTTTACAAATTCTAAATCTCACTAACTTAAACATGCATACATGCATCTGTCCCAATTGTTAATATCTAATAATATATTTTGTATCAAAAAATGTAAAATATGTATATAAAATTATAATATATTTTAAATATCATTAAAATCAAATCATAGGATTAACAACACCTTTGTTGCATTTTCCTACATTTTAGCCTTTCATCTTGCTTTTTCTTATACCTTTTCACTTCCCTTATTTTTATATAATTTATTTTTTTGGTAAAAAAAAAATTTGAAAACCTAAAAGAGTAATGCTATTGAAGCCCCAAAATAATTTTATTTTTATCAAATTAATTTTCAAATTTTTTAAATAAATTTTAAAAATTCAACAAACAAAAATAATTTTTCAACTAAAGTTTTTTCTAGTGGTTGGCGGGCTATCACGGGATAGTTTTTAATTTTTTTATAAATTGAAGTAGTTAAATAATCTTATTGTCAATTTCCTACCCAAGAATGGGGTAATTTTGTCCACATCCGTAAATATATCAAATTTATTAGCTTCTTCAAAACATTAAATTTATTTCTACTTTTGTTTAATATTTTTTATAGAAGTGGAAAGTAATTTATGTTTATTATTACTTTCTTAACATGTAACAAGACTCTAATGAAAAATATACAAGACAATGATGGGCAATTACATTCACCGTTCAAATCACTTTTGTCCAGTTATACCTCCTACTTATTCAAAACTCTAGAAATTACTTCTAATTGTGATTATCTCTATTGTATATTTGTAATGAAGATATTTCATTACATCATACAATGATAGTGTAACGATTTTTTTAAATTTGAAATATTATAAATTTATATTTGTATCTCATAATAATTAACAAGTCTCACACCTCAAACGGTTTGTTTGACGTGAAAATTAAAAACTTAACAATAATTTAAAAATATTGGTTTCTTAT
Organism: Camellia japonica; assembly: GCA_030407325.1. Classification (NCBI taxonomy): domain Eukaryota; kingdom Viridiplantae; phylum Streptophyta; class Magnoliopsida; order Ericales; family Theaceae; genus Camellia; species Camellia japonica. The sequence continues at coordinate 21,516,477 of JAPPVO010000017.1, read as the reverse complement.
ATTAAAATTTTTAAGAATAAATTACACTCATTTCGATTGAAATTTGAAAAAAAATATAATTCGTATATATATATTGTAGTATAAAAGATATAATATCATCTTTTTATTTATATGATTAACAAATTATTGATGAAAAAGAGTTTAACTATTACATAAATTAATCAATATAATTACATTAAAAATACATAACTAATTATATATTTTTTTAAATCTCAAAAAATAAATAAATAAAATATGATCATCCTCGAGAGGACGTGGATTAATTACTACCAAACAAGTTGCAGTTTTTAGCTTCTTGTCCTTTATTGTTACTACACGACATGAGTGACTTTATTGCTATGTAAATAAATGAATAGGGAGAGGATTCTCTATCTTAGATAATAATTTAAAATTTATATTTACAATTTAAAATAAAAATTAACATTTCAGATTTAATTTATGTGTAAAATCAATTGTACAAAAATTAAATTTAGGCCAATCTTTCATAGTAGTAAATTTCATGGCAAAATTCTCTGCACAATTAAATTTATCATTATCCTAGAGGATTTCCGATCATAGGACTCACTATAATCCCATTTTAATAATTTTTTTCATTTATTTTGTAAATTTTTGTGTGTAAATTATTTATGAAAAAAATAGATTGATATAATAATAACCATAGTCACATGATTTCATTATATTTATATTTATTTTCTAAAATAAATAAATAAACCACAAGTATAATTATAAAAGTATATGATCTATTTTTTTTTTTATTACAAATATGGTGAATTCATATGATTATGATAATCAAATCATTTTTTTTTTTTTAGTTTTTATTTTATTCAATGATCTATATACAAGAGTAATAAAATAAACCATTCAAATCATCAGTGAGACCTGAAGTGAGGCTCAGGGCCTGATGAGATACCTCTTCCCCACCAATCTTCTCGCTTTAGATGAATTCAATTTTTTTTGAATAAACTATTAATTGGTCCTAATAGTTAGACTTAATTCTCATCAAGTCCTATTGAAAATAAAACCTAGTATAATTGTTGCTAAAAATATTTTTTTGTATTGATTTTTTATATATGTTGCTAAAAATTGACAATTAGTGAATTTTTTTTGTCACGATTTTTATAAATTGTCTCTAAAACTTACAATTAGTGACGTTTTTTGTGACAATTTTTAAACTGTAGTTGAAAGTTGAAAATTTGTGACTTTTTTTTTGTAATGATTTTTTTTTAAACTGCCATTAAAACTTATAATTAGTGATATTTTTTGTAACAAAATTTCAACTATTGCTGAAATTAACAATATATTAGTGACATTTTTTAATAATATATATTAAAAAAAAATGCCATTAATCATAGAATTTATTGAATAATGAGTCTGTTAGGCAATCTTCACTGTATTTAAAAAATATTAATTCTATTGTGTACAAAACAACAATTCGAATTAAAGAAATAAAGAAAAGGAGAGAATATGTTTGATTACAAAAATCAAACTCGAAATAAAATAAATAAATAAATAACAGATTTTATTTTGTTACAAAAAACAAAATTAAAATCTGATTAAATAAACAAATTAAAAACAGAATAAAATTAAACAACTTACTTGGTTAATTTCTTTGAATTACTTTTCTGATCAAGTCCAGTGTTTAACACTGTGTCCTTAAGACAGATTCGTCCTCTCCACGGTGCTTTCAGAATTTGGACGTCTATCTCCCAGGATGAAATGATCTTACCACAAACAATAGCAGCACTACAAATTGTTTGCCTTACGAACACACTAAGTGTTTACACTCTTTCTTTCAGAAATAAAATGCAGCAAGATGAAGAATAGAATTAGCAGAGGTGAAATACGAAATTTCTGAATGACTTACATCAAATGAGGGTGGTCCTATTTATAGATGTGAAGGTGACTCTTAGTTTTGAATTGAACAGGTATGATACCTGTTGGTTTTGAATTTGAATCTGTTTATAATTCAAACAGATAGCAAAAACGGGAAGGGCCCTGTTTGGGTGTGCGTTAATACCAAACTAGTTTATTTCGGGAAGGGCCCTGTTTGGATAAGCATTAAATCCAAACCAATTTAATTCTGCTTTGAAAACGGGAAGGGCCCTGTTTGGATGAACAAAAAATCCAAACCAGTTTATTTGAATTAAATTCAAATGTTTTTTGCCCAAAAAGATTAGTATTGGGCTAAACAAGCCCAACCCAACCTCACACCACGCACCCGCGCCCAAGCCCAGGCCCAGCCCACCCGACCGACCGGACGGGACGGCGGCGGCGCGCGCGCGCGCGCGTGTGTGGTGATTTTTGGGTCCAATGGGTCTAGTCCATTTTGCCCATAACCTCTCCCTCTAAAACACTTGGGTACCCCTTGAGGCACACCCCAAGTACCAAACCCATGCCTTATAAACCTTTCAAAACCTCTCACCAAATCAATGTGGGACAAGCCTTATTCAAACCTTTAGGAATTTCCACCAAAACTCCATTTCCATGGAGCATACTTTGGCTTCAATTTCCCATTCACTCGGTAATGGTTTTGAGCAACCAAATATACCACATGAATCACAACGCGGCATAGAACGCGTTACCACTTAAACCCGTGTAAATCGATGCACGGGGCCCACCTAAAAATTAGACCAAACTAAGGAAAAAATTCTGGTTTTACCCAGAATTTTATAACCATTTCCAACAATCCCCCACATGAATGGAATTTGATGACAACGGAAATGCAACAATATGCAGACTTAACGAAAGAGTATAAGTCGAAAATATCTTGCATCAAGATAGGTAGTTTTCGGCCTTGAACCTTCCCTAGTGATAACCTATCGGACTTACTGGCTAACCAATGGACGCGATGCCTTGAATTGTTCAGCCGTTTGTGTAAGCCAAGACAATAGATTTCACACAAAATATCTTCTAACACATCGTGGTTCTCACTGTTGTGTTCATTTTGGCCTTGAACGCTCCTGGTTTTCATGAGTGTTTCTAGAGAATGTAGCCTCTTTCATTCTCATAGAACCGGCCCCAGTTCAACACTCATATAGGTGATTCTTATTTTGAGTATCTCCTTATACTCGTCTTGATTTTATGCCTTAATCAAGATATAAGTAATCATTAAAAGCAAAGCTTATCCTTATACCCCTGCAGACAACATATGTTGCAGATATCACTCTCACCATAGGAATGAGTAGGGAATTTTAATCCCTTGGTGATTTCTGGCGAGCCATACATAACTTAGTTGTCCCTTTGAACTTAGTTCTTGGGATCTCCAGTCATATAAGTAGGGTTACCATTATGACGACTCTTATGTAATAGGCTTTAATCCCATTCCCTTCGATGAACTATACACTAGCTCTTTTGTCAAACCTTTTGTTAACGGATCCGCAATATTCTCTTTAGATTTTATATAATCTATTGAGATTATTCCGTTTGACAACAACTGCCTAACGGTATTATGTCGACGACGAATATGTCGTGACTTACCGTTATACATATGATTCTGTGCCCTGCCTATTGCAGATTGACTATCACAATGAATGCAAATAGCTGGCACAGGTTTTGGCCACATTGGAATGTCTTCTAAGAAGTGACGAAGCCATTCTGCTTCTTCTCCTGCTTTGTCTAAAGCAATGAACTCGGATCCCATTGTGGATCGTGCGATGCAAGTTTGTTTCGTGGACTTCCAAGAAACAGCAGCGCCTCCTAGAGTAAAGACATATCCACTAGTGGATTTTGAATCTTTAGTATCCGATATCTAATTGGCATCACAATAACCTTCGAGTACTACTAGATATCGAGTAAAGTTCAAACCATGATCACGAGTAAATCTTAGATATCTAAGAACTCGAATGATCGCTTTCCAATGGTCTTCTCCGGGTTACTAGTGTACCTACTCAATTTACTGATAGCATAAGCTATATCAGGACGAGTACAATTCATTAGGTACATTAGGCTTCCAATATTTGGGAGTATTTTAACTGAGACACTGCATCACCTTTATTTTTCGATAAATAAAGACTGATGTCTACAGGTGTTCTAGCTAAATTCAAATCATCTTGATAAATTTATCAAGTATTTTCTCAATATAATGAGATTGAGATAATGCATATCCGTCAGATGTTTTAGGTAATTTTCATTCCTAATATAACATCTGCGACCCCCATATCTTTCATATCAAATCTTTTGTTAAGCATTTGCTTAGTTGATTTGATCATGTTTTGACTGCTTCCAATGATAAGCATGTCATCCACATAAAGACAAACTATGACATATCCTTGGTCAGTGTTTTTAACATAGACGCATTTGTCACATTCGTTTATCTTAAACCCATTAGTAAGCATTGCATGATCAAATTTTTCATGCCATTGCTTAGGTGCTTGTTTTAATCCATAAAGGGATTTTACAAGTCGACAAACTTTCTTTTCTTGCCCTGATACTACAAACCCTTCGGGTTGTTCCATATAGATTTCTTCATTTAGATCACCGTTTAAGAAAGCTGTCTTAACATCCATTTGATGTATTTCTAAATTAAACAACGCTGCTATAGCAATAAGCATGCGAATGGATGTTATTCTTGTCACAGGGGAATATGTGTCAAAATAGTCCAGACCTTCCTTTTGTCTGTAACCTTTAACTACAAGTCTTGCTTTATACTTGTCAATTGAACCATCTGCTTTCATTTTTCTCTTGAATATCCATTTATATCCAAGAGGTTTAGAACCTGGTGGAAGATCCACCAATTCCCAAGTATGATTTTGCATAATGGATTCAATTTCATTATCAACAGCCTCTTTCCACAAAGGTGCTTCAGAACCTGTCATTGCTGCCTTAAAGCTTTGAGGTTCATTTTCTAACAGGTATGTCAGAAAATCTGGACCAAAGGATTTTGATGTTCTCGCTCTCTTACTTCTTCTTGGTTCATTATCAGTTAAATCCTGTTGGTTGAGACCATTACTAGTCTCTTGTGTTTGATTGTCATTAGTCTCTTGACTTTGTGTACAATCATAAGTTCTTTTCTGTGAACTTAATTCCTGTCCTTTCTTGTAAGGAAAGACATGTTCAAAAAACACAGCATTCCTTGACTCTATAATAGTGTTCACAATTATATCAGGTATTTCTGATTTATAAGTCAGAAACCGATATGCACTACTATTCTGAGCATAACCAATAAACACACAATCTACTGTTTTTGGTCCAATCTTAGTCTTTTTAGGAACAGGAACTTCCACTTTTGCCAAACACCCCCACACTTTTAAGTATTTGTAGGAAGGTGGTCGACCTTTCCATAATTCATAAGGAATGCTTTTGGTTTTCTTGTGGGGTATTCTATTAAGAACATAATTTGCAGACAATATTGCTTCCCCCCACAAGTTCTGTGATAAGCCGGAACTTAGTAACATGGTATTCATCATTTCTTTTAGAGTTCTATTCTTCTTTTCAGCAATTCCATTTTGCTGTGGAGAATAAGGGGCTGTAGTTTGGTGAATAATGCCATGTTGTGTACAAAATTCATTTAATGGTGCATCATATTCACCACCCCTATCACTTCTAACCATTTTGATGGTTTTACCAAGTTGATTTTCAACTTCTGTTTTGTAGAGTTTAAACATTTCTAAGGCTTCATCTTTACTTCTAAGTAAATAAACATAACAATATCTTGTGCAATCATCGATAAATGTTATGAAATACTTTTTGCCTCCTCTAGTTTGAATAAATTTTAGATCACATACATCAGTATGAATTAATTCTAGAGGTTCAGTTTTCCTTTCAACTGATTTAAATGGAGCCTTAGTTAGTTTCGCTTCTACAAAAATTTCACATTTATGATTAGGTTTAATTTCAAACTTTGGTATATAATCCAAACCAATTAATCTACGCAAAGCATCATAATTTACATGACCTAATCTACCATGCCATAAATTCGATTCAAGAATATAAGCAAAAGATGTGTTATTCTCATTCATAGCAACTTTTGGTACAACTGTCATTACATTTATTACATTTAGTTTCTTAAGACAGACTCGTTTTGGTATCTTTATTGTATTTAATTTTCTGTGTTTTCAAATTAATATTCTGGTTGGAAAAACAAATAATGATTTATGCTATTTGAAAGATAGTAGTAATATACTGTCTCTTTTCTTTGACAACTAGTAGTAATATACTGGTGTCATTAACAATTGCAAAATATTATTTGGTGTTACAGAAAATTATTTTGGTATTTTATTTTTCTAGTTTTAGTAACAAGGAAAATAAAATTATTTTGTTGTTATCATTTATTTTCTGGTTTTAGTAACTAGAATTTATTTTCTGGTTTTGGTAACTAGAAAATTATTTTGTGTTTTTCTGATTTTTGTAATCAGATATTTTTGTGATATTTTATATTCTAGTTTTAGTAACAAGAAAAATAAAATTATATTATTTTCTAGTTTTAGTAACAAGAAAAATTAAATTATTTTTTGTTATAATTTATTTTCTGGTTTGAGTAACTAGAAAATTAATTTGTGGTTTGATTTTCTGATTTTTGTAATCAAATATTATTTCGGTATTTTATTTTCTAGTTTTAGTAACAAGAAAAATAAAATTATTTTGTATTCTAATTTATTTTCTGGTTTTAGTAACTAGAAAATTAATTTTGTTAATCAATCATGTAACTTTGTGACTCGGTCACAATCTGTTAATTTTGTAAATGACTTCTGGTTTCGTTTGGTAGACTACTTAATTTTTGAACACTTTGTGAAAAAATGTTAATTCTTTTGATTTTTTCATAGTTCATTATGGGTACACATGGAAGAATTTGGTTCTAGAATAAAATATTAGTTTTACAAACTAATTTTATTTTTATTACAATGTGGATTCATAGTCTTGAATTGTTTCTGCACTTGAGTCGAAAAATATATATATATATATATATATATTCACAAGAACATTTTAATGCATATTTAATTTGTTTATTTATGTACAAATCAAACTTATTAAATGAAGGTATGTTTTGTCATTTTGAAGTTTAAAGTTTAAATGCGTTGGATTTTATTTATGAGTTGAGAATCCTTTTATTTCATGATGCAAGTTATGGAATCATGCATGATTAATTTATTTTGATTAATTCATTATTTTTTAGTTGATGCGTTTGATATGCATGTATTGATATCAACTCAAGTTATTTCTTTAAAAATAATGTCATGTGAGTTGGAATGATAAATTGTTATGTCGACTTTGGACATAAGCAGATTAATTTGAATATTTCTAATCAATTTTGAATGAGTGTTTAAACACCAGAGAAATTTCAATATGAAGATGTATGTAATTATATCGTTCTATTTAATTAGAAAGTAAATTTAAGAAATCTTTTATGTTGATTTTTAGTTTATTTTGAATTATGTGACATGAGATGTCATTAATAATTATTTTACTTGCGTAGTAGAATTTGTTAAACCATGAACCATTTTATTAATATGGGGGTGTATCTCTTGCATTAGTTGAGATAATTTAATTTTCTTCTGTCACAAATATTTTTATGACAGTGACATTTATTTATAAATGAGTTGCAAGAATGTATACAATCAATTGGGTTTTTGAATTGTTCGTTTCTTAGGCAAATTTTTTATGAGAATATGATTTTGTCAAAACATTAATTCTGATTTGTGTAGTCATAATTATTTTGGTTTTTTGGATTTGAAATTTATGAATCAAGCACATCATAGACAACAAATGATGAATGGCATGTTACTAAATTCAGACTTACCACAGAACTTGTGGGGGAAAGCAATATTGTCTGCAAATTATGTTCTTAATAGAATACCCCACAAGAAAACCAAAAGCATTCCTTATGAATTATGGAAAGGTCGACCACCTTCCTACAAATATTTAAAAGTGTGGGGGTGTTTGGCAAAAGTGGAAGTTCCTGTTCCTAAAAAGACTAAGATTGGACCAAAAACAGTAGATTGTGTGTTTATTGGTTATGCTCAGAATAGTAGTGCATATCGGTTTCTGACTTATAAATCAGAAATACCTGATATAAATGTGAACACTATTATAGAGTCAAGGAATGCTGTGTTTTTTGAACATGTCTTTCCTTACAAGAAAGGACAGGAATTAAGTTCACAGAAAAGAACTTATGATTGTACACAAAGTCAAGTGACTAATGACAATCAAACACAAGAGACTAGTAATGGTCTCAACCAACAGGATTTAACTGATGATGAACCAAGAAGAAGTAAGAGAGCGAGAACATCTAAATCCTTTGGTCCAGATTTTCTGACATAATTGTTAGAAAATGAACCTCAAAGCTTTAAGGCAGCAATGACAGGTCCTGAAGCACCTTTGTGAAAAGAGGTTGTTAATAATGAAATTGAATCCATTATGCAAAATCATACTTGGGAATTGGTGGATCTTCCACCAGGTTCTAAACCTCTTGGATATAAATGGCTATTCAAGAGAAAAATGAAAGCAGATGGTTCAATTGACAAGTATAAAGCAAGACTTGTAGTTAAAGGTTACAGACAAAAGGAAGGTCTGGACTATTTTGACACATATTCCCTTGTGACAAGAATAACATCCATTCGCATGCTTATTTCTATAGCAGCGTTGTTTAAATTAGAAATATATCAAATGGATGTTAAAACAGCTTTCTTAAACGGTGATCTAAATGAAGAGATCTATATGGAGCAACCAGAAGGGTTTGTTGTATCAGGGCAAGAAAAGAAAGTTTGTCGACTTGTAAAATCCCTTTATGGATTAAAACAAGCACCCAAGCAATGGCATGGAAAATTTGATCATGCAATGCTTACTAATGGGTTTAAGATAAACGAATGTGACAAATGCGTCTATGTTAAAAACATTAACCAAGGATATGTCATAGTTTGTCTTTATGTGGATGACATGCTTATTATTGGAAGCAATCAAAACATGATCAAATCAACTAAGCAAATGCTTAACAAAAGATTTGATATGAAAGATATGGGGGTCGCAGATGTTATATTAGGAATGAAAATTACTAAAACATCTGACAGATATGCATTATCTCAATCTCATTATATTGAGAAAATTCTTGATAAATTTATCAAGGATGATTTGAATTTAGCAAAACACCTGTAGACATCAGTCTTTATTTATCGAAAAATAAAGGTGATGCAGTGTCTCAGTCAAAATACTCCTAAATCATTGGAAGCCTAATGTACCTAATGAATTGTACTCGTCCTGATATAGCTTATGCTATCAGTAAATTGAGTAGGTACACTAGTAACCCCGGAGAAGACCATTGAAAGCGATCATTCGGGTTCTTAGCTATCTAAGATTCACCCGTGATCATGGTTTGAAATTTACTCGATATCCAGCAGTACTTGAAGGTTATTGTGATGCCAATTGGATATCGGATACTAAAGATTCAAAATCCACTAGTGGATATGTCTTTACTCTAGGAGGCGCTGCTGTTTCTTGGAAGTCCACGAAAAAAACTTGCATCGCACGATCCACAATGGAATCTGAGTTCATTGCTTTAGATAAAGCAGGTGAAAAAGCAGAATGGCTTCGTCACTTCTTAGAAGACATTCCAATGTGGCCAAAACCTGTGCCAGCTATTTGCATTCATTGTGATAGTCAATCTGCAATAGGCAGGGCACATAATCACATGTATAACGGTAAGTCACGACATATTCGTCGTCGACATAATACCGTAAGGCAATTGTTGTCAAACGGAATAATCTCAATAGATTATATAAAATCTACAGAGAATATTGCGGATCTATTAACAAAAGGTTTGACAAAAGAGCTAGTGTATAGTTCATCGAAGGGAATGGGATTAAAGCCTATTACATAAGAGTCGTCATAATGGTAACCCTACTTATATGACTGGAGATCCCAAGAACTAAGTTCAAAGGGACAACTAAGTTATGTATGGCTCGCCAGAAATCACCAAGGGATTAAAATTCCCTACTCATTCCTATGGTGAGAGTGATATCTGCAACATATGTTGTCTGCAGGGGCATAAGGATAAGCTTTGCTTTTAATGATTACTTATATCTTGATTAAGCATAAAATCAAGACGAGTATAAGGAGATACTCAAATAAGAATCACCTATATGAGAGTTGAACTGGGGCCGGTTCTATGATAATGAAAGAGGCTACATTCTCTAGAAACACTCATGAAAACCAGGAGCGTTCAAGGCCAAAATGAACACAACAGTGAGAACCACGATGTGTTAGAAGATATTTTGTGTGAAATCTATTGTCTTGGCTTACACAAACGGCTAAACAATTCAAGGCATCGCGTCCATTGGTTAGCCAGTAAGTCCGATAGGTTATCACTAGGGAAGGTTCAAGGCCGAAAACTACCTATCCTGATGCAAGATATTTTCGACTTATACTCTTTCGTTAAGTCTGCATATTGTTGCATTTCTGTTGTCATCAAATTCCATTCATGTGGGGGATTGTTGGAAATGGTTATAAAATTCTGGGTAAAACCAGAATTTTTTCCTAAGTTTGGTCTAATTTTTAGGTGGGCCCCGTGCATCGATTTACACGGGTTAAAGTGGTAACGCGTTCTATGCCGCGTTGTGATTCACGTGGTATATTTGGTTGCTCAAAACCATTACTGAGTGAATGGGAAATTGAAGCCAAAGTATGCTCCATGGAAATGAAGTTTTGGTGGAAATTCCTTAAAGGTTTGAATAAGGCTTGTCCCACATTGATTTGGTGGGAGGTTTTGAAAGGGTTTATAAGGCATGGGTTTGATACTTGGGGTGTGCCCCAAGGGGTACCCAAGTGTTTTAGAGGGAGAGGTTATGGGCAAAATGGGCTAGTCCCATTGGACCCAAAAATCACCACACACGCGCGCGCCGCTGCCGCCGTCCGTCCGGTCGGGCTGGGCTGGGCCTGGGCTTGGGCGCGGGTGCGTGGTGTGAGGTTGGGTTGGGCTTGTTTAGCCCAATACTAATCTTTTTGGGCCAAAAACATTTGAATTTAATTCAAATAAACTGGTTTGGATTTTTTGTTCATCCAAACAGGGCCCTTCCCGTTTTCAAACAGAATTAAATTGGTTTGGATTTAATGCTCATCCAAACAGGGCCCTTCCCGAAATAAACTAGTTTGGTATTAACGCACACCCAAACAGGGCCCTTCCCGTTTTTTGCTATCTGTTTGAATTATAAACAGATTCAAAATTCAAACCAACAGGTATCATACCTGTTCAATTCAAAACCAAGAGTCACCTTCACATCTATAAATAGGACCACCCTCATTTGATGTAATTCATTCAGAAATTTCGTATTTCACCTCTGCTAATTCTATTCTTCATCTTGCTGCATTTTATTTATGAAAAAAAGAGTGTAAACACTTAGTGTCTTCGTAAGGCAAACAATTTGTAGTGCTGCTATTGTTTGTGGTAAGATCATTTCATCCTGGGAGATAGACGTCCAAATTCTGAAAGCACCGTGGAGAGGACGAATCTGTCTTAAGGACACAGTGTTAAACACTGGACTTGATCAGAAAAGTAATTCAAAGAAATTAACCAAGTAAGTTGTTTAATTTTATTCTGTTTTTAATTTGTTTATTTAATCAGATTTTAATTTTGTTTTTTGTAACAAATAAAATCTGTTATTTATTTATTTATTTTATTTCGAGTTTGATTTTTGTAATCAAACATATTCTCTCCTTTTCTTTATTTCTTTAATTCTAATTGTTGTTTTGTACACAATAGAATTATATCTTTTAAATACAGTGGAAAGACTCGCTAAGAGACTACCTTCTGAATGAATATCAATGCAAAATTATCTGAAAATTTGAACTTGAGATATTATTAGTTTGGGAGTCGACCATTACAAATCCAGATTTACCGACGACAATTTTCTTTGTGGGCATCCTCTGTCTTGTATTTCTTCTCCAAAGAATCCACATTCTTTTGCTGACTTCAGAGGACTGTATAATTATACAGCTATTGTCAGGCCATTGAGGATGTAGTTTCTGCACAGGAAATCTGAATGTTTCCAAGCATCTCAGCGGCAACAACTTGCCGATCACTTTCACCCTCTTTAAGTGCTGGAGCCTCTTCATGGAGAAATCGGGCCAAATTAAGAGTTGTAAGATAGAATAGCTCTTCTGCTGTCATCTCTTAAACTCAGTACCGTTAAATTTTTCCGGTTTTTCCTCATGATCGATAGGTACATGAACATGGTTCTGGATAGGGACCGATGTGGTGTAACAATAGGAGTACCACTGCCAGATGCAGTTTCAGTTGTAGTAGCCATAATCTCTGATTACAAAATCAGAAAAAATGAAACACAAATTAATTTTCTAGTTACTAAAACCAGAAAATAAATTATAACAAAATATTTTATTTTCCTTGTTACTAAAACAGGAAAATAAAATACCAAATAATTTTCTGTAATACCAAATAATATTCTGAAATTGTTAATGACACCAGTATCGTACTACTAGTTGTCAAAGAAAAGAGACAGTATATTACTACTATCTGTCAAATAGCATAAATCATTATTTGTTTTTCCAACCAGAATATTACTTTGAAAAACAGAAAATTAAATACAATGAAGATACCAAAAAGGAATATGTCTTAAGATTGTTAGGCAATCTTCACTGTATTTAAAAGATATTAATTCTATTGTGTACAAAACAACAATTCGAATTAAAGAAATAAAGAAAATGAGAGAATATGTTTGATTACAAAAATCAAACTCGAAATAAAATAAATAAATAAATAACAGATTTTATTTTGTTACAAAAAAAAAATTAAAATCTGATTAAATAAACAAATTAAAAACAGAATAAATTAAACAACTTACTTGGTTAATTTCTTTGAATTACTTTTCTGATCAAGTCCAGTGTTTAACACTGTGTCCTTAAGACAGATTCGTCCTCTCCACGGTGCTTTCAGAATTTGGACGTCTATCTCCCATGATGAAATGATCTTACCACAAACAATAGCAGCACTACAAATTGTTTGCCTTACGAACACACTAAGTGTTTACACTCTTTCTTTCAGAAATAAAATGCAGCAAGATGAAGAATAAAATTAGCAGAGGTGAAATACGAAATTTCTGAATGACTTACATCAAATGAGGGTGGTCCTATTTATAGATGTGAAGGTGACTCTTGGTTTTGAATTGAACAGGTATGATACTTGTTGGTTTTGAATTTGAATCTGTTTATAATTCAAACAGATAGCAAAAAACGGGAAGGGCCCTGTTTGGGTGTGCGTTAATACCAAACTAGTTTATTTCGGGAAGGGCCCTGTTTGGATGAGCATTAAATCCAAACCAATTTAATTCTGTTTGAAAACGGGAAGGGCACACCCCAAGTACCAAACCCATGCCTTATAAACCTTTCCAAAACCTCTCACCAAATCAATGTGGGACAAGCCTTATTCAAACCTTTTAGGAATTTCCACCAAAACTCCATTTCCATGGAGCATACTTTGGCTTCAATTTCCCATTCACTCGGTAATGGTTTTGAGCAACCAAATATACCACGTGAATCACAACGCGGCATAGAACGCGTTACCACTTTAACCCGTGTAAATCGATGCACGGGGCCCACCTAAAAATTAGACCAAACTAAGGAAAAAATTCTGGTTTTACCCAGAATTTTATAACCATTTCCAACAGAGTCTACTTAGTAAGACCTATACATAAGGTTTTTTTTTTTTTGGGGGGCGGGGGGTCACATAATAAGATATTAATAAGTTAGTAGAGTTAAATTACTACAACATGTCAACGTCATTTCATTAACTCTAAGTTCATTTCTCACATCCCTTATCCTTTCATGATTGTTTGGGCTACAAACCCGAATTAAGTTGATTAGGATTTACACACAAATTTTTTATTTTTAAAATTTTGGGGATAAGAGGTATTCAATTATATCTTACCAAATTATGAAAAGATAATTCATGAATAGAGTCGTGAACCTCATAAATAAACTCTCTACAATAGTGACTTGCGAGCTGAGTCTCACCACTCCTTTTTTTTTTTTTTTTTGATCAGCAAAAAAGAGCTTTATTGATGAAAAAAGGCACCTTACATGCAAAAAGACATCAACAAAGCCTGGAAATGGTGAGAATTGGTGAGAGACCAAACCAGACCAAACCAGAGGAACTACAGAAAAAAAAACAGGACAAGGAACTACAGAAAAAAAAACAGGACAAGCAGCTTGAGTCTCACCACTCCTTTATGCATGTATTGTGAATGGGGAAGATCAACGGATTTCTTGTTTTTTTGATCGGGAAAACGAAGAAGCTTTATTGATGAAAATATAGTACAAAGTGCAAGATAAAATACATCAATAAAGAAAGGCGAGCGCAAAAGCATCACATTGAGCTCAATCATCCCAACCAGGTTGGCACAAAGGAGCCCAACCTGTCATTTGCTAGCGCCACCAAGGTTGGTGAGCAACCAACCGAACAAACAGAAAAGAAAGACAGGAAGCAAAAACACCACTGCATCGGTACAGAAGCTGCTGCAAGGCCAACAGATAGAGCAACCACAGATAGACCATCTGCCACTGCAGATAGAACAACAACACCAGAGCAACCCAGATTACAGCAGTCCATCCACACCTGCAACCACACATCCACCAGACAGCAACACTCCAATGCATTCAGCAGCTTCATGCAACCCAGTTTTGACTCCAAGGATTGGACCCTTACTGATGATGGAAAATAGCAACAAAAACACAGCAACAGATACACCAATGCAGCAGATGCACAGCCACTCTGCTGCTGCCTTGGGACTCTGATCAACACCTTAAGCTCCAGACCTATAACATAGATCCTCTCAGCAGCCTCCTTCCTGAACCTTAGACACCTTCCTTTACAGCAAACTCCACCAGCAGCAGCATATTTGCTACAACAGCAGCAGATTAGCAACACTCAAGTTTGAACGGATTTCTTGTTAACATATAAATTAGATATAATTCACAAAAAAATTAAAGTTTGAACAATATAATTATAAATTTAGTTAAGATTTGTGTTAAAATTTACTATTCTCACAACCCGATCAGCCCAATTAAACTGAATTCTTGTTAATATATAAATTATATATAACAAATACAAAATATTATAAAATATTTGACATTTTTCACTATTTGTACTAAACTATATTGTAATGTAATAAATAATATTATTGTATCATATTAACTCAAACAAATTTTCTTATTATGTTTTGTAAATTTATTGAAATGTAAATTAAGTTGTGTATTTGAATTTAGACTCGGCCTCGTTTGGAAACAGATTATTTTAATAATTTTTTGACTTTTTGACTAAAATATGATGTAAAAAAAACTAGTATATTTAGGATAACTTTTTGTTCTTTTACGAAAAGATGTGCAAAAAATAGAGAGAAAATGGAATCTTTGACTTTTTGATATAAGTTATAAGCTTTTTGACTTTTTAGTAATTTTTTAACTTTTTAGCTAAAATGTTAACTTGCCAAACGAGGCCTTACCTAGCCAATAAAGTGTTTTGTGACTCAAAAAAATAAGAAAATATTTTTAAAAATCACAAAATACTACTACTATTGATCGAATACACAACCACATAGTATTCCAAAAAGACAGAATAATTTTTGCTTCCACCCAATCCAACAAAACATCTATTTATAGACTCTTAAGGCCTATTTCGGACAATTACAACAAATTATGTTTGTGAGTATATAATTTCGAATCAAATTTCTAAAGAAAACTTCCTTGTGTGGAAAGTTTCTCACCAACACAGGTGAGATTAGATGTGAGAGGTCCACACAATTTCCAGTGTCAAGAACAAAGTCCACACACAATTTTGACTTCAGTCAAACACATTTCTTATGAATCCACCTGCACTAAGTACTTATTTGAGGCCAAAATTATGGCATTCAACATATTCTCTAAATTTCAACACAATAATCAAAACCAAGCACTCATTAAAGCAAGATGCTGTACTGAAGTATTTAAACTGTAAAAACATCCATGAACAATACTGAAGTTGCATTGATTCACAAACGCTCAAAAAAAAGCAACTTTAGGGCAAGTTCATACACGACCACAAGGCATTAGACAAGAAATACCAAAATGCATCTTTAACCATGTACTTATTTTTCATCTAACATCAAATTTCAACTCAAGACCACAAGACTTTTTCCATAGTTTTTTTTTTTTTATTCAATTAAATCACCCAGAACTTATAGGCAGCTCTGCCGAAACTGCAAAGATGTTTTCTACTTCAAACACTCACCAGCCAGAAACTGCTGTGCTCATGGCAAGTATCGCAAAAACTACCCATCTCCCCAACGAACAAATACGTACCTTTTAATCAATCAAGTAGAATAGCTAGGACTTCATTCCATCCGACTTCAAATACTTGCCCACCAACATCCAATATTAGCTGCTTACACGTTACACGTCCAACCATCAAACCAGACAAGGATATCTTACCCTCATAAAATCCGCATTTCTGACACCTATTTTCATGATCTCCATTCATGCGGTCTAGAAAGCTTGGCACCAGCTGCGTAAAAAACAAGAAGAGAAAATAAGGCCAATAATTCAATACTGATAAACCAATACATGCTGAACATAAAAGAAAGCATTATTGACATTAAAATGCAAGAACTAAACCAGACAATCCGGCTCCACAAAGTTTTCTAGAGGACTGACTCATGGTCAAAATTTTGGCTCAAGTTTCCAAATTATTCACAAATTTCTTTTAATTTTTATGTGAATTTAAAATTTTAATCAAAAAATAGTGCATACATACAAAAATGTAGCACGGAACATCTATATTATAACTAACTATTTAATTATGTATTTTATGTTTCAAAATATTTCAGATATTATTTTTCTAATATCTTATATATGTCAATGTCTACATATATAAATATATAAATTTATATATATTTTTTTTTTTTTGGAACAGCCAAAAGGAATTTTATTGAAAATTATCAAGCAAAAAGACATTGACAATCAACAATAAAAAGGGAGGAGCAAAGATCACAAAAAAACCAAAGAGGGCAAAAAAAGGTTGGTAAGATATCAACCAAGCAGCCCAGAGATCCCAAAAAACCAAGCAGATGTATCCCAACAGATGTATCAACCAATTAGCCCAAAAAAACCAAATCAGTCACAGAGACACCAACTGTTGAAACTCCAAGCAAAATGCAATTCTGTTTAAATGGTCCTCCAACACTGGTTCATCATCAGCACAGAACATATATAAATTTATGTATGTTACTGTATTCATAAATTGTCAATCTGTAATACTATATCACCATCAGATACTTTAATTTTCTAACATATATCGCTTTAGTAATATTGTTATATTTGTTAGCAAAAAATTACGGAATTTTGTATTGTTCTCTTATCAACTTATGTTCAATACATATATACATACCTGTAATACAAACAAGTGTTTACAACAAACACTTTTAATAACAAATCAAAACTTTGTAAAACACCTCTATCACGACAATAATTGTCTTTTTTCCCTCACAGAAAAAATCACATTATTGAGAAAAAATGAATTTTAAAATTCATAACAATATGACATCACCTCAACTTTTACTCATCAAAATATTTTTATTAAAATGAATTATAATGGTGAATAAGAAAAAAATAAGAAGCTAGTGAAACAAAAATTATAAAAGATCTATTGCGACATGCTCTCTAAGCAAAGTTAGACGAGCTGAAGCAGGAATTGTTCTATCTGTTGTGAAATTCAAGAAAAACAATTATGCAACTCAATGATACAAAAAGTAAGTACATTAAATAAAAAATTTCGATCAATTTTTGTTATATGTTAATTACTTACAGATGCCATAATAAATTATGTAAGCAGACAGTTTCATGAAAGTGACCCTACAAACATTTATAAGCATGGATCTATAAATATCATGAAAATAATTATGAAATTCCTATATTGATCGAAATATTAATCTATAATATCATTCCATCTTCTTAAAAAAACTATTTCACATTTTATGCATAAATGATATATACTAATGACCAATGTTACACTTTTCATCATGCAAGATATTCGTGGCATAGAAAACGAGACTCATAACTCCTGATGTATAAAAATATATATATATATATATATATATATTGAACAGCTATAAAAATATATTATATATTGATATTAATGCATTCTTACATCAATAGTATATGTGAGAACCCAAAATTATTTTACAAATCTCAAATATTTGACTTGTGAATCTTAAGGTGCAAATTAAATATTACTGAACAATATTTTAATTAATTTTAAACCTAAAATAAATTTATGGTGAAAGTATTTAATTTAGAGGTAAGATTTTTTATTAAAAAAAATAAGGGACAAATTAGTTAGTATATTTTGATCTAGTAATAGTTGTATTTTATTTAAATTAATAGAGAGAGAGAAAATAAAATAAAACAAAAGATAATAATTTGAAGCCTTTTATTTAGATATACATATATAGGAATCCTAGGTTGCCTAATACAATATATGGTGGCGGCGGCGGCGACAGCAGCAGCAGCAACGAGAGAGAGAGTTTGAGAGAAAAGAAGAAAAAAAAAAAAAGGTTACAAACAAGAAAGAAATTTTAGGTATGTGGTAGGTCTCTATATTTCTTCTTCCTTTGTTTTTGTTTTTATCCTTTCTCTATTATCATTTAATTCATTGATGGAGATGTTGTAGGTGTATGTATTTTGTGTATATATATATATATACTGTTCAAAAATCTGAGGAGAAAAATTGTGCGTAAAGAATGAAAGAAATTATTAGTTTAAAAATTCTGTATAGAACCACAAACTTTAAAAATTGAGGAATCATATCAAACGGATGAATTTTGAATTGAAATTTTTACAGTAGATTAATTACATACTGAACCCCATATCAGAATTTTCTCATAATTTTTGGGAGTCAAAATCTATATTAAATGGTGCGTTCAAATCTGTCCAGAAAACTAGTACAAAATAGTAATTTCGGAAGTGTCGTTCTGTATGGGTATAAATTCGAAAATTATCAAATCGGCGTCATTAGAACCGATTACAAGTCTAGTTTTTTAAATTTTTAGCCTTGCATTGATTGCTCATGTATACTAAGAGAACCATTAATTTCTTTAAAATGATGTAGAAAACAACTTGTTTGGATATAATTAATTATAAATAATTATTTTGATAAGCAAATCAAGTAAAACCAATTGGATTTGAAATATAGGATATATTTGTTGATATCTGGAAGGTTTTGAAATTTTTCGAATAGTATGAAGTGGGTTTTTAATTTTCAAAGTTAGCAAATAGATTAGAAAAACTTGTTTAAAACTTTATTTTATCTTAAAGTTACTTTTAATTAAGTTTCGATCTGTACCCATGTCTTGGGTAATTTTAGACCTTAAAGAACATGAACTAGGTATTATTTAAGAGTAACAATGAGTTGGATTGAGCCGTGTTTGTGTGCTTTAGTTTGAGGTTGCTTAGTTTGTTATTCATTTTAGTATGTTTAAATTAGTAGTGACATGTAGTTTTAATACTTTGGTTCAAAGCACTAGTTGGACTTTCATACTCTATTCGAGGATTATATTATTTCGTTTCAGGTGAGTAGTTGAATGCTACATGTTTTTATAAATGTTCCCCTACCCTGAACTGTTAGAAAATTAAATTGTTGTTTCAGGACTAAACTGTTTTGATAAATTATTATATTATCAATAGAGTTAAATTATTTCTGAAACATGTGTAAACTTGGCATACTGTAAACTCTTTGTTATGGTCTCATGTTTATAATGGTGAACTACCATGTTTTGCAAAACTGAATTGTATAGATTATTGGGACCCTTTGTATATAAAAGTCCAGGGAAATTATTCCACTATGTGTGGTGACTCTGGCCACTAGGGAACAGATCCGGATTGAGCTATGATGACTCTAGTGCTCAACAATTGTAAAGAAAAGACATGGGCTAGGCTAGGTGACCTTCACTAAGATTGTCTTAGAGAAAAGGCTCGGGTTGCTACCTCGAGGATGACTCTTGGTTCGATATTGGATCCAACGGATTTATTTCCTTGAGAACTGTGTGGCGTGTTACTTGTTATTCTTGGTATTCAAAAAATTATTGATGACCATGTTGTAATCTGTTTTAAGTGGAGAATGTCATTTATAATGTTCTTGAGAGATATGAGTATTTTAACTGTTGAACTGTGGAGCCTTCTTTTTGAAACAAATTGTCTTTATCAAAACTGTATGCCAATCTAGTTTCTGTGATATATATTTTATTTTGGAATTGAACCATGTTTTCAAAACTGTATTTACTATTCATGTTGCCACTCACTGAGCTATTAACTGACTTAGTTGTTTATCATTTCCAGGTGATAGAAGGACTTAGAGTGGACTCATGGTGTAGCGGAAACTAAATTGCATAGACCTCTAGGACATTCATTTATTTTGTTTTAGCTTGTTATGTCTGTTTTGTGTATACATTGTGGTTGGGTTTTATTTAGAATTATTTAATTTTTGTGAGCGGTTTGTGTCCCATTTAATATATATATATGTATATTTTGGAAGTTGGTTATGGTTGGTTTTGTTAAGCGTAAGGCTCAAGATGAGACTCAAGATGACTCAGCTGCACCAAAGCTCCTCTGCACCAAAGCTCCTCAACTGCAACAGCTTATATTTGATACAAGACAGCAGCAGCATGTAATACAAGACAGACAAACAGCAGAATGTAAAGCTCAGCTAGAGGTTACAAGTTGTTAGTTTGGTAGTTAGTTTGTTAGAACTAGAGTTAGATTGTAGTTATGGTTAGGTTAGGAGGTTAGGAATTGTAGTTACCTTTTCTCTATAAATATATGTTCTGTAATTCTATATTGTATTGAATAAGAAAATCAAATTCTCTTTATGGTATCAGAGCATTAAGCTCTTGCGAGTAGAGATCCTTGGAGATATTTGAAGATATTACTATGGCTTCTTCAAACCCTAACCCTACACCTTCAAGTTCTTCTTTATCTTTAAGTTCTTCTTTACCTGCAAATCTTACACTCTTAATTGCAAACCTGAATGCTTTTGTGCCCACGAAGCTTGATTCAACCAATTATATTGTCTGGAAGAGTCAGATTCATAACATCTTGAAAGCTACAAAGCTTCTTGAATTTGTTGATGGTACTACAGGAAGTCCATCTTCTGTTATGCTTGATTCGAACAATCAAGAAGTTCTGAATCCCAATTATACATAGTGGATCACCATTGATTCACATCTGCTGAGTTGCATCACTGCTACATTGTCTTCATCTATCTACACATCTGTTATTCATTGTCAGACTAGCAATGAAGTCTGGTCTGTTCTTGCCAAAAGGTTTACATCTCTTTCGAGATCTCACATTCATCAGTTGAAAAATAAACTCAGTCATATTGTTAAAAAAGGTTTAACAATGGAAGATTACTTGAATCAATTCAAGTCCATTTCAGATCAACTTGCTCTGGCTTTAGCACCAGTTGAAGATAAGGATCTGGTGCTCTTGGTTCTTAATGGTTTGCCAGATGAATACAATGCTTTCAAGACCACCATTCTCGATCTGATCCTATTTCCATGGAAGATTTGTCTTCCTTACTGTGTTCAGAGTCTATTTATGTTGAGTCTTCACTCAAACAAACTCATACTTCTGACATTTCATTTGCCTATTCTGCAACCAGAGGCAACTATAAATGAGGTAACAAAGGAGGTCATAGAGGTTCTTTTAAAGGCAGAGGTTATTCTTCTAGAGGTTTAGATTTTTTCAGAGGTTCAGAGAGTAGTGGTAGGTTTCGAGGCAATTCACAGCATGGTAGTACTTTCAGAGGCAGTGGTCAATATCACAGAGGTAGGTCCAACTTTAATCCTAATGTCATGGTTTGTTAGATCTGTGGAAAGCTGAATCATACTGCCCCAGACTGCTGGTATAGAATGGATTCCTCTTTTCAGAATAGTCCACATCCATCCTCCTTCATTCAAAACAATTCCACAGCCTATGTTGCTTCTGCCTCACCTTCATCTGTAGTCTCCACACCTTCATCCTCTTCCAACTGGTTTCTTGACTCTGGTGCAACCAGTCATATAACTAATGATCTTGCTAATTTCTCCTCTTATCATCCCTATTCTAGACAAGATCAAGTTGCTGTTGGTGATGGCTCCACTCTGCCTATCACTCACACTGGTAATGGTCTTCTTCCCACACCTACATTTCCTTTTCAACTTCACAATCTTCTTCATGTTCCTTCTATCTCTTCAAACTTACTTTCCATTCATCAACTAACTAAAGACAACAATTGTACTGTTACTTTTGATTCTCATTCTTTTCTAATTCAGGACAAGGCTACTCAGAAAGTGCTACATAGAGGATCTTATGCTCATGGCCTCTATCCCCTTTCTTCCTCTTCTTCTGCATCTTCTTCTTCACCAGCTTGCTTCTCCTGTACAAAGCAGTCTGCTGCTCCCAACTGGCATTTACGACTAGGCCATCCTTCTTCTCAAAAATTTCAGCATGTTTTAGCACATAATAGATTCATGCATTCATCTTCTGTACATAGTTCAAATAATACCTTTGCTCTGTGTGAACACTGCTGTGTGGCTAAAAGTCATAGGTTACCTTTTTACTTGTCTAACTCTACTGTTAACAAGCCCTTAGCCCTTATTCACACAGATGTTTGGGGTCCCTTTTCAGCCTCTTATTCTGGTTATAAATACTATGTTCTATTCATTGATGATTTTAGCAAGTTCACTTGGATTTTTCCTCTTCATTATAAAAGTGAAGTTTTTTCAAAATTTCTGGAATTTAAGGCCTTTGTTGAAACACAATTTACTACTCATCTTCAAGTTTTAAGAAGTGATAATGGGGGAGAATATCTTAGTCTTCCTTTTCAAAACTTTCTTAAACAAAAATGTATTGTTCATCAGTTAACATGTCCTCATACACCTGCTCAAAATGGTGTTACAGAAAGAAAACACAGACATTTAATTAAAACTACTATCACTCTTATGCATCATTCTTCCATGCCATTGATTTACTGGTTTGATGCTCTTGCTACTGCAGTCTTCTTGATCAATAGATTACCTACTCTCAAATTGCAAAATCATACACCATTTGAAGTTCTTTTTCATCATAAACCAGATTATCAGTTCTTAAGAGTTTTTGGTTATAGGTGTTATCCTTGGTTAAAGCCTTATTCTTCTCATAAGCTCCAACCAAAATCCATTCCCTGTATCTTTCTTGGCTATCAACCATCTACTAAAGGCTATAGGTGTCTTGACCCTCGTTACTCAGAAGATCTATGTGTCTAGACATGTTGTGTTGGATGAATCTCTCTTTCCTTTTAAACAAGCTTCATCTAGCTTAGCTTCATCTATCTCTTCTTCTGTCCCTACTCTTCCTACTTTAGTTAATTTTTTCTGGACAACACTTCCTCCTAAGTCTGCAGTAGTATCTCCTCTATCTGCAGCAGTTTCTTCTCCATCTGCAGCAGTCCCTACTCTGTCTGCAGCAGCACCTCCTCTGTCTGTATCACTTTCTTCTTCATTTGCAGATCTCCCTACTCTGTCTACAGCAATTCCTACTACTTCTGCAGTAGCTCCTTCTCTGTCTACAGTAGCTTCTCCTTCATCTGCAGCAACTCCATCTCTTTTGTCTGCTCCTACTTCTTCTCAAGTGCCTATTTCTTCTCTTTATATTGATCTTCCTCCAATCTCTTCTTCTCATACTCATCCTATGATCACTAGGTCCAAAAGTAAGAATCAATGTCCTGTTGTTTCTTCTCTTTCCCTTTGTCTTCTTGCTTCTGCAGCATCTTCAGATTCCACTGAGCCACAGAATTATCAAGCAGCTGCTCAGTCTCCTGCCTGGCAAGCTGCTAGGTTAGATGAGTATCAGGCTCTTCAGAGACAAGGCACTTGGTCTTTAGTCACTCTTCCTCCTGATAAACAAGCTATTGGCTGCAAGTGGGTTTTTAGGCTCAAGAAAAACTCAGATGGTTCTATTGCAAGACGCAAAGGTAGACTTGTTGCTAAAGGCTTTCTTCAAACTGAGGGTGTAAATTATCATGAAACATTTAGTCCTGTAGCTAAACAACCCACCATCAGAGTTCTCTTATGTTTAGCACTTCATTTTCAGTGGTCTATTAAGCAACTTGACATTTCCAATGCATTCCTTCATGGCATTCTTGAAGATAAAGTTTATATGCATCAACCTCAAGGTTTTATTGATGCTAATCATCCATCACTTGTCTACAAATTGCACAAGGCCCTCTATGGTTTAAAACAAGCTCCTCAAGCTTGGTTCTCCACTTTCTCTTCCTTTCTTCTTTCTCATGATTTTGTTCCTAGTCATTGTGACTCCTCTTTGTTTGTCAAACACACCTCTACTTCCATTACTGTTCTACTTGTTTATGTAGATGATATCCTCCTTACTGGGAGTGATCCTCTCTATATCTCTACTCTTGTTCAACATATGCACTTAGCTTTTTCCATGAAAGAGTTGGGTTTACTCAATTATTTTCTTGGTATCTCTGTTGCTTCTTCTCCTTCAAGTTACATTTTGTCTCAGCCAAAATATGCTTCTGAAATTCTTGCAAAGGCAGGCATGACTGATTGTAAACCATATTCTTCTCCCATGGCTACTAAGGTAGTTCTTTCTGAGATGGACTCCTCTTTTTCTCAGCCTAGTCTTTATAGAAGTCTAGTGGGTGCTCTACAATATCTTACACTTACAAGACCTGATCTCAGCTTTACAGTTAATTATTTGTGTCAATTCTTACAAAACCCTTTGAATAGCCATTTTGCTGCTGTTAAACGGCTTCTCAGATATCTCAAGGGTACCTTGAGTCATGGCTTGCATTTCACCTCCGGCCCTCTTGTTCTCAATGCATTTTCAGACTCTGATTGGGCTGGTAGTGCTCTTGATAGACAGTCCACCACAGGTTACTGTGTGTTTCTTGGTCCCAATCTCATCTCCTGGTGTGCTAAGAAGCAACCCACAGTTTCCAGATCTTCATCTGAGGCAGAATATCATGCTTTAGCTCAGGTATCTGCTGAGTTGAGCTGGATTGGCATGCTTCTTGCTGAACTTCATGTTTCTGTGGCTGTTCCTACTTTATGGTGTGATAACTTGTCTGCTATTGCCTTGGCTCACAATCTAGTCTTTCATGCTAGAACTAAGCATATTGAAGTAGATTATCATTTTGTTCGTGAGAGAGTTGCTGCCAAGAAACTTGCTATTTGCCACATTGCTTCTACTGACCAAATTGCAGATGTTCTCACTAAGCCACTCTCTGTTTCCAGATTTCAATATCTTCAGGGCAAACTTCAGGTTTTTCCCACTTCCCTCAGTTTGCGGGGGACTGTTAAGCATAAGGCTCAAGATGAGACTCAAGATGACTCAGCTCCTCCCTTATCTTCTTAGCTGCACCAAAGCTCCACCAAAGCTCCTCAGTTGCAACAGCTTATATTTGATACAAGACAGCAGCAGCATGTAATACAAGACAGACAGACAGCAGCATGTAAAGCTCAGCTAGAGGTTACAGGTTGTTAGTTTGGTAGTTAGTTTGTTAGAACTAGAGTTAGATTGTGGTTATGGTTAGATTAGGAGGTTAGGAATTGTAGTTACCTTTTCTCTATAAATATATGTTCTGTAATTCTATATTGTATTGAATAAGAAAATCAAATTCTCTTTAGGTTTTGCCATTCATACTTATGACATGTCACTCGATTGAGTTTTGGTTATTTATTACTGGACTATTGTTAAATTTATTCGATGTGATTATGGATTCGTGTTTAGGCTTACGTGTGCCTTGGGCTAAGGCCCTGTGGGCCACAGCCAATCATGCCCGGGTTTGGGGTGTGACAATATGCAAATAAGATGTAATCGTGGATTTAATGAATTTGTATTATGAAATAAACTATTAAACAAAATTATGTAATTGTGTAATTAATTTTATACCTTCAATTGTTGTACGGATTATGAAAACTTGAAGTGGGAAGTTGATAGAAAAATGTTTGTGTAATATTATATATTTAAAAAATCTGCTTGTGATGACCGGGTACGCTTTTCTTCTCGTTCTCTTTGAGTTATGATTGGGTTACTCTTGTTATAGTGTAGGGTTTTAATGTGAGGTTTTGTTAGCCGTTGGGTTCGTTGTTTTTTTTTTTGAAACCTTACTCTCAAAATTCTCATTCTTATTTACTTCCGATTCCGAGTTTCACTTGCTTCAGGAGGTGCGAGGTTAGATCCGAGGTGTCTAGAGTTGAGTTGCTGAATTTTCTGTCTAGAAGCAAAGATGCACGTGCGGGGGTGAGAGGTGCATGTGCGGAAGAGGGGCCGCACGTGCGGGAAGGGAGCCCGTACGTGCGATGAGGGAGGGGATTTTGGGTTTGGCTACTGCATTATATGCAGGTGCGGAGGGTAGTGCAGGGGAGAGGTGCCGCACGTGCAGGAGAGAGAGTCGCATGTGCGAAAGAGGTTGCCGCACGTGCGGGACGGATCTGAATCCAAAAATTCTGTCTTTTCTCTCTTCTTGGGCTAAGCGAATCTCACTTTTTACACAACTCTCTCTCTCTAAAAATATCATTTCCTCTCCCTTCTCTCTAAAAACTCCACCAAACACCCAAAACTCTTGATTTTCTTCCAATCCATTGGAGTTTTGACCCAACATCCTTCACTAATTCTGGAGAGCTAAGCGAGGGCTTCGTTGTGTATGGTAAAGATCACGTTTTGACACCGTTGGATTTGGGGCTTCCATCTATTTTCTTCTCCAAAACTTGAGGTAGAGATTTTCTTAGAGTTATATATATATTTTTGTAAGATTATGTTGGTTTGGAACTCTTTTGGAAAGTATAAGAACTTGATTTTGGTTCATATGTAGTGATGATTTTGAAAGTGGGTTTATACCTTGTTTCTTTTAAAATTTTTGAGGGCTTAACTATATTGTGAGAAAGGATGCTTTGGAGAGATTTTCTTTTGTAAGATAAAGAAATGCCTAGTTTTGGCAAAAACCTATAAACTTGAGATTTTTGTGAGAGATGTTGAACATTTATGGGTGTTTACCTATTATCATGTTAAAATGAATGAATGATTGAAAAATCTCTTGTTTTACTTAACAAATGACAAATTTCATGGAACATGAGAATTGTTGATTTTGGAAAGTCGTTGCTCAAAATGTTGATGTGGTTATGAAATGATTAAATCGTTGAGGATGCATGAAGTGTGAAATTATTGGTTATTCATTGAAGGATTTAAATGAACATATGGCTATCATGAGGAATGTCATTGAAAAGAGAAATGAGTGTTGTGATTACTATAGGAACATTGCGTGGAACAATTGAAAATGGAAAGGGTGTTTCATAGCATTAATAATTATTGCATTGGCATTTCAATACTTTTGCTTGTTACAAATATTGAATTGGGATTTGAAACCTTGCATAGAGAAAGGAAATGTTGTGAAATAAGATTTTATTGAAATGTTTTGGGGTAAATACGTTGATAAGTCCAGATAAGAGGTGCAGATGAAATTGATTAAGTTGCCCTGAGTGTTTAGGATGAAAGACTGAAAACATGCGCGGAGGAGGTACCACATGCCTTCCGGTTAGCTACTGGTAAAGTAAGGATTTGGTAGTGCTAGTTATGCATACTTGCAAATACCAACCTAGGGATTACCTAAGTCGTATTTACCGCCTGTGAACGTGGTTTAAAATCATTGAATCTATTGAAATTTCAAGTTTTCATTGTGCATGTTGGTTTTCAAATGATGAAAATGATACTTTGCATGGCATGGCATGGCATGTACATTTCACTTCATGAGGCTTATATAAAATGTATATATTTTGTTAAGAATTTCCTACTAGGCTGTATACTCACCCTACGGAATTTTGGTGCAGGAAAAGATGTGGCGATTCCGCCAAACTAAGGGTGTGGTTGTGCATGCTGAAAGCACAAAGCTCTTGTTTTGCTATGATTATATTTTGTAAGCCAAGGGCTATATCTGTACGGGTTCGAGTAACTATTTTTGTGTAACCGAGTTTAAACTTTGGAAATTTGTAGCCCTTGAGGGCACTTATTCGTTTTGACTAAATGTTCTACATGCTATAGATTCATGTGTTAGAAGTCATTGAATATATATCTGCATGTGAAACTATTTTGTAAAAACCTTATGATCATATATTCAAATGTTGATGAATTACTTATGTTATCATAAAAAGTAGAGATCGATGCACTGTTAGTGTATATTTTTCTTGGGGCGTTACACTGCTTATTGTTTATTGTTTAAGATAAGATTATGATCTGAATTATCTAGTTATAAATTAATGTTTATATTTATAAAATTTATTATTTATTATTTAAAATTTTCAGTCGAGTATGTATGTATTTATTTATTACATAGTTGTATTTTAGATACAAATCAATTTATTCATACAAGTCTCCACACTTTGTATACATATCAACTGTTAATATTGTAATTATGAGTATCTCTTAAAAGAGATAGGGATAGAAGAGTAAACGCAACGATTTATAAGCCTATGTCCACTCTTCAAGTTCCTCCTTGAGAATTCTCCACTATTCTTCTAATAATAGCTTCACCACTTATTTGCATAGGTGTTAGTGAACCTTTACAACAAGTGATCAAACCCGATCACTCCAACTAACTATTTTTGAATCCGGTACCTAGTCACACCTAACCCAAGTTATGAAAGATATGAAAACCATTTTACAAAAACCACTTACAAAAACTCTATCTTTTTACAAGAACAATAAGAAAGATATGAAAACCATTTTACAATTTTCGCTCAATATCTTAACAAATTCTTTCTTAAAAAAAATATAACTCAATGAAGTATAATCCCATTTGAATATAACAGATATAATCACTTCTCTTGTTCTACTTTTTCAAATAGAATGCCACTAATATATATGCTCAAAAGAGGAGAGACGCTCCTCTTCTGAGCTGCACTGATCAAGAACGTCTGCTTCTCTTTTTGTCTTTTTCTTCGAGCACACGGAGTTTGAAAAATTCACGTCCATTGGAGATAGAAAGCTTCACGAGTTAAAAATCTGCCAAAAAATTCGCAGCACCATTTCTGTACATTGCTAACTCATCTTCTTTTTTTTTCTTTTTGACAATCAGCAACCAGTGTGGGTTTGTCATGTAATGGTAAGTAATGCCATGCAATAAATATTGAGTGCAAAGACTATTAGCAGATCAGACAAAACAATATGATTTTCTGCTTTTCCAAAGTATGAAGACAATCATCTTTTTCAATACATAATCTTTACAAATTCTAAATCTCATTAACTTAAACATGCATACATGCATGTATACCAATTGTTAAATATCTAATAATATATTTTGTATCAAAAGATGTAAAACATGTACATAAAAAATCATAATATATCTAATATAGTTTAGATATCATCAAAATCAAATTATAGGATTAACAACATCTTTGTTTCTTTTTCCTCCATTTTAGCCTTCCATCTTTCTTTTTTCTTATACCTTTTCACCCTCCTTATGTTTATATAAATTTTTTTTTTTGGTTAAAAAAAAAATTTTGAAAACTTAAAAAAGTAATGCTATTCAAGCCCAAAAATAATTTTATTTTTGTTAAATTAATTTTCAATTTTTTAAAATAAATTTTAAAAATTCAACCAAACAAAAATAATTTTCAACTAAAGTTTGTTCTAGTGGTTGGCGGGGCTATCACGGGATAGTTTTTATTTTTATATAAATTGAAATAGTTAAATAATCTTATTGTCAATTTCCTACACAAGAATGGGGTAATTTTGTCCACATCCAATAAATATATCAAATTTATTAGCTTCTTCAAAAACATTATATTTCTACTTTTGTTTAATATTTTTATACAATTGGAAAGTAGATTATGTTAATTATTACTCTTTTTTTTTTTTTTTGATAACTCAGGTATCCCCAACCCGCTGATTTTAAGGGAAGTCAGGACTAATCTTGAAGGCCCTGAAATTAACGACCGGGCAAACCTCCAGGACCTTGAAGTTAATTATTACTTTCTTAACATGTAACAAGACCCTAATGAAAAATATCCAAGACAATAATGGGCTAATACATTCACACGTCAAATCACTTTTGTCCAATTATACCTCCTACTTATTCAAAACTCTCGAAATGTACTACTAATTGTGATTATCTCTATTGTATAATGGTAATGAAGATGTTCCATTACGGGGTCTTTTGAGAAGTGAGTTATAATTCACTTTCCAGATTATAATCCACTTTCTTCTCTCATAAAAAGCTGATTATAATCAATTTTTAACCAAAAAATTAATTATAACCATCTTCCCAAAATAACCCTACATCATACAATGATAAGTATAATGATTTTTTAAAATTTAAAATAATTATCAATTTATATTTATATTTCATAATAATTAGATATATAATAGAAATTCTCATTTACATGTCTCACACCTCAAATGGTTTGTCTGACGTGAAAATTGAAAACTTAACAATAACTTAAAAATTAAAAATTTTAAGAATAAATTACACTCATTTCCGTTGAAATTTGAAAAAAAATATAATTAGTATATATATTGTAGTATAAAAGATATAATATCATTTTTTTATTTATATGATTAACAAATTATTGATGAAAAAGAGTTTAACTATTACCTAAATTAAAATTTTAAAGAAAATTAATATAATTACATTAAAAATATATAACTAATTATATATTTTTTTTAAATCTCAAAAAAATAAATAAATAAAATATGATAAACAAGTTGCAATTTTTAGCTTCTTGTCCTTTATTGTTACTACACGACATGAGTGACTTTGGCGCTATGTAAATAAATGGATAGGGAGAGGATTCTCTATCTTAGATAATAATTAAATTTTTTATTTACAATTTAAAATAAAAATTAACATGTATTTTGGATTTAATTTATGTGTAAAATCAATCGTACAATAATTAAATTTAGGCCAATATTTCATAGTAGTATATTTCATGGCAAAAATTCTGCATAATTAAGTTTATCATTATCCTAGAGGGTTCCGATCATAGGACTCACTATAATCCCATTTTAATAATTTGTTATTTATTTTATAAATTTTTGTGTATAAATTATTTATAAAAAAAAATAGATTGATAAAATAATAACCATAGTCACATGATTTCATTATATTTATAATTATTTTTTAAAAAAAAAAAAAAACCACAAGTATAATTATAAAAGTATATGATTTATTTTTTTTATTATAAATATGGTGAATTCATATGATTATTATAATCAAATCATTTTCTTTTTATTTTTATTTTATTCAATGATCTATATTGGGAGTCTTACGAGCCCGATGATTTGCCTCCTCTCCATTAACCTCCTCTCCCTAGGTGAATTCAGTTTTTTTTTTTTTTTTTTTTTTTTTTTTTTTTTTTTTTTTGGATAAACTATCAATATGTCCTAATAATTGAACTTAATTCCTATCAAGTCGTATTGAAAATAAGACCTAATATAATTGTCGTTAAAAATAATTTTTTGTAATGATTATTTACATATATCGCTAAAAATTGGCAATCAGTGAATTTTTTTTTCACGATTTTTATAAATTGTCGCTAAAACGTACAATTAGTGACGTTTTCCTGCGACAATTTTCAAATTGCAATTAAAAGTTAAAAATTAATGACATTTTTGTAATGATTCTTTTAAACTATGGCTAAAATTTATAATTAGTGATATTTTTTTAATAAAATTTTTTAAACTATTACTGAAAATTAACAATTGGTGACGTTTTTTTAATAGTATATTGTAAAAAACATTATTAATTATCATAAGACTTATTAAACAATAAGTCCACTTAATAGAATCTATACATAAATCCCTCTTTATTTTTCCGAGTCACATAATAGGATGTTAATAAATTAGTAGAGTTAAATTTGTATAACATGTCAACGTCATTCCATTAACTCTAACTTGAAATCTAGCCTCACTAATACCTTATCCTTTCATGATTACTTGGGCTACAAACCCAAGTTAATTAGGACTTACACGTAAGTTTTTTATTTTTAAAATTTCTGTATTCAATTATATCTAACCAAATTATAAAAAGATAATTCATGAATAGAGTGGTGAACTCCACCTCATAATAAAAGATAATTCATGGATAGAGTGGTGAACTCCACCTCATAATAAACTCTCTACAATAGTGACTTGCGAGCTGAGTCACACCACTCCTTTATGCATATAGTGTGTATGGGAAAGATCATGTGGTCCCAAGATTAAACCGATTTCTTGTTAATATATATAAATTAGATATAATTCACAAAAAAATTGAAGTTTGAACAATATAATTATAAATTTAGTTAATATTTGTGTTAAATTTTACTATTCTCACAACCCGATCAGCCCAATTAAACTAAATTCTTGTTAATATATATATATATAAATTATATATAACAAATACAAAATATTATAAAATATTTGACATTTTTCACTACTTGTACTAAACGATATTGTAATGTAATGTATAATATTGTTGTATCATGTTAACTCAAACTAATTTTCTTATCATGTTTTGTAAATTTATTGAAATGTAAATTAAGTTATGTTTTTAAATTTAGACTCAATCCCATTGGTGGTTGCCTAGCCAATAAAGTGTTTAATACTTGGGACTCAAAAAAATAAGAAAATATTTTTTAAAAATCACAAAATACCATTACTATTGATCGAATACACAACCACCACTACGCCAAAATTAGACTTTAGCGGCGGTTTTTTACCGCCGTTAAAGGCTGTAAAACCGCCGTTAAAGCCTTTAACGGCGGTTTCGTTACCGCCGTTTATGCACGTGTCGGAAAAAGTGAAACCGTCGTAAAAAGGCAAATTACCGTCGTTAAAAGTCGACCAAAAACGGCGGTAATATAGGACCAAAAACGGCGGTTTTTTACCGCCGTAAATATGTTCAAATTTTTCAAAAAATAATTCTTTCTTCTTGCACTCCCCAAGTTTTGAATCCAAGGCCTCTCATCCACCCACACCAACCACTCTGCCACAGCCACTCTTCATGAAATACATTCCCTAAATAAATATTTAAACATTACTTTTACTTTATTGTAGATTGTTTCACCGGAACTCGCCGGAGTTTCGCCGGAGTTCCGCCGGCAAAGACCGCCATCATTAACAGCGGTAATGGTTGGGCATTAACGGCGGTTTTGTTACCGCCGTTAAAAGTGGGCATTAGCGGCGATTTTGTTACCGCCGTTAAAAGTGGGCATTAGCGGCGATTTTGTTACCGCCGTTAAAAGTGGGCATTAACGGAGGTTTCGTTACCGCCGTTAAAAGTGGGTTTCATTACCGTCGTTAAAGACACTTTTAGTGACGGTTTTTTTAACGGCGGTATTAACGGCGATTTCCATTACCGCCGTTAATAGTACCTTTAACGTCGGTTTTCGTTACCGCCGTTAAAAAAATCGCCGTTAATGCCCTGTTTTGGCGTAGTGCACATAATATTCCAAAAAGACAGAATAATTTTTGCTTCCACCCAATCCAACAAAACATCTATTTATAGACTCTTAAGGCCCATTTCGGACAATTACAACTTCTTTGTCAAATTATGTTTGTGAGTATACAATTTCGAATCAAATTTCTGAAGAAAACTTCCTTGTGTGGGAAAGTTTCTCACCGACGCAGGTGAGATTAGATGTGGGAGGTCCGCACAATTTCCAGTGTCAAGAACATAGTCCACACACAATTTTGACTTCAGTCAAACACATTTCTTATGAATCCACCTGCACTAAGTACTTATTTGAGGCCAAAGTTATGGCATTCATCATATTCTCTAAATTTCAACACAATAATCAAAACCAAGTACTCATCAAAGCAAGATGCTGTACTGAAGTATTTAAACTGTAAAAACATCCATGAACAATACTGAAGTTGCATTGATTCACAAACGCTCCAAAAAAGCAACTTTAGGGCCAGTTCATACACAACCATAAGGCATTAGACAAGAAATACCAAAATGCATCTTTAACCATGTACTTATTTTTCATCTAACATCAAATTCCAACCCAAGACAACTACTTTTTCCATAGTTTTTTTCCCAGAACTTGTAGGCAGCTCTGCGGAAACTGCAAAGATGTTTTCTACTTCAAACACTCACCAGCCAAGAACTGCTGTGCTCATGGCAAGTATCGCAAAAACTACCCATCTCCCCAACGAACAAACACATACCTTTTAATCAATCAAGTAGAATAGCTAGGACTTCATTCCATCCGACTTCAAAAACTTGCCCACTACCATCCAATATTAGCTGCTTACACGTTACACGTCCAACCATCAAACCAGACAAGGATATCTTACCCTCATAAAATCCACATTTCCGACACCTATTTTCATGATCTCCATTCATGCAGTCTAGAAAGCTTGGCACCAGCTGCGTAAAAAACAAGAAGAGAAATAAGGCCAATAATTCAATACTGATAAACCAATAAATGCTGAACATAAAAGAAAGCATTATTGACATTAAAATGCAAGAACTAAACCAGACAATACGGCTCCACAAAGTTTTCTAGAGGACTGACTCATGGTCAAAATTTTGGCTCAAGTTTCCAACGTATCTATGCCATTAGTGTTGACAAAAGATAAAAACCAAACATCAATTCAATCCATGGGTGCCATAAAAATTGAGTAAACTTTTAACTACATCAAATTTTCATTGATGTCAAAGTTCTTAATTAAAGACCGGTCCTCGCCCTGTCAACCACAACAAATTATGTGTGAAGTGAATCAAATTTTTCAGTAAAATAAACATTTATTAATTGGATATTAGAACACAATAGATAAACATGATGCAATTTAGCATAAAAAATAATCCAAGCAAACATTTTTTTAAGGATAAATTACAAATACACCTCCTGAGATTTACTGTGGTTTGAAAAATTACAATCCCTGTCAGAATTTTTTATTTAACAGAATTAATTGAAAAGTGAAATTTCTAATTGTTCATCTATACAATAATAAAATTATCTGAATTTTTAATTAAAATAAAATTTTAACATTATTAAAAACTGTTAATTAACTTGATGATTTATTAACAAAATGACCTATTTGTTATGAAATTAGAAATTTTAGGAGGCATAATGTAATTTCTAGAACCACAGGGGATAATTTTTAATTTAAGTAAACCTTAGGGGGTGTGTTTGTAATTTACCCTTTTTTTAAATACTTTAATCATAATCATTCAAAAAATACTAGAGACCGAGTTGACTTAATAATAAATACACTTTCAGATTCAATTATAATAGTGCATGCACAGAGAGAGAGAGAGAGAGAGAGAGACCTGTTCATTAGCAGGTGCCTGCAACACTCCAAGACCATCCATGCTCCAACAGAAAGTAACATTGGCCACACTGCAAAGACAATGTCTGAACTGGCTGCACCAGGCCACCGGACATCCATCACAGTAGATTGTTCACCTCCTGAATGGCAAAGAGAAAGCATCAAGACTTGACTCTCAGAAAAATTAAAGGGAAAGACTAAGAAAAATTGAATACCTTTCACAGGAATCACTAAATGAAATCAGTTCACCTCAACAGCCTAAACCATAGTTTATTATAATTTATAGTAAAGTCTGAAAAGCCTGAAAAATGCATCGTCTTACCAACTATATCCCATAATCATCTCACACAAAGAAACGACCTCCCCAGGGAAACTGTCCTTGATATTGCTCTGGCAGTGTAACAGGCTGTTGATTTCCTTTCTGAAGCTGCTGCTGCTGCTCATGATATAGTTTCAGACGTTCCGAAAATTGATAATCCTGCCAGCCTTTCTGTTTTTCTGCATGGACTTGCAATGTTGATACTTGTTTTCCAGGAAAGGGAAAGCTTACCATCCCCGTCGAGCCATTGTTCTTAATCGCAGGACGAAATGTGTCTGCTGACTGAGTTGTGGAATTATTGAACGCAAAGCCTTGTGTTGATGATGGCAACTTATACCCATCTAGCCAGCTATAATCATCCATTGGTTGATTTTCATTCTTCAATAATACACCACACAAGGACTCATCCACAAGTTTGGGAGCAATGGAGCTGAACCCAGGTGGGGGACCCGAATGCCTAACAGGTCGGCTTACTGGACTGTTTCTCAAACCTGATGACACCATTGACGACAACTGCATGGACAAGCTATCCAAAACAGTTCCTGGTGACATAATTGAATCAAACATAGAAGGGACTGCAGTTTCTGAGACCTGAACTGGATATTGACGTCCAGCACTGAGATTAACAGACTGATGAGGAAATGGAACAGAAAGAGCAGTAGGCTGCAAAGCTCCTAATTGATTTTGCAACTCGTGTTTCATACGAAAACCATTCTCCAAAAAGCTCAACTTGGCTGGTTCATTTGCAATAGAAACTTCTTGTTCTACCAGCCATTTTGAAGTATTTGGTTGGATTGGTAACAAATACTGGGTAGTACTGTTAGCAGGAGATGGCTGTGGCCTTGAACTCATATTGAAATCATTCTGCAAAATGAAACCATCACTTGATGCTGAAACAGACCCAACATGATTTCCCAAATCAACCTTGAAGCTATTAACACCAGACCCCAAAACCTCAGAATTGGTCAATTTTGAAGCAACCTCATCAGCATGCTTCTCAGGTACAGTTGGTTTGAAGACAATCACCTCATCCTCTTCTTCCCCATCCATGTATAGCTGTGCCTTTGGCTGCAAAAGGCCAAGATTCAAGTGATTTTCTGATGCATTTTCTTGCTCAGTACCATTTAATCTGGGGATCTCCAAACTAGAAAGTGAATAATCATCATCAGACATTTGTGGCCCAACACCTATGGCAAATCTCTTCAACTTTGGATCAAAATAAATTCCCTGTTGACCAACTTGAACCACATTAGCAAGAGCCTTTCCAGCTGCTATAATCCTCTGAACACGAGTTTTCTTCCCCTTACTGCCACCATCACTTTCAAATGAATGCTTCCTTGAAAAATCAAGGATTAGTTGTGCGGAAGAAGAGGCAGAAATCCTCTTAATTCAAAGTCTTCAAACAATGCAAGCCGATTGGCAGTTTCACCTTCATCATACCTGCTCATATTGAAAAAACATGTTTCATCTTCATTCTCATTAATTGACGAGAATCCACTTGACAAGAGCTTGTTCATAAAGGAAACACAGTGGTTCCA
The DNA here is from genome assembly GCA_030407325.1 of Camellia japonica. Lineage (NCBI taxonomy): Eukaryota > Viridiplantae > Streptophyta > Magnoliopsida > Ericales > Theaceae > Camellia > Camellia japonica. The sequence goes on along the minus strand of JAPPVO010000017.1, from coordinate 21,479,361 downwards.
AAAAAAGGATCTAGCACTAGCTAGTTTCTCCTCCACTTCAGAGCCAACTGCAATCTCTTGCCGACATGCTAACCATTCCACAAAAATCATGATGCCAGGCAACAGATAGCTCGTTGAAGGATCATTCAACTGGATGCATCTCTCAAGAATGTGTCCCATGAACTTGAAAACAGCAGTAAATGCATTCTGGAGCATAACTGAACGTTGTAAAATTTCAGCATAAGACTGATTTTCAGTTTCTCTGTTCACATTGTGAACAGTGAATATGAGAATGGCTATCAATCTAATAATCACAAGTCTACACTCGGCAACATCTGAACCAAAACTGTACTCCTCATCTGGCCCAGAAGAAAGAAGCTCCAGGAAATCTCTTTTAGCCATAGAGAAAACTTCACCAAATGTCTCCAAGCTGGTAAAAGATGATAAAGTGTTACTTCATAATTGGACTGGACTGCTAGTGCCTAAGAAGCACAGACACAAACATGGACTCAAAAAAATGGACACGACGCATGGGGGACACAATTAAAAAATATATAATTGTCTATATGCCTATTTAAGGATAAGCAATGAATATATGTCATATATATAAATATTTAATTCAAAGAGTAAAATTCTAAAGAGAGCTTAGTATAAATTTATGTAGTTTCTTTTTTATCATTGGATTTCAATTTATTTTATTCAAACTTACAATATGTTTAATATGTGTCTACGCAATAGACATGTGTTCCTGAACTATATGAAGCACGTCCAAGTCTCGAAATTTTTTAAAATAGTTGACATGTTTGGACAACATGTCTGATAGGTATTGGGATGTGTTCAACGAGGTATGTGTGGCACGATACGCCACCTTCTTAGATGTGTCTGCTTCTTAGGCTAGTGTTATATGTAAACTTATCCCATTGGTCAGAAGACATACCTTGTCCGTGTGAAAAGTATGCCATTCAGTCGAACAAAACAAATGTTGAAGGCTTTAAGAGTTTCATGTATACTAGATGATCTTTCCTTCACAAAACTAGCTTCTACTCTATTATCTTTTGGAAACCTTGTGTCACCTTTTTGTCTCCTTTTTCCAGTCATCCGCACAGGGGTTTTCTTGACAGAAGCTTTGACATCCCCAAGCAGCTGGGAATAACTCTGACGGTTCTGCCAAAAAGAAAGTATAGGTAGGACGATAATTAACATTTCTTACAGATTTTATACAGAGACTTTACAACAGAAACCAAACTATTCATGTTTCATTTGTTGCCAGGCAAAGCAACATCAACTATACTTGCAGGTAAAAGCTGAGTCTTTGAATCCAAATCTCTAGTCTATACCAAAGGCTCAGTTTGGTTAAGATGACAATGGTAGAAAGTGAAGGAAATGGAAAAAAATAAATTTTTTCTAAGTTTGTTTAGCATGAAAGTGATTGAAGTTACAAGAAAGTTAATTTTATTGTACAACTCATAATAGCATGGTAACTAAGCTTCTAGTTTCTTGCAAAAAATACATGAAAATACAAGAAAGTTTAAATTTGTTATCAAAATAGTTACTTATAATTTGAATTCCTATTTTTCCCTCCCAAAAACACATTAATGTGTACTAATTGGGCATTTTTTTTTTCCTTTTATTTCAACTTCACTTTCTACCATTTTCACCTTTCATCATTTATTACTTTCTAATCAAACGGAACCTACCAGACACTTTTCAGCTAAGCCTATAAACCTATCCATATGGTCTCATGGAAAAGATAAGCCGATACCAACAAGTCAAAAAATCAAAGGTCAATACGCACTTAATCTATGACCCAACCTTCTTAAGCATCTCCTTTTTTTCAAGACCTTAGTACAGTCATTAAATAAGCATCATGGTTCTTAACCCTGATAATAAAAAATAAAACTGGAATAGTATGCTGAAGAAATATGGGGCATGTTTGGTTTGTCTCTCAAAACATGTTTTTGGAGAAAAAATTCCAAAAACATGTTTGGTTGAATTTTTATTTTTATTTTTTTTAATTTAAAAACCCTTCTCTACTACACATCAATCAATTATTTTTTCTCTCTCCTCTCTCCTTCTCAATCCACTTTTTCTTTCACACCCATCTATTCAATACAAAAAAAATATCAAATCATCCCAAACTCCAAAACTATTTTCAAAATATACAACCAAAAAAATTTTCAAATTTTCTAAACTCTCCTCATAAAATTATTTTTGAAATAATATCTCAAAACACAAACCAAACGAGGCCATGGCATACACTTCTATCATCTTAATAGTTCTTACCTTCTCAAATGCAATAATCAAATTATCCCTTGCAGTGGTAAAAGGGTTATCAACTGCCAGACTTCGGAAATATCGGTAAATTGTCACCAGTTCATCCCCTGAATAAGAAGCGAGTATTGCAAGCTGAAAAAAAGCAAAGGATGAGTTTAATGACATAGATTCATCACCACAAGACAACCATATAAAGAAAAGAATAAGCCACACCAGAACGTAGCACAGACATCAAATATAAGAAAGCTATGTAACAATGGATCAAAAGGGATCACCTGATGATGAGGGTTGCCACTTGAAGGCCAAAGTGAAGCAGCTTGCATATAGTAACTTGACGCTGCTGCAAGATCTTGCACTTTGGACTCACCCTCCCCATATAACCCTTTGTAACGAGCAAGATCCCCAAGGTAAATCAAACAACGGTGGCAGGAGACCAAACCTTTCTTCGCTTCAGCAGATATATTTACATCTTTAGACAAAATCTCATTTTCTTGATCATAGGAGAAATAACCCAGTGGTAGACCATATTTAGCTCTAATTTTAACCATCAAATCGTGATAAAACCCAGTTGCTTCCGAAAGGAAGGTCTTAAACTGAGAACGAATTTTTGTGAGTCGCTCAGGTCCAAGTCGTGTGGTACCTTTCCCATTCTGAGGAGTGGTCGATCCTGTTGACGCAAGAGCAACACTAAGGTGCGCACGTAACTCCTCAATTCTCCTGTAATGCAACTGCCATATAGCATACTCTATTTCATGCTGTTCAGAGAAAGCATGATCTTCAAGGAGAATAGCTTCATAGTTCTCTCGCATCTGTTGCCATGCATTGGGATCTGAGGGAATTCTGGCCTGTGCTGCTTTCCGGCGCCTATTCTCCAACTCAACATTCTAAAATGAGGAAATAGACAAACATCAAACAACTTGGTCACTATCAATACAAATAAAATAATAACAAAATATAAGAAGACAACGATACTGAAAGTTCTTTGACATGATCACTCGGCATAATGCTTAATGCCCACATCCTTTCATCTGTGTTTTCCCAAAATGATGCACATGCACATTACTTTTACCCTTTGTGCATGAAACATGACTAGATTGCTATACCCTTTACAGGTATATGCACAAAGGGCATACACTCTACTTGTACTATTGTTCTATCCCATAATAATTTAAAAAATAAATAAATAAATAAAATCTGGGAAAAAGCAAGGCATACATTGCTATAAAGACGTTGAACGCGATCCCTTGATGAAAGATCTGAAGTATTATCCATCGGAATAGTCATTATCCATCAAACAACTTTCACTAAATTCAGCTCCAAAAGATGTAACTTCAATAGCAACACACGACATTTAAACTGAAGGAAACTGCCTGCAGAATAACAATTCAATCAGAACAAAAAATTTTAAACAAATTCAAAAGGCGCATACAAACACAAACATATCTATAAGATCTGAGTCTTAAAAAAGAATAGTATTGCTGAAATAGCTATATTTCCTATTTCTTAAATACTTATTTTGTTTCTTAAATACTCATGTCAAATTCAAGTGTCAAATTCATCTAATTCTCTTGTCAAGGACATTGAGACAAAGCTATATTTCATATTTCTTAAATACTTGTTTTGTTTTTTAAGAGTAAAATGGCGTTTACAAGCTAAAATATGGCATTTACGTGTATCTCATGCGTAGTTGTAGTAAAGTAGACTACTTATAATATTTTTTTGATAAATCTCCAACTACGCATATCAGACACATATCCCATGACCTTACCCGAGTGTCAAGTATCCGACACAGTTACTTCACAAATTTAGAGACACAACCTCCCTCCCTCATAAGCAATACCTCTACTTCGAGAAACTCCAATCAAACTTGAGGAAAGTGATAAAATGGTGTTGGAGGATTGAGTCATAAGCAGTGGAGGTCATTTTCACGCTGATGGTGGTCACGATGGAAGTGGGTGATGGTGGGGGGTGGATGGTGGAGGGTGGGGGGTGGGTGGGGGTGTGGCATAGAGTGATGATGGTGGGAGTGGAAGGTCGGAGGGTGAGAAGAGTTGCCGGTGACAGAAACATAGAGGACAGTTGTCATGGGTTTCAAGGTGAGGTAAGGTGAGGATAATTAGGTAATTTTGTTTCAATATGTGGTTAATGATGTAATTTTACTTTTCCCGTTAGAGTTGTTAAAAAACAAACACTAACAAGGGTGATCTGTGTAGTTTCCATAATGTGGGATGAATCTATATTATGCACAAATTTCAAGAGAGGTCAGTGTAATTTGCACTTAAGTTAAAAAAGGAACTTCAAAATTTAAAATGTCCAAATACCATCATATGCACCTACACATTTTCAAAATAATTGAAAATGCTATTTCTTTCCTTCTCTAATTGCAACATCCTCTCAAGATTTTGTTCAATAGTTGATACAACCATGAAGATCACCATAAATAATTCCAGTGCATCTATTCCACATAAAATAACAACAAAGTATCAAAACCTCGGTATTATGGAGATTACTAGTTTTTATTATTTGACCTAGAAGAAAATGTACTGACAGTTACAGTGTCTACCATGAAGCGATGATACTGTCCGTGTTTAGAGATAGGCCATGCGGTTATGACTCCGCATATAATTTCTATAAAACACAAATAAAATATAATGGAAACATATGCAGATAAAATTATACAAACAGTGGCACACGGGTTATTGGGAGCTAGATTGCTTAATTGCAATCAGAACACTGGTTTGGAAAGGATAGTTTTAGCCCAAAAGCAATAACAAATTGTCAAATCATTCTCTACTTTTTACGCATCTTTTCATAATCGTAAAAAACCAAAAATCCATTAAAAAAGAAAATTTCCAAACAAGCCTATGCACAGATAAATGAAGGGGAAATTGCAATTCAGTGTAAGTTTTCAAAACAAATTGCAAATCAATGGTAAAGCTTATCAACTTTAATAATTAAAGTGATAAACTTTTCCATGATTTGCAATTTATTTTTGGTCTTACCACTGATTTGCAATTTCCCCATAAAAGAACACCCAACTATTAGCCACCCCCATATACACACCTGAAACTGAAAAAATTCAAAACCACCTCTATTAAATTGACCTTCAACCAAAAAAAATACAAAGAAAAAAACTGAGAGAAAGCAAAAAGGGGATAAAAAGGGGTTCAAGAGGAAATCAAGACAACGAAAACCAACATGTCGCTCAAAATTTCTCATATAACCAAGAAATAAATCCCAAAAACCTTGAAACTCCAAATTATATATAGAACCCATATTAACCCACTACGTAAACATCGATTTTGAAACAAAACTACAAAAAAAAAAAACAAACAAACAAACAAACAAAACAAAACAAAAACAAAAACAAAAACAAAAGCAAATAAATTGACCTCGAAATCTAAAATTATGACTACCTGTTACGAAATCAGATCTGCAAAGGTCTCGTCGCGCAGAGAATCGGTGAATTGAAGGATAATTCGGAGAGAAAAGATAATCTGCGAGGACAAGAGAGGAGAGTTAGGGCGAGTCTAGGGTTTGATTGGGTTGTCTTTTCAAGCCATTGTTGTTGGAATGAACATGAAAAAACATAAACAAGAAGCCTTTTCTTGTTTTAGTCATGCGAATATGACCGACTATAGTCTTATAACTTATCACCTATATTTAAATATTTAAATTTCAATTAATTCCATTTTACCCCAAGTTTAGTCTAAAAAACCATAACCTCCCTAACGTATGTATATATCTGATAAATTTAGGTAAACTGTATAAATTTATAATTATTTTAATATTTAAAATATTTATTTCACATAACACTTATATATTTTTATTAGTAATTCGTTAGTTTTATAAATAACAAATTATGTTTTCATACACTTTACATTATTTATATTTGTGTGTTCTGTTGTTTGTATTAATTTTGACCACCTAAAGAAAATTTTGTGTATTTATATAAACAAATGTAAAACTTGTTATATTTTATTTAAAACTTTAGGGAGATTAGTGTAATTTATCTTTTTTTATGATAAATATATAAGCATTTGTAACCATCTTAATATTTTAATATATCTAAATATTTTTTTTAATTTGAAATAAAGTGTAAAATTAATAGAGTGTCTCAAACATATAAATACATGTGTTAGGCGCTTGATTTAACTATATATGAACGAATTGACAAAAATTGGCGAGCTTATATCTACGTCACAAATTAAATTTTTACAGATACTTTTTATTATTTACGTTTACAAATTTAATATTTATATTTTATCCTTTTACCATTCTCATAATTCCCGATATACTCTCATTATTTTCTTTATTTTCACTCTCTGCTTCCCTCTCACTACACCCACAATCTCTTAATTGTTGCGACAACCCTATCACTCATTTTCCATATGTAATGATGGTGACCAAGGCAAAATCCAAAACTCTCCAAATTGCGGTACAAGATATAGATGGTTTAAAAGAAATGGAGTTAAGGTTTTCAATTATTGGATTTCAATTGGTTGGCTGAGTATGTGAGATGGAGTAGGGATATTAGAGTGACATCGATGAAGGGTAAAAGCAATAAAACTAAGAATGAAAGGGATGAGAAGGTTGCAAGTGGCAACAAAATTAAGGAAATATGATTGAGTTTGTAATAAGAATGAGGAAAAACAGTGATCGTGATGTGTTGGAATGATGGGAAATGAGTGGGTTACATCGAGAAATCGTGAAAATGTAAAAAAAAAAATTAGGAGACGTAGAGTTATAGAGAACGTGAAAGGTATTGATGACATGTTAGTGAGATAAATGGATCATAAGGGGAATGAGATTATGGACATACTATATTACTTTTCTCATTTGTGTCACTAGTTTATAATTTATTATTTAAGACCAGTTATTGTGTAATTTAGCTTACACTATTTAAAATGAACATGATTAATACTTTGCATTAATGGCTATTTTTTTTATTGAAGTTTTCCTTAAATTCGTATCAACAAACGATGATACATTTCGCCTTTCGTAATTAACTTTATGATTTGGTATGTATATTTATTTATGGTATTTTTAAATATTTATAATTATTGCTTACATTTCCTTCCATCTTCAATGTGACATTGCTTTTCAAGGAGGTATTGGGTGGTCTTAGAGTATTACTCAACACCATTCAAAATTAGATACTTATCCATTTGTCTTCTCAAAATAAAAACAAAAATAGTAAGACCTGTTGTTTTAACCAACCAAACTTTATTTAGAACAACATATAACTTTGCCTTGAGGCCAAAATATAATTTCTCATACTTTTCATGGAAGTCCAGATTCTCTCCAGCTGTCAAGACCCAAACCTGTCCCTAAAAGCTTAGGACATGACCAGCCTGTACTTAGACCTCTAATAACAATTTAAGAATATAATTTATCCAATAATGGGGCCTAAAGCGAAAATAATTACATAATAGAATGTCCATCAAGCCGTGCGTATATGCCAGGATCATTACACAACTTCTCTTAAACGACGAAGTTCACATGCAAAGTTCAGATATAAATACAATCCAAGGCAAATATACGTACAAATAGTTAAAAACCCAAAAGTTACATGACCATAAAATATTTAACAAAAGCCACCAAGAATTTTTCAAAAATGTGGCACTGAACTCCTTAAGAGGCAAAAAGACTCCACTTTAGACTTAACCAAAAATGTCCACAAAGGGCGGCTGAAGCTAGCCTAGGGCTGACCTCTAAGCTAACCTCCTACAAAACATACATAAATACAGAATCCTTACCAACAACACATTCCGGAACGGCCTTAGGCCAAATAATAACATATAACAAAACAGCCTTTGGCCCAATACTAACAGAATGGCCTCAGGCCCAATAATAATAGAACGCCCTTAGGCCCAATACTAACATAACGGTCTTGAGCCCACTACATATACCATTGTGAACCCGTGGGATACTTTAACAGATAAGCACAACATCCCAGAGCATAACATATCAATACACTACTATTACTCATAGTGATCCGATCTTACGATGATTTCTTCCGGCAAATGACCTACACATCACACACAAAAATTGATAAGTAATGCATTATTTTCTTTGTTTTTGTCTTTCCTCATTCTTTCATTTTGTTCACTTCCCATTCATTGGTAAGTATTTCAAAAGGATCAAATGTGTATATGAACAAATTCAGAGGGTCAAACAGAGTAAAAGAAACTGACAGAAATTTCCCTCACTGGTCGCACGTGCGGAAGTCCCCCACCGCACATGCGGAGAGGTGTGCCGCTGCTATTCCGCACGTGCTTTTATTTCAGAATGCTCCAGTTGCCTCACTTATTTTCCGCATGTGTAGCTGTGCATCCTGCACGTGCGGCCATGAGCCCCGCACGCGCGGTCTTGGGCTTTGTTTAAGCAGTCTGAAAATTCAACAGTTTCAACTTTCCAAAGGCATTTCAAGGCTCTAATTCAAGCAATTTTATTCCAAAAACATAATATATAATCATAGTAAACGTGAATCTTAAGCCCAAGTAATTCATGACTCATGTTAATTGCATATTTATAACTCAAATTACCACATTGCACTCATTTCTTCATCTTTTCATTATCTCTCAAACATATACACAAACATACACACATATATAAGGTCAAAGCATGCAAACACTAAAAATTAGAAGGTAAGCTTGATGATAATCAATTGAAGAGAGTTTTAGGATATTTTGGTTGATTTACACTCACCTTAAACTCTATTCTTTAAACCCCTTCCAAATGCTTCAATCCTCAAGATCTCTTATTTTTCTCTCACATTTCTCTTCCTTTCTTCTCTAGAACCTCTCCAAGAGATATGTTAGTGTTTTTTTATCGAGGCTAGATTATCTAATGCCCGTATAAGTGGCTCTTATATCTATTAAGACTTAATTCATGAGGCTAATTAAGTTTAATTAAAAATTAAGCCCAAATAATCCAATTAATTTGTTACGAATTGAATTTTTAAAAAATTTCATATAATATCCTAAAAATCATGCTCATCATAACTGTAAAGTCAATTTCGGTTGATCGCACCTCTAAGGTTTTCAATTTATAGTCAAAATGTCGTAATTTCAACAGATTTTCTGTTGGAACAATCTTCTGTGTAAATAAAATAACTTGAAATAAATTTAAACAAAATAAATAAATAACATACCGGATTTATTTATCGAACCGAATTAAAATTAAGACCAAGTCGAGTGTGTGACACTCTGTCCTTAAGACAGATTCGCCCCGCTACGGTGCTTACGGTTGAGTGGCGTCTATCTCCCAGGATACAATGATCTTCACAAATTTGTAGAAGCACTTCAAACAAATTTGTTCGGCGAACTAAACCTGTGATCTATACTCTCTTTAAATTATTCTAAAACTAAATATGAAGAATAAATGCACTACAGAAAAAATTAGACAGCAATGAGACAAAATAACAGACTGAATTTTTTCCCCACCCCCAGACTGCTGGAATCAGATTGTATTTATAGGCAAATTTCCAAAGCCCCGAACAGGTACCAAACCCCGAAGTCAACAGGTGCAAAACTATTCACAATTTGAATATATGAATTGACCGTTAATCAAAACAAAATTTCAAACAAATGAAAAAAGTGAGCCGTCAATGGAACAGATTCCTTCCACCTGTTTGGAAAATTTATTATTAAACTATTTGGTATATATATACTAAACAATTAGAATATATATATATTAAAAGATTTGAATAGTTTAATAAATAAAGGAAGAGATACAAACTTTAGGAAATCACTAAGGAACCAAAAAATTTGAATTTAGAATTAAATTAAATTCCCACAATTACAAACTTTAAGAAACCACTTAGGAATCCAAAATTTGAATTTAGAATTAAATTAAATTCCCACAATAATTTTTATTAAAAAAATTCAAATGAATTTTATCTAAAAAATTAATGTTAGACTCGAAAAACGACGTCAACTTCCCATTCACTCATAAATGGTTTTGACGTTCTGTCTTCACCTCTTCGGACCCACCCCAAACAACGTTTGGGGCCCACTCAAATTTGGGCTAAAAAATATGCCTATATTAAACTATTTTTCCAACAATCCCTCACATTAATGGAATTTGACAGAGAGAAAATGCAACAACATGATCTAATTACAAAGAGTACAGAAATTGGAAATATTCTGCAAAGAATAGGTAGCTTTTGGCTTTGAACCTTCCCTTGTGAGACACTATCGGATTTACTAGCTAAACAGTGAACATGATGTAACGCCCTCAAAATTAAACCCATTAAACATAAAACAAGGCATGCATTATTAAAAGAAAAACATTATATTATTTAAATCATCAGAGTAACATGAAATAAAACATCAAAATAAATGCCCTACGGGCTTACATCTTGCCAAGCCAACACTTGGACACAAATTCATGAGTTCTAACTCAAAACAAATAAAGCCCTAGGCTTGAATGTTTACATAATTCAAATAAAACAACTAAAACCAATAAAACAAGTCTTCAAGTCCAAATCCTCACAAGCTAAGTCTTTGGAGGTAGTGAACCACCTGAACCTGAAAATGAAGTTCCCATATAGGGTGAGCCACAGCCCAGTAAAGAAATACTAAACCAAGCATAAGAATTAACTAAAGCAGTAGCAGCTGATACATGGTTAACACAAAATAATCCATTTACAATTTCATGACACAAATGTCTACATTGCCTATGACACTTTGTCTATGGCATAATTCACCTCTCAATTATGGCTCAGAACCTGACCCAAATAACTCAACGGGGATTTCATCTCTTATTAACAATCTTTCCAATTCAACAGGGATAACAAATCAAGTTAAACCTCTCATATAGCATAACAAATACACAAGTTGGTATTGCATCAATCACAATCAAATTCACTTCCATACTTCCCAACTGATACACATTTTGGTGATGTATCATATCAAATAGATAAGCATATGAGCTGTATCTCTGCTATAGGCGCGCATATAAGCAGCAACCCTGGGTTCATCACCTATCTTCCCATAATCATTAACCGGTTTAGAGGTACATCCCCCATCTTCCCCTAAACCGTGGAGTACATCACCTATCTCCTCCCATACACAAGTAAGGCATATAAACATAAAGTCATATACACAATCCATCAATACATAACTTTTAACGTATTATTCCAACCTTTATACTCAACAACTTAATCAAGTGATTAATTTCAATTTTGCCTAATCCACATGCAATGTCTACAACAATCATGACTATCCTCCACCGATAGCCCAAACAGTTATTTCTAAGCAAGAAATAAATACACAACACATGTAATTTCAATGGGTGGTTAAATTATCCAACTACATCATTCAGTCTCATAATCCCCCAATTTCATGAATTAAACCCAATTCCACATTTTTCCCAAATTAATTATACAAATTAATCTATGTCAAACCCTAGGGTTTCTCCCAAATTTACCAAACTACCCCCACATACCAAAATACCAATACTTAGGATTAAAACGTATAAATGGAGTAGGAAATCCCTACCTCGAAGCAAAGAACCCAAAAGAAGAAGACGAAGATGATAGCCCAAACTCCAAAGTGCTCCAAATCCAAGTTTGTTCAGATTAAATGAAAGCCCTCACTCTCCTCTACCTTATTTGTAAAGCAACTAGGGTAAAAACACACCCTAACTAGATCAATCCTAGGAGAGAAGGTGTTTAGAGAAGAAGAGAAGACGGACCTAGGGTTTGGGATCAGAAAAAGATGAAAAAACTGCTTAAAAACCCGCTGCTGTGTTTATATACTGGACAGGCTCGCTCGAGCGAAGACCCGGTCGCTCGAGCGACCAGAAACAAGAAACTTACCTCGCTCGAGCGAAGAGAAGCTCGCTCGAGCCAAAGACAAACCAGCTCGCTCGAGCGAAGAAAGCTCGCTCGAGCCAAGATACACTGCTCTCAGGTCTAGGTACTGGACGCAACGCTCGCTCGAGCCAAGAAAGTCTCGCTCGAGCGAAGAACCAAAAACGAAGACCTCGCTCGAGCGAAGAGAAGCTCGCTCGAGCGACCAAGCCAAAAACTGAACATGCAGACTTGGTTTCTAAACCCAACCAATCTGCAACCAACCTGCTAAACACATCCTATAACCCAAGAATAAGGAATTAAAGGACAACAACAACAAATATAACAGCGGAATCCACGGAACATAAGTCCGGGTACAATAATCAAATGGGAAAAGACCGGGGTCGCTATAACCTCCCCCCTTAAAAGAATTTCGTCCCCGAAATTAAGCATAAGTTTGTAAAAACAAGTTTTTTCTCAATTCCCAATGATATTATAAAACAATAAATAACAACTTGACCCAATACCGGTCACTTCATCTCTTATCAAGAGGCATCTCACAATATGTATAAATCAACCTATATATCAACCTGCATCAATATTATGCATTATTCCTTTCAATGTTAACAATTTCCATATCATATTCAATTTCATGATATAAACAACACATTCAACATATAAATGTTATATTCTACTTCCATTATGAGGCAAGTTTCAAAATGTTAAATGTTTTCCAACTTAAGACATATATAAAGCTCTTAAGTTCAACTATAATACATAATCTAAATACAAGATTACAAATCAATAAACATGGATGGTCCACAATTTTATAACACATTCAATATTAATGATACCCTTACATTTTTACAACACATTTAACATGTATAATGCTAAATAGATTCCCATTTTCAAGGCAAAACCCCAAAGTACTACCACAAACCATAACATGTACAATGTTCACCCAGTTCAACAATACACCAGAAGATATAACGTATGCTCAAATACCCATTAATGGATCCAGGGATTCCTGTCGGATCCAAAATTCACTCACCCCAGTGGTTCTTCCAACCCCAACATAAATTCATAACACCTTAACTAATGGCAAGGTCCGATTACGGAAGACCCATTAACAATGATAATAGTAAAACACATACTATCACTACCACGTTCTGAAACATCCACTACACCTCGACTACCAACCACACTCAAACTAGTGTTTAGCACTAAATACCCCAACAAGGGAAACGCGAAAATATTCGCACATAAGGCTTCTAGTTAGCTTCCACAAAACAAGTATATGTAACAAAGTGCTGGTAAGGAACAATATTACGGCACATTACCACCCCAAAATTGTAATGTCCAGCCAACATCGCACAGCAAACAACAAATAACTTAGGCTAGGCTGAGTCTAACTCCCCACAAATTATTTGGATTTATACAGCCACCACCAAAACATGACACTTACAACTGGCCATAGTCAAGCTCAAAGATTCCTCTCAGATTATTTTAGTTTACAAAGGGTACCCAATGAACCCCAAGTGAAACACACAAAGCCAATCCACAACACCCGCCATACCCATGGTGATGACGCGATGCTCACCACAACACTTTCAAAGAAGACTCCCAAACACTTGAAATTTCCCAACAACGCACGACCTAAAGGATAACATTGCACACCCTCGTGTCTTACACCACACAAATACGAACCGAACTAGTCAAAATGATTCGAATAGGGTGGCCCACTTACTCTTCACAACCTTACCACCTCACCTGTGTTGTCACCATCCGAACTGAGCGCCGGACACTCGTGCCGAAGTGACCTAGCCTACCAAACCTCCAACCTCTCGGTTTCAGTCAAAAACCAAACCAAAACCTCACTAAGGAATTTTCTGGAATTTCCTATGATTAATTTCCTTCTATTCATCAACTAAACAGCATATACTAACCACATACTATCATGCATCGCACGGTGCAAAACTCCCTCATTTAGCGATTTCCCTCACCACCTCGACCGAACTTGGAGTAACAAAATTTGCTTACTCCTTTCCCCCCGCACTAAGTTTAACTAACTGGGTTCGCTACACCGAGATGTTCACTACTACCAAGTCACCGTTCGTACCGAATACAAACTAATATCGTATCTTCATCCGCTAACGACCTATAGGGTCCACCTTTCATTCCAAATCTTACTTGTCACTCACCCCGAGAGTACGATTCAGACACCCAACCCCGAGCCAAACCACTAGCCAATCTATTACTAGACAACCACCATGAACCAACCCCGACACCGTTACATATCGCCAATAAGGCTTTCAAAGCCACACCATTCAAACTTCCCAGAGGAGTAAAAGTCCTCAACCTTCTCATTAACATTTCAAACCTTTCTTCGCAAAAGACTTACCACAGTGACTCGACTCACGGGTCACACCTCAACCACGACTATACACCCAATCAACCCTTAACGTCACCTGACCTGACTAGTGCTAAAATACAAATTTATCACATTCGATCCAAATAAAGGAATCTGAAAACTTAAGACACATCAATTTTACCACTGCCCGAGATATATTACCAGCTACTCACAACATACCACTCCCAATACGACAACCACTACCTTATATAGGGACTAACATCCCCTTACTCAAAACGGCCAAACTGTACTCATGCAATCTTGACAACACTACCTACCACGAGGGTACAAGTCCAATCCTAACCAAATTATGCATTATGCTCCCCGTAGGACACCGTATTAAATACTTACTACAACTAGTATTAATTGCACCCTTCACATCCTCTCGAGTTCACCCGACAGTAGACCAACGTCTATACCACGCACAAAATTTAAATGGGTAACACCCCTGGAATCCCGCACACTCGGCAAGTAAAACGGTTCTCGCCCCAATAATGTCTGGGTTAAGACACGCAACCCTCAGTGGTTCTCAACTTATGAAAACATGGCTCTTTAGCCTTTATCTTTCCCAAATCAAGTCACCCACATAAAATGCATTAATACCAAAAATTTTATGGCCTTACAGCAGCTTATTACATTAATAAAACTGTAGAGCTATTACAATCCACCCAATCCACGAAAATTAACAAACAAAGCATATATATATATGTATATAGATAACCAAACAGTTTAGATGTTTCAACATTCCCAAAACACATAGGTTACACAACCGAACCTAATGATCACAAAACAATAATCCACTGATTACAAAACGGATTAGTCAAAACAAAATCATCCCATCGATTTTACCACCACTACTGTCCCTCGCTGGACCGTCAAAGTTGGTCATCCCCAAACACAAGATAACCTACGAGCTTACTAGCCACGGACAAGAACTACTGACGTGACCCCTCTGTTTACTTCCTCCCGAACCCAAATCCGTCACTGAAAGGGTAGTTCTAACCCGACCTCCCTGTTGCGAGTTTAAATACTTCTGCCTCTTAAAAGGCCTACCAACACCCTGAATCACAGGAGTTGCCGAGATGGCCTCCTCCCTGACCCAACCAACACTCACATTCGTGGCCCCTTTCTTATTCTGCCCCATAGCTAGTACCGCTGCCTCTATATGAGTCGCAGCCTCAACAAGTACACTGTAACTCCTATGCCAAGATCTCGCAATCCTAATACGGATGTCGTCACACAACTTACTCTCAAACTCCGCACAACGCAATTCTTCTGTCTCCACTAACTCTGGAGCAAACATTGACAGGTTAGCAAACCACGCTTCAAACTGTGCCAAAGGTGTAGTACCTTGGCGTAACCCCACAAACTGTTTCCTCAATTCTTCCCGAGCAGAAGGAGGGAAATCAAAACCGCGTCCTGACATCCTATTAAGGAAACAAAGACATTAGCACATTAATAAATGTGCCGAAGCTAAACACTCACGTCCTAATACATTGGACAACAATAATTCACACCACGTAAGCACATAATCACATAAGCACCTACGAATTTCATTCCTGGATAATGATAGTCCCGAGGCGCCACTAAAGTTCCGGTTGGAAACAACATTGATCAAGTGCCTTTCCAACAAGACTTTCAGAGACTCAAGGATCCAATCAACATCCTAGGAACTACATTCCATACCCACATAATCACATAAACATGTTATCATATAAGCATGTAATCATTACGCTAAGTCTCTATCAAACGAGACGAACCCATTGTGATACTAATCACTTCCCATGTACCCAAAGTATTCAAACCCGGTACGCTCTGATACCAAGTTGTAACGCCCTCAAAATTAAACCCATTAAACATAAAACAAGGCATGCATTATTAAAAGAAAAACATTATATTATTTAAATCATCAGAGTAACATGAAATAAAACATCAAAATAAATGCCCTACGGGCTTACATCTTGCCAAGCCAACACTTGGACACAAATTCATGAGTTCTAACTCAAAACAAATAAAGCCCTAGGCTTGAATGTTTACATATTCAAATAAAACAACTAAAACAATAAAACAAGTCTTCAAGTCCAAATCCTCACAAGCTAAGTCTTTGGAGGTAGTGAACCACCTGAACCTGAAAATAAAGTTCCCATATAGGGTGAGCCACAGCCCAGTAAAGAAGTACTAAACCAAGCATAAGAATTAACTAAAGCAGTAGCAGCTGATACATGGTTAACACAAAATAATCCATTTACAATTTCATGACACAAATGTCTACATTGCCTATGACACTTTGTCTATGGCATAATTCACCTTCCAATTATGGCTCAGAACCTGACCCAAATAACTCAACGGGGATTTCATCTCTTATTAACAATCTTTCCAATTCAACAGGGATAACAAATCAAGTTAAACCTCTCATATAGCATAACAAATACACAAGTTGGTATTGCATCAATCACAATCAAATTCACTTCCATACTTCCCAACTGATACACATTTTGGTGATGTATCATATCAAATAGATAAGCATATGAGCTGTATCTCTGCTATAGGCGCGCATATAAGCAGCAACCCTGGGTTCATCACCTATCTTCCCATAATCATTAACCGGTTTAGAGGTACATCCCCCATCTTCCCCTAAACCGTGGAGTACATCACCTATCTCCTCCCATACACAAGTAAGGCATATAAACATAAAGTCATATACACAATCCATCAATACATAACTTTTAACGTATTATTCCAACCTTTATACTCAACAACTTAATCAAGTGATTAATTTCAATTTTGCCTAATCCACATGCAATGTCTACAACAATCATGACTATCCTCCACCGATAGCCCAAACAGTTATTTCTAAGCAAGAAATAAATACACAACACATGTAATTTCAATGGGTGGTTAAATTATCCAACTACATCATTCAGTCTCATAATCCCCCAATTTCATGAATTAAACCCAATTCCACATTTTTCCCAAATTAATTATACAAATTAATCTATGTCAAACCCTAGGGTTTCTCCCAAATTTACCAACTACCCCCACATACCAAAATACCAATACTTAGGATTAAAACGTATAAATGGAGTAGGAAATCCCTACCTCGAAGCAAAGAACCCAAAAGAAGAAGACGAAGATGATAGCCCAAACTCCAAAGTGCTCCAAATACAAGTTTGCTCAGATTAAATGAAAGCCCTCACTCTCCTCTACCTTATTTGTAAAGCAACTAGGGTAAAAACACACCCTAACTAGGTCAATCCTAGGAGAGAAGGTGTTTAGAGAAGAAGAGAAGACGGACCTAGGGTTTGGGATCAGAAAAAGATAAAAAAACTGCTTAAAAACCCGCTGCTGTGTTTATATACTAGACAGGCTCGCTCGAGCGAAGATCCGGTCGCTCGAGCGACCAGAAACAAGAAACTTACCTCGCTCGAGCGAAGAGAAGCTCGCTCGAGCCAAAGACAAACCAGCTCGCTCGAGCGAAGAAAGCTCGCTCGAGCCAAGATACACTGCTCTCAGGTCTAGGTACTGGACGCAACGCTCGCTCGAGCGAAGAACCAAAAACGAAGACCTCGCTCGAGCGAAGAGAAGCTCGCTCGAGCGACCAAGCCAAAAACTGAACATGCAGACTTGGTTTCTAAACCCAACCAATCTGCAATCAACCTGCTAAACACATCCTATAACCCAAGAATAAGGAATTAAAGGACAACAACAACAAATATAACAGCGGAATCCACGGAACATAAGTCCGGGTACACTAATCAAATGGGAAAAGACCGGGGTCGCTATACATGATGTCTTAAACTGTTCAGCCGTTTGTGTAAACCAAGACAATAGAACCCACACAGTATATCTCCAGACACAGTTTAGTTCTCACTATTGTGTTCATTTTGGCCCCAAACAGCCTGGACTTTCATGAGTGCTCTAAAGACTTGTAGCCCTTCACAAATCTTATAGAACCGGCCCAGTTCACACTCACATAGGTGATTCTTATGAAGAGTATCCTGCCATACTCCACTAGGTTTAGTTAGATATAAGAATCATTAAAATTTTACTTAACCTCAAACGCTGCAGACATCACTATTTCATCAAAGAAATAGGTAGGAGTTACACTCCCCAGTGATCCTTCTGAGTCATTCACAACTCGGTTGTCCCTTTGAACCTAGATCTTGGGATCTCCAATCAACTAGGTTGGGTTGCCGTTGTGGTAACTCTTATTTAATAGGCTTAAGTCACATTCCCCTCGATGAATTCTCAACTAACTCTCTTGCTAACCCTTTGGTTAGTGGATCCGCTATGTTGTCTTTAGACTTAACATATTCTATGGAAATAATTCCATTAGAGAGTAGTTGTCTCACGGTGTTATGTTGTAACATGCCCGGGGGGTACCCGCGCGCGTTAAACAGTTCGGACTCCCGAGATCTCTTTGATCTCAAGTTTCACGAGTGCAATGTGAAACATAGATGAGAGTCCAGATTTGGCAACTTTTATTGAAAATCCATTTTATTGCAAATTTGTCAAAAATGGACTGCGTCATCAGATCTCAGAGTCGCCACCTAATATTTTGGGAAATTAGGAAACCCATGACTCGGTGCCAAAGGCCACTGTTCGTCGTAACCAAGGATGCTTGGCTCGGAACCTTAGGTATGAGAAGGGAAGGTCAATAATGAGCACCCCCGCTCACCCGATCAAAAGATCGGCCTCTACTAAACCATGATATGACTTTTATTTTCTTTATATGTTTATGTTCTGATTATTTTAGTAAATCCTAAAATTTACTATGTGAAGCATACAAGTATAGACTAGTTTGCTCAAATTGGAACAATTCAACTTCATGTTTGTTTTTCGAAAAGGGTTTGAATTTGCCACTTGACAAAGTGGGCTTAAGACGTACATTTATTGAATTATTCCAATTCAAACAACAAGCCTTCATCCACAGGCATTCAAACATTTTATCACTTAAGCACTTAGCCACATGGTAGGATGCTAAACATAATAAGAAAATCACACACAAATGGGATGCTAAAGCATAAAAACTCACAGATTGACCGACGTCCCTCGAACGACTACAAAACAAAAGTTAGTAAAATATGCATGATCTTATATACAGAATCCTAATGCAATTCACTCATGAGATGCACTAAAGATTTGGCTTCTAGAATATGGCATGTGAATCATCTTAAAACATCCGATAGCACACAGAATCATGGATAATCAATTGAAGCATAAAGATGCAAATTTAGCCAAATCTTATGCATGGATCATGGATGTAAAGCAGGGATATGCATGACATGTCAGATATATACATACACACAGTTAGGGAAAGCGAGTAAAGAATGGGATAGCAAGAAGCGGAGTGAGGGAATTATTACAATACTTGAATATTACAAATCCGAATGAGGGAGAGAGGAGAGAAAAATAAAATAAAAATAAAACCTCACAACACACTCAAAAATAAAAATAAAATAAAATAAAAAATTCATCGCTAGCACAAAGATCCATATGTCTTCAATCTCTTAGACCTGCACACCTCAGCCCATGTCAAGTCATCTTCAATGGAGGTCCTGCCACTTAAGCCACTCAAAATTTGAAATTGATCAGGAATTTCAAGTGGGGATATATTCACTCAAATATAACCCATGATTCAGATTTATACACATAACCTATGTATAATTGAGGAAAATGGCAGATAACACCCTTGACTCACATATTATACATATAAATATATACAAAAAAAAATGGCATGACACTAATATTATACATATAAAATATATATATATATATATACATAAAGAGAGAGAGAGTGAGTGCCATGTGGGTCTCTAGAGAGAGAGAGAGAGAGAGAGAGAGAGAGGTGAGGGAGAGCAACCCGTGGGTTTGGGTGTGCATGGTGTTCATGCCCGTGGGAGAGAGTTGGGCTTGCATGGGTTTAAAGAGAGCTCGGGTAGAGAAGAGAGAGTCCAAGTGGGGTGAGAGTGAGGTGTTGCATGGTGAAGAGAGAGAGAGATGCCAAGGTGGTGTGGTGTGTTTTGAGTGGGTTGGCCACGGTAGTGTGCATGGTGTGGGTTTGTATCAGTGATGGAGGTCGGCTGGGTTGGTGAAGTGTTGTTGTGTGTATTGGTGAGTGTTAGTGAGATAGGAGAGGGAGTTGGAGGTAGGTCTCTGCCGTGGGTGTCTTAGAGAGAGAGAGTGCATGGCTGGGTTTGTGTTGGTGTGTGAGAGTGAGGGTGAGGTGTGTGTTTCATCGTGAGAGAGAAAGGGAGAGAGAGGTGCCGTGCTGGTGGTGTATGGGTTGCATGGTTTATGCATGGGTCTGTTCTGCCGAGGGGTGGTGAGATGGCCACGGTGTGTGGTGAGTGTTGGTGTGCCGTGCTGGTGTGTGTTGGTGGTCCGTGTGGTGTGGTGGTGCAGTCTCAATGGTGAAGTTCCCCTCCTCTGTTGTGCCGTGGGTTGAGGATGTGTGTGTTGAGTGGTATGTTGGGTGATGATGGGTGTTGTGTGTAGGTGATGGTGATCATGGTGGTGGCTTGGTGTAGAGTGTGATAGAGAGAGAAAGGTGGGTGTGACTGCCGTGAATGGTGTGGCTGCTGTGAATGGTGTGGTGATGAGTGGCCACGGTGGTGGTGGTAGCTGGGTTGGTGTGTGGTGCTGTCGTGGATGGAGCGAAGGAGATGATGGCAGGGTTGGTGGTGCTGTGTTGTGAGAGCCGTGGGTGATGGTGGTCTATCAGTCCGTGAGCTGCTGGGTCTGTGGTGGTGTGAGAGGTGGTGTGTGTCAAGGTGGGTGTGCCGGGTTGGTGTGGTGATATCCCCTCCTCCTCTCTCCAAGCCGAGAGAGAGAGAGAGATTAGTGCATGTCTTTTCTTTTTTGTGTCCGCCCTCCCCATTACCCATGTGCATGCATCTCCTTACAACCTTTTCTCTCTAAACCAACCAAAACAAATCACCCATGATCCCACTCCTCCGAATTTCTTTCTGCAAAAATTCTCTTCCCACCAAAATAAACATAATCATGCCATACATCATATTCACCACTTCTCTTTTTTATTATATATATTTTTTATTTTTTATTTTCTTGTGTTTTTAAAAATAGTTCAATTAGAAAACATACTTAAAAGATATGCACACACCTAATTTAATAGACACACATAAAATGATAAAAACACATAAAATTATAAAACACTACAAATTACCAAAATATTAGTGATGGCCAAAATGGGTGAGGGTGGTCAAAATAAAGTGCCCAAGTCTTAGGGCCGGTCAAAATGGGGTGTCTACAGTTGCCCCTCTTTGACAGAGCTCGAAGTCATGAAATGACGTGAGTGAATGTCAAAGCCCGAAGACGACCCTTTTGACAAGGCCGTAAGACTTGGGCAAACAAACAAAATGCAATGCATGTGGTTGAACCCGAAGGTTGCCTACGTATCCCTTTGCAAGGAATCAAACCAGCGTAGTTCAGGGGCAGAATGCAAATGATATACACAAAATGCAGTTTGAAAGTTGGACTTACACGCTTCGCGAAGCCGATTTGTTTGAAAATTCATGATTATGCAAGAGAGGGAAGACCTCAACCAAGAGAAATCAACATCCTAACGCGTCTCACGCGAGAGGAGAATGGGTGGTGTAAACAGACAGGCGCACCTGCGGTTTTTTTAACCGAGTGAATCAACATCCTAACGCGTCTCACGCGAGAGGAGAATGGGTGGTATAAACAGACAGGCGCACCTACTATTTTTAACCGATTTTGAAGATTGGACTTATACGCTACACGCTACGCGAAGCCGGTTTAACGATTGGACTTATACGCTACGCGAAGCCGAGTTGGCAAGTGGACTTACACGCTACGCGAAGCCAGTTTAACGATTGGACTTATACGCTTCCGCGAAGCCGATTTAACGAGTGGACTTATACGCTTACGCGAAGCCGATTTAACGAGTGGACTTATATGCTTACGCGAAGCCCATTTAACGAGTGGACTTATACGCTTACGCGAAGCCAATTTAACGAGTGGACTTATACGCTTACGCGAAGCCGATTTAACGAGTGGACTTATACGCTTACGCGAAGCCAATTTAACGAGTGGACTTATACGCTTACGCGAAGCCGGTTTAACGAGTGGACTTATACGCTACGCGAAGCCGGTTTAACGAGTGGACTTATACGCTTACGCGAAGCCGGTTTAACGAGTGGACTTATACGCTTACGCGAAGCGGGTTTAACGATTGGACTTATACGCTACGCGAAGCCGGTTTAACGAGTGGACTTATACGCTTACGCGAAGCCGGTTTAACGAGTGGACTTATACGCTTACGCGAAGCCGGTTTAACGATTGGACTTATACGCTACGCGAAGCCGGTTTAACGAGTGGACTTATACGCTTACGCGAAGCCAATTTAACGAGTGGACTTATACGCTTACGCGAAGCCGGTTTAACGAGTGGACTTATACGCTACGCGAAGCCGATTTAACGAGTGGACTTATACGCTTCCGCGAAGCCGATTTAACGATTGGACTTATACGCTTCCGCGAAGCCGATTTAACGAGTGGACTTATACGCTACGCGAAGCCGATTTAACGAGTGGACTTATACGCTTACGCGAAGCCGATTTAACGATTGGACTTATACGCTTACGCGAAGCCGATTTAACGAGTGGACTTATACGCTTACGCGAAGCCGATTTAACGAGTGGACTTATACGCTACGCGAAGCCGATTTAGCGAGTGGACTTATACGCTTCGCGAAGCCGATTTAGCGAGTGGACTTATACGCTTACGCGAAGCCGATTTAGCGAGTGGACTTATACGCTTACGCGAAGCCAATTTAACGAGTGGACTTATACGCTTCCGCGAAGCCGATTTAACGAGTGGACTTATACGCTTCCGCGAAGCCGATTTAACAAGTGGACTTATACGCTTCCGCGAAGCCGATTTAACAAGTGGACTTATACGCTTCCGCGAAGCCGATTTAGCGAGTGGACTTATACGCTTACGCGAAGCCGATTCAAAGGTTGGACTTATACGCTTCCGCGAAGCCGATTTAACGAGTGGACTTATACGCTACGCGAAGCCGATTTAACGATTGGACTTATACGCTTCCGCGAAGCCGATTTAACGAGTGGACTTATACGCTTACGCGAAGCCGATTTAACGAGTGGACTTATACGCTTCTGCGAAGCCGGGTTGGCAAGTGGACTTACACGCTACGCGAAGCCGAGTTGGCAATTCATGATTTGTGCAATGCAATACAATGTCATGGAATGCTGGCTATGTTTGCAACTTTCCCTATTCTCCAACAGGGGTGACAGACTAGGTTGGTTCAGTTTCTAGAGTTGAGGCGCATACAAGCTATCTCAACCTATGGGGCTGCCATACAGATTTCAAGCCGGGGATACACCCCTGGGTATTTAAACCAGGCTTTAGTCTCGGAAATCCCGAACCTTTTGCGTTCTAGGCATCGCCATTCGAACTCTAGTTTCCACCGTCTCAGTTGATCTCCTAGGAACTCATTACAAACATAGTCAAGTGA
This sequence comes from Camellia japonica, assembly GCA_030407325.1. Lineage (NCBI taxonomy): Eukaryota > Viridiplantae > Streptophyta > Magnoliopsida > Ericales > Theaceae > Camellia > Camellia japonica. Next base: position 21,455,380 of record JAPPVO010000017.1, on the reverse strand, counting down.
CTATACCAGACCGATTGAAGTCGTTCGGGTACGACAAACACCAAAGGAATTGCACCTTTAGAGGATTTAAGGTCTCCTAGACCCGGGAGAGTGTACAAGATGGTGCGATGCGCAAGATAGCGCGATTGAAATTGATGCACAAAGCACTGCGGTGCCCAAAGCAGGGCAATTGAATGGCCTAACCAACAGGCGTATCTCAACGTATTTCATACGGAGAGAAGGAAGGTTAGGGCAATTGAAATTGATGCACAAAGCAGCGCGGTGCCCAAAGCAGGGCGATTGAAGGCCTAACCAACAGGCGTATCTCAACGTATTTTTATACGGAGAGAGGGAAGGTTAGGGTGATTGAAATTGATGCACAAAGCAGTGCGGTTCCCAAGGCAGGGCAATTGAAGGCCTAACCAACAGGCGTATCTCAACGTATTTTTATATGGAGAGAGGGAAGGTTAGGGTGATTGAAATTGATGCACAAAGCAGTGCGGTTCCCAAGGCAGGGCAATTGAAGGCCTAACCAACAGGCGTATCTCAACGTATTTTTATACGGAGAGAGGGAAGGTTAGGGTGTTTGAAATTGATGCACAAAGCAGTGCGGTTCCCAAGGCAGGGCAATTGAATTTGATGCCCAAAGCAGGGCGGTTGAATTTGATGCCCAAAGCAGGGCGGTTGAATTTGATGCCCAAAGCAGGGCGATTGAATTTGATGCCCAAAGCAGGGCGATTGAATTTGATATGCACAAGATAATGCGATGGAATTGAAATTGAAATTTGAGTGGTAGGTGCACGGAGTGAGATTATTGTGCGATAGATACACAGAATGAAAGAATGAATTGTATGTTCGAACCAAATACCGTATATATATACCATGTATGAACAAAATACATACGAATACGGCAATATACACAGACAAATAACAGACTTATACACAGACACAGACATATACAGTATATATACACGTATATATGACACAGACATATACGGACCTATACACAAATATATATGGATATATACACAGACATAGAATATTCCGTTTGCAACTGTCAACGGGAAGATGCTGTTACTGAGAAGGCATATTTTGTTGCTGACGTCAGCACACGTACGCAAAACACGCAAAAAGAAAGGAAAAACACAAAATGCATGGATGTGGGGATTCGAACCCCTGACCTCAAGCTCGGCCTCCGAGTCCTTAGCCACCGAGCTACGTCACTCTTGTGACAAAATATACAAACAAATATATATATACTATACAAGACATATATATATATACATAAAACTAAAACAAACCAAAAGAAACACTCAATGTGGGATTCGAACCCCTGACCTCGGGCTTAGGCTCTCCGAATCCTCAACCCACTAGGCCAAACCACTGAACCTAAGCCACACCTGTGACCCAAATGTTCAAACAAATATATATATATATATATACATTACATAGCTATACAATACATATACATACATATATATACAACTCTCCCGCCTCTCTTATTTTGTCTCACTCTCTCTTCCTTCATCTTCTTCGAGCGTCGTGTCTATTGCACGATTTCAACAATCGCGGCGCCTGACCGACAGGCTATCCAATCCTGCCCCGATTGTCAATGATCGTCTCGAGCCTTCCTCCCTCTTTGTCTTCTTCTTTGGCTTCATCCTCTTTTTAAGCTGAGGCCTGCGAAAGAGAGAGGCAGAGCAAAAGCCTGCAAACTTTCTCTGCCACCACTCTACAACCTCTTTCTTTTGCATTACTCTTCTCTGCCATGGCCTCTTCACAAGGTTCTCTCACTCTTTTCCCAGACCTAAACAAGTCTACGATAGAGATGACCAATTCCGACTCCCCTGAACCTCAACCACGAGCTCCTCCTCCTTCTCCTGTTTTCAACTTTCCAGCGATGTCAGTTGAACAAATCATGGCGGCACAATCTGACATCGAAGCAAACTCGTATACGCTGAGGTCATGTGTGGAGACCGTGACAGCGGTCTCCAACTTGTCCCGTCGACTGCAGAACAGAACGTGTGAAGTGCATCGATTGAATGCACAACTTTCTTTACTTCAACATATGTACAAAGATTCTCGAGGGGAAGTTAGCGCGCTGAAAAAGCAGAACAAAGAGCTGAAATGACTGACGACCTCCGTGACACGATTCGGAGTTCCTTCGCACAACCAATTTGATGGCCGGCGAGGAATAATCTCCTTTGGAAGCTCTGCCAAGGCCGAGGCAGAGTCTTCAAAAGCTCCGAAGGAGTAAAGACGAAGCGAGGCAGTTGATGGTAAAGTCAGGCAACGAAGTTGTGTGCAAATGAAGCCGGTTGCAATCTTCGCCACCGGGCTGCTGCCGGAGAAGAAAGAAGAAAAAGATCCCTCTCTCTCTCTCTCTCTTTTTTGTTTTTGTTTTTGTTTTTGTTTTTGTTTTTGTTTTTTTTTTTTTGTGTCTCTGTGATCGGGGATGTCCTCCCCTGACTGCAATAAAATTAGTTTCTTTTTTTTGCTTATGACTGGCATATCACTTTGAGCTTGAAAATAATTTGTTTGATTGAATTTGAGAATGATTGAATTTTTGAAGTCTGAATTAGACATTGACTCTTTACTGACCTGAATCAACAAATGACCTAACGAACTGAAAAAAAGAAGCAAATTAATCCAAACACACTTACATACACTGACTAGTATAAATACACCGACTGGTATAAATATACTGACTGGTATGAAAGGAACACACTTATATACACTAACTGGTATGAATACCCTGACTGGTATGAATACACACTTATATATACTGAAGAGTTGACTCGAGTGGTAGAGAAGACAGAATCACTGACTCAACATGCCCCTAATTCATTGCCTTGATTTTTTTTTTTGTAAAAAAAATGTTTTGATCAACATGAGGGTTGGATTAGCATACTTATTCCATTTTCTGTTTTGAAATCATGTAAGCTAAATTGTGAGCACTGAAAATTTTTCCTTTTCAAATCCAAAGAATAGTCCAAGTTTTGAAAAAAAATGGAACAATTTCGAGACAAATTAGTCAGCTTCATTCAAATTAATCAAAACTTATTTTTGCAAATAGTCACTACTCAACTAACATGGAATCAACCATTGGGGTGCATAGTCCCAAACCAGATAATCAAAGGTGATATCTGAACCAAGCCAACCGAACCAAGTCAATCTGAACCGAATAAAGTCGAGCAAAACTGGACCAGACCGGACTGAACCGAACCGAACCGAACCGAACCGAACCGCCAAACCGAATCGAACCGAATTGAACCAAGTTAAATCGAACCAATTGAACTGAGCAGATCGAAGATACACCAATCAAGCACGGATAGGACAACCAAGTCGACTAAAGACATACCAATCAAGCATGGACGAAATGAATGAATTGAAAAATTATTAGGGCCGAACTTCAAGGTGAAGCTACCTACGTATCCCAAAGATAGGAATCAGGCCATCGTAGTTCGGGCAAAGGTTTACTCGGGTATTGACACTCTCATTTTGTGCTCTAACTTTTGCCAAAGCCACCATTTCGGGTTTTCAACCTTGCGAGCTTTTCATTTTTTCATTTCGTTCATTTCATTTTTTTTTTTTGGTTTCATTTTCATTTTTTCATCATTTTTTTTAATTTTTTTGTTTTTCTGCTCTAACTTTTGCCTGGGTCGCCCTTCCGGGTTTTCAGCCCAGCGAGCCTCTCAAGGGTTACTTTCAGTGTAACTTGTCCATGTTGACTGGGCGTGAAATCTCTAGGCCATCTATAAGAACGACTACTACACTTGATCAGTAGATATGATGATGTAGGGACTAGGCTAGTTGGTTCTGAATTTGCCCCTAGTGTTGCCCCTAGTGTAGTGGATAGGAACTCGACTGTCCTTCAATAATAAAATTCATTCTCTCAAATTCTGGGTTTGGCCTTTCTTGGCGGTCTTCATTGGGAAACGATTCAGTTTTAACTCTTTGATCACATCCAACCTTTTGCCCCTAGTTCAAGGGCTGCTCCAAATCTAAATCACATCCGACCTTCTTGCCCCTAGTTCAAGGGTTGCTTCCAATCTGAATCACTGGCCCTACATAGTTTTGGCTAAGGTTCACTCGGGTATTGACACTCTCCTTTTGCGCTCTAACTTTTGCCAAAGCCGCCCTTTCGGGTTTTCAACCTTGCGAGCTTTTCATTTTTCTTTTTATTTTTCCTTCTTTTTTTTATATTTTTTTAAATTTTTTAATTTTTTTTGTGCTCTAACTTTTGCCTGGGTCGCCCTTCCGGGTTTTCGGCCCAGCGAGCCTCTCAAGGGTGATACTTTATTGCCCCTAGTTCAAGGGCTACCTCCGTTTCAGCTATGCAAGCCTCACACTGTTGCCCCTAGTTCAAGGGCCGTTTCAAATCGAAATCACATTCTTCCTTATTGCCCCTAGTTGAAGGGCTGCCTTCATTTGAATCATATCATGGATCACATCATTGCCCCTAGTTCAAGGGCTATTTCCATTCATATTTGACCTTATTGTCCCTAGTTGAAGGGCTACCTCCATTTGAATCATATCCTTGCCCCTAGTTCAAGGGCTGTTTCCCATTCGGCTATGCAAGCCTTATACTTTGGATGGTCATTGAATACTTCGAATCACGGTTTGAAAGCTAAGGAGCTAAGGAGGTCGGACCTCGAGTCAAGAGGGATCCTATGCTGTATAATCAATTCCAGGCCTGTCTTCGCAGGACCACGCAAAAATAGTTTTTGAAATCTTTTCACAAAGTGACTAATCACTCGTACTCTTATGAAAACAAGCTAGAACCAATTTGGACCAAGCCAGGATCTTTCTCAGTACTCACATTAACAAAAATGATTTTATTCATCAAAGGCTTAGCACACCACTCTTCCTCTCAGTTGATCAAAATTTGCAAATCCCGAGGAAATTCTTCCTCTTTGTTTTTATCAGAGTTTTGAAAAAAGTTTTGAAAAATTTTAGTCAATGCAATGATTTAAAGGCACAGAAAAGTAGGCAGACTCTATGGCATTTTTTTTTTTTGTTGATATTTCTGTTTATTGAAAAGAGACTATGACTCAGTAATGACACAGACTCAAAAGAAAATGACAAAGAAGACCTAGACAAGACAGAAATGTCTAGGTTAGCACTCTCGAAATCAACAGACTCTGACTCACTAGAATGACTCGAGTCTGATCCCAACTCTACAAACTTGGTGGAATCAAACTTAGACTCAATACTCAATTCAGAATTCAAAATAAAACCATTCTCAAATTGCCAGTCAACGTGTGGGCCAGCCACAACATCCAAAATAAAGCTCGTGCAGTCAACAGGTGGTCACTCCCCAATCACAGAGATGGTCGGATACCCTACAAGTTCTATTTATTTACAATGGTCAACTTTGTGGGATATCTGAGTTTTTTTTTTTTTTTTTTTGATTTTATGTTTTTGTTATTTTTTTTTTTTTTTTTTTTTGAAGTAATGGTGCTAAACTGAACAACCTGAACCACTCATTTGAATTTGAGAACCCCTGTATAGATCCAATACATTGTACATAACACATAGCAGGAAATAGAACAAACACCCCTATGGAGGGTAGGGTTATCCTGTCCTAGCTTGAAATGATCTAGGGTTTCACTATTCAAACAAGCGGTATCATACATCCTAGAAATGGGAGAGCATCATGTCCTAATTTTGAAAGGTACTATAGCTCACTATATGTACAAGGTTAGCTCTACTCTAAGGGTTGAAGTCAAGGTGACGTTACCAAAGAGTCCTTTGGGCCATAACCAATAAAGATCCCAGGAAATCAGAAGAGTCAAATAGCCTCTCTTCGGAGTCTGAGAACCTTAGATAGCAAAGCTAGATAGCAGGGCTACATAGCAAAGCTACCCTTTTGACAAATCTCAAAAGGTTATAACACAAGGCCTCTAAAGTATCGTAAAGATAGGTGTAGTGTCACAAAAGGTGTGTCTGTGTTCCCACCAACATCTGGGCAACACAGGGACTTTAAGTGCACCAATGCATGCAATGCAATAAACATATAACTGAAAATAAAAGTCATATCATGGAGTTCGAGTCAAGGTTTCATAAATCCCCAGCAGAGTCGCCAGAAACTGTAACATGCCCGGGGGGTACCCGCGCGCGTTAAACAGTTCGGACTCCCGAGATCTCTTTGATCTCAAGTTTCACGAGTGCAATGTGAAACATAGATGAGAGTCCAGATTTGGCAACTTTTATTGAAAATCCATTTTATTGCAAATTTGTCAAAAATGGACTGCGTCATCAGATCTTAGAGTCGCCACCTAATATTTTGGGAAATTAGGAAACCCATGACTCGGTGCCAAAGGCCACTGTTCGTCGTAACCAAGGATGCTTGGCTCGGAACCTTAGGTATGAGAAGGGAAGGTCAATAATGAGCACCCCCGCTCACCCGATCAAAAGATCGGCCTCTACTAAACCATGATATGACTTTTATTTTCTTTATATGTTTATGTTCTGATTATTTTAGTAAATCCTAAAATTTACTATGTGAAGCATACAAGTATAGACTAGTTTGCTCAAATTGGAACAATTCAACTTCATGTTTGTTTTTCGAAAAGGGTTTGAATTTGCCACTTGACAAAGTGGGCTTAAGACGTACATTTATTGAATTATTCCAATTCAAACAACAAGCCTTCATCCATAGGCATTCAAACATTTTATCACTTAAGCACTTAGCCACATGGTAGGATGCTAAACATAATAAGAAAATCACACACAAATGGGATGCTAAAGCATAAAAACTCACAGATTGACCGACGTCCCTCGAACGACTACAAAACAAAAGTTAGTAAAATATGCATGATCTTATATACAGAATCCTAATGCAATTCACTCATGAGATGCACTAAAGATTTGGCTTCTAGAATATGGCATGTGAATCATCTTAAAACATCCGATAGCACACAGAATCATGGGATAATCAATTGAAGCATAAAGATGCAAATTTAGCCAAATCTTATGCATGGATCATGGATGTAAAGCAGGGATATGCATGACATGTCAGATATATACATACACACAGTTAGGGAAAGCGAGTAAAGAATGGGATAGCAAGAAGCGGAGTGAGGGAATTATTACAATACTTGAATATTACAAATCCGAATGAGGGAGAGAGGAGAGAAAAATAAAATAAAAATAAAACCTCACAACACACTCAAAAATAAAAATAAAATAAAATAAAAAAATTCATCGCTAGCACAAAGATCCATATGTCTTCAATCTCTTAGACCTGCACACCTCAGCCCATGTCAAGTCATCTTCAATGGAGGTCCTGCCACTTAAGCCACTCAAAATTTGAAATTGATCAGGAATTTCAAGTGGGGATATATTCACTCAAATATACACCCATGATTCAGATTTATACACATAACCTATGTATAATTGAGGAAAATGGCAGATAACACCCTTGACTCACATATTATACATATAAATATATATACAAAAAAAATGGCATGACACTAATATTATACATATAAAATATATATATATATATATACATAAAGAGAGAGAGAGTGAGTGCCATGTGGGTCTCTAGAGAGAGAGAGAGAGAGAGAGAGAAAGAGGTGAGGGAGAGCAACCCGTGGGTTTGGGTGTGCATGGTGTTCATGCCCGTGGGAGAGAGTTGGGCTTGCATGGGTTTAAAGAGAGCTCGGGTAGAGAAGAGAGAGTCCAAGTGGGGTGAGAGTGAGGTGTTGCATGGTGAAGAGAGAGAGAGATGCCAAGGTGGTGTGGTGTGTTTTGAGTGGGTTGGCCACGGTAGTGTGCATGGTGTGGGTTTGTATCAGTGATGGAGGTCGGCTGGGTTGGTGAAGTGTTGTTGTGTGTATTGGTGAGTGTTAGTGAGATAGGAGAGGGAGTTGGAGGTAGGTCTCTGCCGTGGGTGTCTTAGAGAGAGAGAGTGCATGGCTGGGTTTGTGTTGGTGTGTGAGAGTGAGGGTGAGGTGTGTGTTTCATCCGTGAGAGAGAAAGGGAGAGAGAGGTGCCGTGCTGGTGGGTGTATGGGTTGCATGGTTTATGCATGGGTCTGTTCTGCTGAGGGGTGGTGAGATGGCCACGGTGTGTGGTGAGTGTTGGTGTGCCGTGCTGGTGTGTGTTGGTGGTCCGTGTGGTGTGGTGGTGCAGTCTCAATGGTGAAGTTCCCCTCCTCTGTTGTGCCGTGGGTTGAGGATGTGTGTGTTGAGTGGTATGTTGGGTGATGATGGGTGTGTTGTGTGTAGGTGATGGTGATCATGGTGGTGGCTTGGTGTAGAGTGTGATAGAGAGAGAAAGGTGGGTGTGACTGCCGTGAATGGTGTGGCTGCTGTGAATGGTGTGGTGATGAGTGGCCACGGTGGTGGTGGTAGCTGGGTTGGTGTGTGGTGCTGTCGTGGATGGAGCGAAGGAGAGGATGGCAGGGTTGGTGTGCTGTGTTGTGAGAGCCGTGGGTGATGGTGGTCTATCAGTCCGTGAGCTGCTGGGTCTGTGGTGGTGTGAGAGGTGGTGTGTCAAGGTGGGTGTGCCGGGTTGGTGTGGTGATATCCCCTCCTCCTCTCTCCAAGCCGAGAGAGAGAGAGAGATTAGTGCATGTCTTTTCTTTTTTGTGTCCGCCCTCCCCATTACCCATGTGCATGCATCTCCTTACAACCTTTTCTCTCTAAACCAACCAAAACAAATCACCCATGATCCCACTCCTCCGAATTTCTTTCTGCAAAAATTCTCTTCCCACCAAAATAAACATAATCATGCCATACACCATATTCACCACTTCTCTTTTTTATTATATATATTTTTTATTTTTTATTTTCTTTTGTTTTTAAAAATAGTTCAATTAGAAAACATACTTAAAAGATATGCACACACCTAATTTAATAGACACACATAAAATGATAAAACACACATAAAATTATAAAACACTACAAATTACCAAAATATTAGTGATGGCCAAAATGGGTGAGGGTGGTCAAAATAAAGTGCCCAAGTCTTAGGGCCGGTCAAAATGGGGTGTCTACATATGTCGGCGACGAATGTGTCGTGACTTACCGTTATACATATGACTCTGTGCTCTACCTATAACTGATTGACTATCACAATGTATGCATATAGCAGGCACCGGTTTTGGCCATATTGGAATATCTTCAAGAAAGTGGCGAAGCCATTCTGCCTCTTCTCCTGCTTTGTCTAAAGCTATGAATTCAGATTCCATAGTAGACCTAGCAATACAAGTCTGTTTGGAAGATTTCCAAGATACAGCCGCCCCACCAAGAGTAAAGACATATCCACTGGTGGACTTCGAGTCTCTAGTATCCGATATCCAATTTGCATCACAGTATCCTTCAAGTACTACTAGATATCTAGTATAATGAAGCTCAATGTTACGAGTAAATCGGAGATATCTTAGAACCCTTATAATTGCTTTCCAGTGTTCTACTCCCGGATTACTCGTATATCTACTTAATTTACTTACTGCATAAGCTATATCTGGGCGAGTGCAGTTCATCAAGTACATTAAGCTTCCAATAATTTGGGCATATTCTAATTGAGAAATACTTTTCTGTACATTCTTAGAAAGATACAAATTAACATCTACAGGTGTTCTAGCAAGATGATCATCATCTTTGCTGAATTTGTCAAGTATTTTCTCAATGTAATGAGATTGTGACAAAGCATATCCTTCCGATATTTTGGTAATTTTCATACCAAGAATTACATCAGCAATGCCCATGTCCTTCATGTCAAAATGTTTATTCAACATTTTCTTAGTAGTTTTAATCATATCATTATTACTACCAATGATGAGCATATCATCTACATAAAGACATACAATGACATAACCTTTGTCAGTGTTTTTAATATAAACACATTTGTCACACTCATTAATTTTAAATCCATTTGGCATCATTGCCTTGTCAAATTTCTCATGCCATTGCTTTGCGCGGTTGTTTTAAACCATATAATGATTTAACCAATTTACGCACTTTCTTTTCTTTTCCTGGAACAGAAAAACCTTCTGGTTGTTCCATGTAAATTTCTTCATTTAACTCACCATTTAAAAAAGCGGTTTTCACATCCATTTGATGAATTTCTAGATTGTATAGAGATGCAATGGCAATTAGCATTCTAATGGATGTTATTCTAGTAACAGGTGAGTATGTGTCAAAGTAATCAAGACCTTCTTTTTGTCTAAATCTTTTGACCACAAGTCTTGCCTTGTATTTATCAATTGATCCATCCGCTTTCAATTTTCTTTTGAAAATCCACTTGTACCCAAGAGGTTTACAACCTGGTGGCAAGTCCACTAATTCCCAAGTGTGATTTTGCAAGATGGATTCAACTTCACTATTGACAGCTTCTTTCCATAAAAGAGCTTCAGGACTGGACATAGCATCTTTAAAAGTTAAAGGCTCATTTTCTAACAAATATGTTAGAAAATCTGGACCAAAAGATTTTGAGGTTCTAGCACGTTTACTATGCCTAAGTTCCTCTTCCTCATTTTAATCTAACTCTTGTTCTTGATCATGTTCTTGATCCTGACTAGTAATAGCATCAAAAGATCTTTTATTAGTACTAGTCTCTTGTCCAGTCTTTTTTGGAAATACATGTTCAAAGAATGACGCATTCCGAGACTCAATAATAGTATTTACATACATTTCGGTATGTTCTGATTTATGAATCAAAAACTGATATGCACTACTATTCTTAGCATAACCAATGAAAATGCAATCAATGGTCTTAGGACCTATCTTAGTCTGTTTAGGACTAGGAATAGCCACTTTAGCCAAACACCCCTACACTTTTAAGTATTTGTAGGATGGTACTCTTCCATGCCACAATTCGTAAGGTGTTTGATTCACTTTCTTTCGGAGTACTTTATTAAGTATATAATTAGCAGAAAGTATTGTTTCCTCCCACAAGTTCTAAGGTAATCCAGAACTTATTAGCATGGCATTCATCATTTATTTTAAAGTCCTATTTTTCCTTTCAGCAATTCCATTTTGCTGAAGTGAGTAAGGAGCAGTGGTTTGATGAATTATTCCATGTTCTTTACAAAATTCACCAAAAGGTGATTCATAATCACCACCTCTATCACTTCTAAGTTTCTTGATTTTCTTACTAAGTTGATTTTCAATTTCATTCTTATATTGAATGAAAGTTTCTAAAGCTTCATCTTTGCTTCGAATTAAATAAACATAACTATATCTAGTATAGTCATCTATAAAAGTGATAAAATACTTTTTCCCACCTTTGGTTTGAATTGATTTAAAATCACATATGTCACTATGAATTAATTCAAGTGGTTCTGTACTTCTTTTAATTGAATGAAAAGGAGTTTTTGATAATTTTGCCTCAACACAAATTTCACATTTATAATTTGAATCAATTGCAAATTTAGGTAAACATTCCATATTAATTAATCTATGCAAAGATCTATAATTAACATGTCCTAGTCTACCATGCCATAAATTTGAAGACTCAAGCAAGTAAGAAGAAGATGTATTATTATTAATAACTGAGGGTACAACGGTCATTACATTTAATTTGAAAAGGCCATCAGACATGTAACCTTTTCCAACATACATCCCATTATTTGTAAGTACAAATTTATCATTCTCAAATACTAGCCTAAACAAAGATCCGGAAACAAGATTCTTGCGAATGTCTGGTACATGCAGCACATTGTTGAGAGTGAGTTCCTTTCCTGACGTCATCTTGAGTACAATCTTTCCTTATCCTTCAACTTTGGAAGTTGAGGAGTTGCCCATAAAAAGTTGTTCACCATTGTCCACTGAAGAATAAGATGTGAACATCTTTTTGTCGGCACAAATGTGGCGAGTAGCACCAGTGTCCACCCACCATTCTTTAGGATTTCCGACAAGATTTGCCTCGAAAACAACTGCAGAAAGATTGATGTCTTCGACACCATTGGAAATATTGTCCACTTCGGTCATATGGGCTTGAGCAGGCTTCTTGCTTGTTCTTCTTTTGCTTTTGCCTTTGCTACGGCAATCTTTGGCCCAATGCCCCTCTTTGTCACAGATGTAACATTTGCCATTAAACTTGTACTTTTTATTATCCCCCCCTTTAGAGCCTTGTGATGAACTTTCTCCAGAAGACTTTCGTTTCTTGATTTTTGAAGCATGTTCCACCACATTTGCCTTAGACTCCATAGAAAGCTTACCAGCCCGCTTTTCAGAATTGCGGTTGTCCTCCTCAATTCTCAAACGCACAATTAATTCGTCCATAGAAATTTATTTGCGCTTGTGTTTGAGGTAGTTCTTGAATTCCTTCCAGCCTTTTAGTAATTTTTCAATTAAGGCTGCAACTTAGAAGGATTCACTGAGAGACATGCCTTCTGCGTGAATGTTATACAGAATGAGTTGAAAATCTTGAGCTCGGTTTCATCCTCTTTCAGGATAAGAGCATCTTCACGGAGGAAACGAGCCAGGTTCAGAGTTGTAAGATAGAACAACATTTTCTGTTACCATCTTTTAAAGTCAGTTCCTGAGAACTTCTCTGACTTCTCTCCATGATTTATTGGTACTGTCACCACAGGAGAGGGGGTTGGTGCAATTGCAGCCACCACAGTAGTACTTGTTTGGGCATTTGTTCCAGTAGCCATCAATTCTAATTTATAAAACAAAATTATAATTAGAATTTACACTACACAGAAAATTAAACCAAATTCACAGAATTAAATTTTGTAAAAAATAAAAGAAACAAGAATGTAACTTTTATTTTCCAATTAATTTGGAAATAAAATAAAATTTTATTCAACCAAATTAATTCCACACAAGGAATTAAATTCTGTAAAATAAAAGAAATAAGAATATAACATTTATTTTTTCCAATTAATTTGGAAATAAAATAAAATTTTATTTAACCAAATTAATTTCACACAGAAATTTAAATCTCTTGTTACTCTCCAATAATTCAAATACTGAAACAGAATTTTAATTAATGAAAACTCAGAAAATAAATTCTAAAAATCAAAATTAATTTTCTGACAAAATTCCACAAAAATATATTCTGAATTGTTAATGACACCAGTATCGTACTACTAGTTGTCAAAGAAAAGAGACAGTATATTACTACTATCTGTCAAATAGCATATAATCACTATTTGTTTTTCCAACCAGAATATTATTTTGTAAATCCACAGAAAATAATTTTCTTAAAAGAAGAAAGAGAAAAGGAAACAAATGAAAAATTATGTAAACAGAATAATTCGAATATGTCTTAAGATTGTTGGAACAATCTTCTTTGTAAATAAAATAACTTGAAATAAATTCAAACAAAATAAATAAATAACATACCGGATTTATTTATCAAACCGAATTAAAATTAAGACCAAATCGAGTGTGTGACACTCTATCCTCAAGACAGATTCGCCCCGCTACGGTGCTTACGGTTGAGTGGCGTCTATCTCCCAGGATACAATGATCTTCACAAATTTGTAGAAGCACTTCAAACAAATTTGTTTGGCAAACTAAACCTCTGATCTATACTCTCTTTAAATTATTCTAAAACTAAATATGAAGAATAAATGTACTAGAGAAAAAATTAGACAGCAATGAGACAAAATAACAGACTGAATTTTTTCCCCACCCCCAGACTGCTGGAATCAGATTGTATTTATAGGCAAATTTCAAAAGCCCCGAACAGGTACCAAACCCCGGATTCAACAGGTGCAAAACTATTCACAATTTGAATATATGAATTGACCGTTGGTCAAAACAAAATTTCAAACAAATGAAAAAAGTGAGCCGTTAATGGAACAGATTCCTTCCACCTATTTGGAAAATTTATTATTAAACTATTTGGTATATATATACTAAACAATTAGAATATATATATATATATATATATTAAAAGATTTGAATAGTTTAATAAATAAAGGAAGAGGTACAAACTTTAGGAAATCACTAAGGAACCAAAAAATTTGAATTTAGAATTAAATTAAATTCCCACAATTACAAACTTTAAGAAACCACTTAGGAATCCAAAATTTGAATTTAGAATTAAATTAAATTTCCACAATAATTTTTATTGAAAAAATTCAAATGAATTTTATCTAAAAAATTAATGTTAGACTCGAAAAACGACGTCAACTTCCCATTCACTCATAAATGGTTTTAACGTTCTGTCTTCACCTCTTCGGACTCACCCCAAACAACGTTTGGGGCCCACTCAAATTTGGGCTAAAAAATATGCCTATATTAAACCATTTTTTCAACATTTTCTTATAATTGACATATATGATTTCATAATCATATATTTCACACATTAAAACATGGAATTTCATATCAAACACATAAACACGCATATAATCACACATCTAATGAGAGATTTAAGCATATGAGAGGGTCGGGTTATTACATCAGCCAACCTCTCCAACCATTCCTATTGTTAAGGGCCAGGATTTGGCCATGTCACTTTTGAGAATTTGGACGACTCAGATCATATTAGTTCCTTCCCATTCACTTTTGAGAATTTGAGAATTTGGACAGCTCAGGTCATTACATAGCAAAGCAGAGTTCCTTCCCATTCACTTTTCATCTTCCTCTTCAACTCTGGTGAATTGTCTAGTTTTGCTCACTTCAAATTTTTTTTATTTTTTTTATTTTGCATATTAAACAATGAAAATGGCAGAAGCAATACAAAATATGAGATTCGCATCACAAGAAACTCACTGAGAAAAACAAAACTACAAACTCCTTTCCCATTTTCAACCTTCAAAATAATAATTACTTAATCAAACTGTCTCTCTTTTTTCAATTTTGTACTTCAATACTTGGAACCAATTAATAAGAACTAATAAATAACAACTGTGTCAGTTTCAGAAAATGATCTTGTAGAACCACATTATAGATTATATATATGTATATATATATATATATGAAATGTGAGCAACTCTTACCAAATTCATAAATCTTCAGAGTGAGAGAGAGAGAGAGAGAGAGACCAGCGGCGGAAATCTTCGAAGTAAGACAGAGGGAGAGAGAGAGAGAGAGAGAGATTGTTGATGTTCACCGCTGACTTGGATTCGCTGCCGATCGTCGTTTACTGGAGCTTCGAAGAAGGAGGAAAAAAGTGAAAGGAAATTTGGCTATAAACCCCTTTTACCTTCTTTTCATTGTTAAAAGGACTAAGAAAAAAATTAAACCTCCTCATAATTATAAAATCTTGCATAAAGGACAAAATTTATTATTTAAATATTTTATTAGACTATTATACCCTCAACTAAATTTTCCCACATTCTCCACCAACTCTCTCCCCACCTTCTCTGTCTTTCTCCTCCCTCTCTCCTTCTCTAACTCCTTCAAGCTTCAGATCTGGAAGCTTCAGACCTCGCCAACGTCGTCGGCGTCCGATCCTCTTCCGCTTCTCCATCTGGAATCGAGCTTTGATTCAACAGGTTAATGAGAATCACTAGTCGAAGATGCCTGACAATCTCGTCAAGAACGTTGCCTTAATTCGAGAGATCAACAGTAATATATCCAAAGTCATATCTCTCTACTCCGATCTTTCCGTTGATTTCTCCAACATCGTTCAGCAACGACGCGCGATCAACAATGACGACTACGTGGAGAAGAGTGCTGGTGGAGTTGTTTGGTTATATATATTTTTTTAAACACATATTTGAGTTTGAATATATGTATATATATATATATATATATTTGTGTGTATGAGTGTTGTTGAACACATGTATTATTTTCATTGAGATTTGTGATTGTTGATCGAGTTTTAGAAGTTTTTCTTCTCAATTAGATATGTTAATTTGTTGATTAATTTGTTTTGTTTTTTTTGTTTGTTTGTTTTTTTTTGATTTATTTTTGTTGTTTTTGATCTAATTTTATTTGACAGAACCAGAGTAAAATTTTACTCTGGTTCTATTGCTCTGTTTTTTGTTTCAGATAATGAGAGTAAAATTTTACTCTTGTTCTATAGCTTTGTTTTTTGTTTGAGAGAATTAGAGTAAAATTTTACTCTGGTGTTAGAATGACAGTAAAATTTTACTATCAAGAGGTGGTCATTGCCAAACACTTCACAGTGAAGATGGCTTAATAGGAGAGCTGATAGATATGAGGGTAATATAGTAAAAGAAACAAGTTTTAAAATATTAGGAAATTTTGAAAGTACTTATATAATTTTTGTCCTTTTGAAAGACAAATTAGATAGTGAGGGGGCTATCACCAAATCTCCCAAAAGTGAATGAGAGGGAACCTCTGTTGATGAGAAAAATGAAATGAATTTCAATTTTTTTAAAAAAAAAATTAATATGATCTGAGCCGTTCAATCTCTCAAAAGTGACGTGACCAAATCCTAACCCTTGACAGGAAGAATGACTGGAGAGGCTATAGACTCATTTCCCAGAGTGCTCACCATTCAAACAAAACCAATTAATTACATATTTTTACTATGTTGCTCAGTGTCTTATCAATCACATCAAGTATTTATAGCTTTTAATTAACACAAAACTAAAATGTCATAAATTTTTAACCAATCACACCAAGTATTTATAGCTTTTAATTAACATGAAACTCAAGTGCCATAAATTTTTAACCAAATAATGAAAAATAAAAGATTTGGCGCTTTCATTTTGAGAACTACTTTTAATTTTTTTTTTCTCAACAATTTTTATAAATTATAGTTGGTTGTGTGTGGGGTGATTTTCTAAAGATAAAAATAAATTTCTTCCACTGTTTGTATAATTTGTTAAATTGAATTTTAATATTTGTTACCATGTTCACAATTTATGTAGAGGTTTGTTCATGTTTATATTTTGAGCAAATTGTTATGAACTGAAATTAATTACAAGCTTTCAACTTCGGTAGGAATAAAATAAAATAATTCATATTTATTTATAATTATGTTATTTTATTTATTTTGTAAGTTTTAGACACATTGGGTACTCTTAACCAGTAACAATTTATGATTTTTTTTAGTTCCGTTTGTTTTTAATTTTTGTGTGTTTTTTTTAATAATGTCAATTTATTTATTTAGGCCAAGTTTGGCATCTATTAACAAAAAGTCAAAAAGTCACTATCTTATTTAAGTCACATCATCTAATTTAAATCACATCACCTCTCTAACACATCACATCAAATCCAACTAAACTATCAATAGGTCCTACTTTGGAGACTTATTACCCAATAGGTCCTACTTTGGAGACTTATTACCCATTAAGTCCTATTGATAAATTTATTAAGTGATAAAGATAAATTTATCAGTCTTTTATTTTTATGAATAAATTTATAGTGATAAATTTATCAGTCTCTTTGTTTTTATGAATAAATTTTTAGTGATAAATTTATCACTCTTTTATTTTTATAGTGTTAAATTTATTAGTTAGGACCTGTAGGTAAATAAGTCTAGTTAATAGGACTAATTGGTAAGTACCCCATCCACATAAGCCAATAAATAAAAAATTACACTTTTTTAAAACATCCCAAACCAACCCTTAATCTTAAAAAGAATTCTTGTTCCAAAAAAATATACTTAAAAAAGGTCAAATTTTATAAAGAGTTTTATATTTGGAATAAAAATTTGACTTATTTTGCTTTGAGAAAGTTTTCTTAAAAATTGACATTTTGAAGATTTTTTACTCAAAATTTAAGAAGTTTAATAAATAAATAAATAAAGGATAAAGATCGAAAGTTTTAATTTTGAAACTGTTTTAGTGATGTGGTAAAGAATGTGACCCACATATAATATGATATATGTAACTATATTTTTATTTTTTTTCTTTTACCAAATTCTATATAACTCTAAAATTAAAATTATCTACGTTGATAAATAAATAAATAAAACTAGCCTTTTTTAGGCATGTATATCTCAGAGTCAGGAGTCCATACCTGGTCTGAATCCCTTGCACTCACGGAGTGGAAGCTTCCATTTCTAGAGCCTAGAGAGAGAAACTTGTTAGAGAGAGAGAGAGATGGGGCTGGAGTGGAAAGTACCATCGGGTTCGGGCGATGCCGGGAGCAATACTAGCAGCGAAGTGGTTGGTCCCAGCAGCAGCAGCACGGCGGAATCAGGTGGCGTACGGCGGTTTCCGGTGGCGGCGCAGCCGGAGATAATGAGAGCAGCAGAGAAAGACGAGCAGTACGCCTCCTTCGTATACGATGGATGTCGCGACGCCTTCCGCCACCTCTTCGGTCTCTCCTCTCTTCCTTCCCCCAACTCTAGGGTTTGCCTATTTATGTTTTTATTTATATATTTGTAAGTTCAATTTCAGTTTTATCCTAAATTGTCACAATTTTTGTATGTTTCATGCCTAAACTATAAATTTCATATATATAAGCCCCAAATTTCTGATTTTAGTTGATGTAGTCTAATTGGGAGATAATTGTATAAATTAGTAATTGTTGAAGCTTGATTTGATGGATAAAAATGTCATTTAAAAATTTGAATAATTTAAATCATAAGCGCTCATTTTTCTTACTATTTTGAACAAACACCCCCATAAACTAATTTGTTGTTCAAAATTTGAAATGACCTTTTTTTTATATCATTAAATTAAGAACTTCAATGGTTACTAATTTGTACAATCGTTTCTAATTAGACTAAATGAACTGAAGTGATAACACTTTAGGGAATAAATAGATGAAATTGATAGTTTTGGATGAAACATAAAAAAATGATTGTCCTGTATTTTGCTCATATTTATCAAATTTATGATTTTAAGCTTCTTATTTCAGGTACAAGGGTTGCTGTAGCTTATCAGAGTGAGGTAAGCCCTCTCCTAACTCTTAATCTATTTTTTACTGTCTCTGTTCTTTTATTTATTTATGGGTAAATTATACGGACAGCCCTGAGGTTTATGCTTATTACAGTTCCCCTCACATTTTGGAAATTACATCTCCTCCTTAAGGTTTAAAGTTTCATTACAGATTCTCCCTCAACAATTTAATTTTTTTAAATACCAATTTTGTCCTCACTAGGTAAATTATATTGACACCTCTCACATTTTAGAAATTACAATTCCCTCCCTAAGGTTTAAAGTAGCATTACCAATTACCATCTCTGTTAGTATTAGTTGAAAAAAAAAATTAATTGGAAAAAAAATTAATTGCAAAACAATTTTGTTAGTAAATTTTTAAATTTCTGTTTAAAAACTAACGTAAGCTTATTTTTTGAATTTACGTTTTTTTCTCAAATTTACAAATTGAGACAATCATTTATAAATCAAAAAATTTATCAACACAAGTTTTTATGACAGTTTTTAAAATTTTTGTAAATATAAATTGAAAATTGAAAACTGAAAACCAAATGGTTACCAAACAGGTTTCAGATGGTAAAAATGTCGTAAAATTAACAAATAATTAAATAAGTTACCAACGTAAGAAATGCCTTATCAAAAGATTTTTAGGCTATGTATGGTTTGATTTTTAGAATTTTTTTTAAAAAATTTAAATTTAATTTGGTTAAGAAATAAAAAATAAAAAATAAAAAGTAATTATCATTTTTATATAATTTTTATCTTTCGAGTGGTTAGAAATAATATTTTTACAAATTAAATTGAAACAGCCATACGTATGTATATAACTTACCCAAAAGTTAAAATGATAATTATTTTTTATTTCTTAACCAAATTAATTTTTAATTTTTTTTAAAAAAAGTTTTAAAATTCAAACCATACATAGCCTAAGAATCTTTTGAGAAGCCATTTCTTACGTTGGTAACTTATTTAATTATTTGTTAATTTTACGATATTTTTACCATCTGAGGCCTGTTTGGTAATCATTTCGTTTTCAGTTTTCAATTTATATTTACAAAAAGTTAAAAAATTGTCATAAAAACTTGTTTGATAATTTTTTTTAGTTTATAAATGATTGTCTCAGTTTGTAAATTTGAGAAAAAAACGTAAATTCAAAAAAATGAGGGAGCTTCTATTTACACACACCAAACCCATTTTATACACACACTTAATGAAGAGGATGTGCAAAAAGTGTAGTGAGGAGGATATGCAAAAAGTGTATATTGTGTGTGCAAATAGAAGCTCCCAAAAATGAGTTTACGTTGGTTTTTAAACAAAAAATTAAAAAATTTACTAACAAATTTTTTTTTCAATTAATTTTTTTTCCAACTAATATTAACCAAGAGGGCAATTGGTAATACTACTTTAAACCTTAGGGAGGGGATTGTAATTTCTAAAATGGGAGGGGTGTCAATGTAATTTACCCAATAAGGGCAAAATTGGTATTTAAAAAAATTATATTGCTGAAGGGGGAATCTGTAATGAAACTTTAAATTTCAAGAGGTGGAGATGTAATTTTCAAAAGGTGAGGGGGGAACTGTAATAAACATAAACCTCAGGGGGTGTTAGTGTAATTTACCCTTTATTTATTTATTAATTGTATGAAATAGTCATTACCTTTGATTCTTATTATTGTGGATTTAAATTGCGGTGAAGGGTTTTTGAGAATGCTGAAAATCCAAGCTTCTTGCTATTTGAAATATAGCATAAGTAATCATTTTTAAATTGTGGGATTACATTTGCACAATTCTATAGCAGAGAAAGTTCAATTGTTACTTGTGTATTATTGTCATTTCTATTGTTACTATGCTATATATTGGAGAGTGGAGTGCACTACGGTAGTACTATAATTTCAATTGTTACTATGCTATGTATTATTTCAAATTTATTGGAAAAAGTTAAATATATTGGAAAGTTTAGTTGTTACTTGTGTGTTAATATAATGTACTCCACTCTCCTAATTTTTTCCCCAATATATTACCTCAAGGTTTCCTTGGGAGGAAAGAAAATCAATAAAATGAACTAAAATTGAAGGAGAGTGAAGCATTGACATAGCAAAATGCAAAAATTAGGTCATAATGCTCATAAAAATGTGTTTTTACAGGATTGACTTGATAAAAATATACAATATTTTATTGGGTGTCTAATTGATAAAAGAAAATTGCTCGATGAGTACCTTAAATTCTAGTAGTATAATCTAGACAAATCTACCCCTATGTTACCACATTTTAGAGTATGTGGTGTATCATGTTCCCATTCCATTCCATGTACTAGAACGATCCAGGTTCCAACTTCTAAGTAACATAGGTTTTGATCTTGATGGTGTTTGTTTTGTTCCTATAGACATTAGACTGCTGATTGTTAGCTTGAATAAGGGTGATACCTTGGTTCATGCTTATTACATTGTGGGTTGGGGGAAAATGAAGCACTTTTTAAACGTGTGTTCCTTTACAAGGGGTGCATTTTTTTGCATGTGTACACAGCTGGGAAAAGAAAAGAACAGAAAATCATCTTTTAAACATGAGTTCCTTTATAGAATTCACCAGAGACTATATATGTCAGACATGGTGTGCTTGTGAGAATATAGAATATATTATTGTGTGTTTTGTACAAATTAGAGTCCTATAAGAGACATGATTGTGTTAGAGTCCTGTTAGAGACATAATTATAATTGTATATTTTCCTTTTTGGTTGAGGATTTAGGGCTATATAATCTAAGGTCTGATTGTAATCTTTGATACATTGAATATATGAGATACAGAAAGCTATTCAGAAATCTTACATGGTATTAGAGCCGTTCTCTGATCCGAAACCCTAGAGCCGTCTCCATTACTCTCTTGTTCGTGTTCGTGCTTGCTTCTCCCAGGCTCATTTTGGTTCGACTTTGGTATGTGATTGTGCCTCATCTCAGTCGACTCATCTGCTCATTCTGGTTCGTGACCCATCTGCTCGTGATTGTGCCTTGTCGTGGTCAACCCATCTTGGTTTTGCAAGACTTCGACCCATCTCTAGTTCAGTTTGTCGAAACCCCTAGTTCTCTCTTTGGTTCGAAGCTCTCTGGACAAATTTCGCGACCTAGCTGATTCGCAAGTCTTTGACTCGCGACTTCTTCTCGCTGCTCTCTGCCTCGCGATTGTCCCTGGTGTATGGTTCTCTGGTTGCTTCGTCGCATCTGTTGGTTGCATCGAAGTGAAGTTACCTCTCAGCTTCTCTCACTCGAAAGGGTTATGTTTGAGGCTGGTTCGACCCATTGGATTTTTGCATCTGAAATCCTCTAATATTGGATTATTGTCATATTATTTTCTGATATTACATTTAGACCTCATACTCTTTTGGTTCTTACACTGTGATGTTGGATATATTGGTTTTGTTGTCCTCATTAGCTTTCAGTTTATTATGATGATGACAGTTTCTGCTTCTGTAAAGCCCAAGAAAGGGCTCCTTGCTTCAGATGAGTGTGCCTACTGCCATCAAAGGGGTCATTGGAAGTACCATTGTCCCAAGAATGGATGTCTGTCTGTTCAGTCTCCTGCTGATTTTACTGCATCTGCTTCGACTCCTGATCCTGACTTGACTTCCTTGACTGCTCAGATTAGTCAGCTTCGGCATATATTGTCTAACTTTCAGCCATCTCCATCTACCTCCGTTGTTTCCTCTCTTCATTCAGGTTTGCTTGGGTCTGCTTGGGTCTGCTTCAGGTATTTCTTCGTCTGTCTGGCTTTTTTACTCTGGTACCTCTCATCATATGATTCCCCATCTCTCCTTACTTCAAAATTGCACTCCTTCTCCTTTTCCTATTGCTGTCAATGCTGCTAATGGGTCTGGTATGTCTGTTATATCTGTTGGGTCTGTTCTACCGTCTGCTATGTCTGTTGTCTCTATTCCATCTGTTCTTTATGTTCCTCGGTTATCTGTCAGTTTATTATCTATCAGTCAACTTAACGCCTCTGGTTTTGATGTTATCTTTTCCTCTTCTATCTGTTCTGTGCAGGATCGGATGTCTAAGCAGCAGATTGGGATTGGTCGTAGAGTTGGGGACCTCTATGTAGTAGAGAGCTTGCATCTGCCTTTGACAACTTCTCCGACTGCCTTTTCCTCTTTTCAGTTAGATTCTCTGTCCAGTCCTTTCTACTTATGGCATTCTAGGTTAGGGCATTTGTCTACTGACCGCTTGCGGTCTTTGGCTCAATCAGGTATCTTGGGAAAAGTTTCTCCTAGTGAACTTACTGAATGTCAAGGGTGTAAACTCGCCAAGATGACAGCCTTACCTTTTCATAAAAGCACTTCTATATCTGATACACCATTTTCTTTAGTTCATACTGATGTTTGGGGCCCTTCATTGATGACTGCATCCGTTACACTTGGGTTTATCTTATGACTCATAAGTCTGATTTCTATCAGATATACCATACCTTTCAGTCTATGATTACTACACAGTTTGGGTCTACTATTAAAGTGTTACGGTCTGACTTGGGTGGGGAATATTTTAAAACTGAGTTTTGTGAGTATTTGGCCAATTTGGGTACCATTCACCAAACTTCCTGTACAGATACACCTGCCCAAAATGGTCGCACTGAGCGTAAACACCATCATCTCCTTGAGACAGCTAGGTCTCTTATTCTCTCTGCCTCAGTTTCAGCTCCATTCTGGGGGGAGGCAGTTCTTACTGCTACTTTTCTTCTCAATCGCATGCCTACTCCCATTCTTTCTGGTCGGTCTCCTTATGAGGCTTTGTTCTTCCAACTTCCTAACTACTCCATCCTTCGTGTGTTTGGGTCTGCCTGTTTTGTCGTTCTTTCCCGCAAAGATAGGACCAAACTTAGTGCCCGGTCTGTCCTCTGTGTCTTTTTGGGTTATAGTCCTACTCAGAAAGGCTATCGATGTTACGACCCTGTTTCCCGTCGTCTTTATGTCTCCCGTCATGTTTCTTTTCTCGAACGTCTGCCTTATTTTCAGCTTCCTCCTGTCACTGCCCCAGTTTCCAAAGAGGATTTGGTTCACATTGACCCATTTCCTTCTGAGGTACCATCTGATGAGTACATCTCCACAGTTCCTCCTGAGCTTGTTTCATCTTCTCCTCCTGTTTCACCTCTGGCTGCTTCTCCTCCTTCAGTTTGTTCTCCTTCTCCGTTGTTAGTTTATTCTCGTCGCGAGGCTCCTCCTCCACCAGTTGTCTCTACCCCTACTGCTGATCCTCCTGCTGCTGCCGACTCTGATTCTGCTGCACACCGATATCCTACTCGAGCACGTCATCCTCCAAACAGGTTAGGTTGGTCTAATACATGTTTTTTTGCTTCTTATCATACTTTTTTGTCTGCTATTCACTCTTTTTTAGAACCTCAGTCTTACAAAGAGGCATGTCAGGACCCTCATTGGGTTCACACTATGGAAGATGAGTTGTCTGCTCTACAAAAAACTAGTACTTGGGAGCTGGTTCCTTTGCCTGCTGGTAAGAACTTAGTTGGTTATAAATGGGTTTACAAAGTCAAGACTCATTCTGATGGGTCTCTTGAGCGCTACAAAGCTCGTCTGGTTGCCAAAGGTTTCTCTCAGGAGTATGGTATTGATTATGAGGAAACATTTGCTCCTGTTGCCAAGATGACTACTGCCCGTACTTTGATCTCTGTCGCTGCTATTCGCTCTTGGCCTCTTTATCAGATGGATGTTAAGAATGCTTTTCTTAATGGCCATCTCACTGAGGAGGTTTACATGCGTCCTCCTCCTGGCCTTCACCATCCCTCTGGTCAGGTTTGTCGTCTTCGGCGTGCTCTATATGGTCTAAAGCAGTCTCCTCGTGCTTGGTATGATCGATTTCAGACTGCTGTTACCAAGCTCGGGTTTCATCCTTCTGCTTCCGACTCTGCTTTATTTTTGCGACATACATCAGCTGGTTTTGTTGCTCTCTTACTCTATGTGGATGATATGATCATCACTGGCTCGGACTCTTTTGCTATCTCTGAGGTCAAGCAGCATCTCTTCCGCACCTTCGAAATGAAGGATCTGGGTCCATTACGGTATTTTCTTGGTATTGAGGTTGCTTCTTCTCCCAAAGGCTATTTTCTGTCTCAGGCCAAGTATGCTAATGAAGTCATTCATCGTGCTGGTTTTACTGATACTAAGGTTTCTGATACACCTATTGAGCTTAATGTGAAGCTTAACTCTATTGATGGTGTCCCACTGGATAATCCCACTTTATATCGCGAGCTTGTGGGTTGTTTAGTTTATTTGACTGTCACTCGCCCTGATCTTGCTTATGCTGTTCATGTGGTTAGTCAGTTCGTTTCTGTTCCTCGCTCTACCCATTGGGCTGCTTTGGTTCGCGTTCTTCGCTATCTCAGGGGTACCATCTTTCAAGGCTTATTGTTGTCATCTACTTCCTCTTTGGACTTGGTGGCTTATGCTGACTCTGATTGGGTCGGTGATGTTACTGATCGTAAGTCTACGTCTGGTTTCTGTATGTTTCTTGGAGATTCCTTGATCTCGTGGAAAGGTAAGAAACAATCAGTCGTTGCTCGCTATGCTGCCGAAGCTGAGTATCGTGCTATGGCTCATGCCACTGCTAAGATTGTTTGGCTTCGTTGTCTCTTGTCTGATTTGGGTGTCTCTCAGTCTTCTCCGACACCTCTCTATTGCGACAACCGCAGTGCTATTCAGATTGCTCACAATACTGTCTTTCATGAATGGACGAAACATATTGAGATTGATTGTCACTTTGTTCGCCAGCATCTGCAGTCTGCCTCTATCTCGCTTCCTTTCATCCCTTCGGCTTTGCAACTTGCGGATTTCTTCACCAAAACTCATACCACCGCTCGGTTTCAGTTTCTTCTTAGCAAACTCTCAGTGTTTTCTACTAAAACACCTTGAGTTTGATCGGGGGTGTGAGAATATAGAATATATTATTGTGTGTTTTGTACAAATTAGAGTCCTATAAGAGACATGATTGTGTTAGAGTCCTGTTAGAGACATAATTATAATTGTATATTTTCCTTTTTGGTTTAGGATTTAGGGCTATATAATCTAAGGTCTGATGTAATCTTTGATACATTGAATATATGAGATACAGAAAGCTATTCAGAAATCATAGAATATATTCTCACAGTGCTTCCATGTTGTAATTGTTTGCTTGCAAAGTCATTGCTATTGGATTTGGATTTGGATTTGGATTTGTAAATGTGGATTTTGATTTGCAAATGTTGCTTCTGCGTCTTACTGTTTTGCAGACAAAACTTTTGGGACAAATGCTTTATTATATATTAACAACAGGTTCGGGGCAACAAACACTTGGAGAAGAATATTGTGACATCACTCAGGTGTATAGACTTTTTACTTTATTTGTTATTCTTTTCTTGGGTCTTCAAGTAAAGTAAGAACAGTTGCATCAGCTTTTAATTAATTATTTTTTTTAATGAAAATATATGTATAAATGAACATCTGTAAATGTATATTTTATGTATGCATGTTACAAATGTGAAATATTGTCAGAGAAAAAGGTGATATTCCTTTGTGTTCAGCACCTTTATGTGATAACATTTGCAAACATAACAATTTTTTTTAGCTTGCAGTTCCCCTAGGGTTTCCATTAGTATGGGCTTCATGAAAAAAATTTCTGGAGTTTTTGGCGGTGTTTGGTAACTTGGTTTTGGGATTTTTTTTTTGTTTTTTTTTTTCACTACAAGACAAATGTTTTACAAAACCAAAAAAAAAAACAAATCCAAACAAAATATCACATCAAACCCCATAATCATTTCACTTTTTCTTTCACAAACATCACATCCAACCACAAAAAAACCCAACTATCTTCCCAAACACAAATTTTTTTTTTCTCCAATAATATCCTACAACTAAAAAAACCTACAAAAAAACTTACTTCCCAAACACCCACTTTATCTGATGATGTTGAGGGTTCATGTCTGGAAAGTGTACCACTCAATTTGTTTTCCACTATTTGATTTTACAGGTTTCTGGATCATATGGACTTCCTCCAACACCTGCTAGGCGTGCCCTATTCATTGTCTACCACACAGCAGTTCCTTACATTACAGAAAGAATTAGGTTCAATTATGTTTTTTCTTTCACATCTTTTTAAATACTTCTGAACTTCATTGAAGTCGTAACTGTTACCAAATACCCCCCTATAATTTTGTTATTTGTCTCATTTACAGTTTGAGAGTTGCTTCTCGTGGCATTGCGCTCACTGATTCACTGTCTGATGATCTGTATGGCAACGATGATCCTGGGAGTAGTCAAGTTCAATCATCCGCAGTTGCTACAATCCCATCTGCCTCTGCATCAGGAGCAAATGTTTCAGTTTTGTCGAGATTGAAACAAAAAATTAGTGGGCTATGGCTATATGCAATTCGGACATGGCCCTCGGTAAACTTATATTGCTCACTTTAGCCTTAGAAATCGAATTGAGATTTGTTTCTTGTTAATTATGAGCTATCAGTTGATCCTTTTCCAAAATTTTAATCCAAACGTCATTGAGCAGACAGTCTTTCTTTTTAATCTAACATTTGTATGGTCTCTCTGCTGAACATCCTCAGTTTTTTTCCTCTTTTCTTCCCCAATTTTCTTTTGGTTCTCTCTCTTTTGATTCAAGACTACTTTGTTACCTTTCTCACCGTCTGATGATGAGTTATATGATTTTCTTAGCTAACATTTCTATGGCATGGCAAATTCAGATGCTTCCCTTAGCCCGCGAATTTTTGCAATTGGTTCTTCGCACTAACCTCATGTTCTTCTACTTTGAAGGTGATGCCTATGTTTTGCAAATGAACACATCTTCATAATGGAAATTCAAATTGAAGTTTGGAGGAAAATACTGGTTGTTTATAAATGCTCTCTTCTGCAGGCCTATATTATCATGTTTCAAAACGTGCAGCAGGCATTCGTTACGTGTTCATTGGAAAACAAATGAACCAAAGACCTAGGTAAATTTCTTTCCAAATGGAAGTATAACTAATTGCATCAAATCATTTTTTTCATAAGAATTTGTCAAAGAATGATCCATAAATGTTAACTTCCTGGTTTGATATTTTGTGCTTTTATATGATGATCTCCAACTCCATCAAATGATCCATGTATATGACACCTCAACTTGAATCAGATGATTCATAGTTACATTTTTGTGTAATTACATTGACCTTCCATGGCCTTTTCACAATTTCATAGTGATGTAGCTCCAGATCCTGTATGGAGAAAGATAAGAAAAAGAAGAAGAGGAGAGATTGAAGAGGTAGAAAGAGAAGAATAGGGGAGAAGGAGAAAAACAGGGAACACAATCCCAATCAATATATGAAATTTTCAAAATCTAAGTCGAAACGTATTGCATATAGGCCTATTTATAGGAACCCTAATTAAAATTACCAAAAAAAAAAAAAAAAACTACAATAATTTACTGCATACCATGTACTAATTGACCATGTAATGTTAGTTTTTTATGCTGGAATTGGAGAATCTAGCAATCTTGATGGGCAACAACAGCCTGTTATTTTATTTTTAGGTGGTATAAATCATATGGCCTTTGATAGAGCCACGCGGAGAAGAAAGATTCATGTAGCCGTAGGAATTAAGGCTTGGTTTGGTTTGGTTTGGTTGAGGTGGTGTAAATCATCCCAAGAGTCCAATCAGTTGTGTTTATCATGATTTATCAAAGAGATGATCAAAACTCAATTGTCCTGCGATGCAGATACCAAATACTGGGGGTATTCCTTTTAATTCAGTTATGCATCATTGCTGCTGAAGGACTACGTCGCAGCAATTTATCTTCCATTGCAAGTTCAGTTCACCAAGCATCCCTAGGGACACACCATGCTTCTGCAGGTTCTAATTTATTTATCATACTCAATTTTCTTGATTATCTATGTATGCCCCCCCCCCCTTTTTTTTTTTTTTCCTTTTTTTTGTTTTGTGTGATGGAAGCCTAGCTCATTTTTTGTGTGCAAGATAAACTCTCACGTGAGAGTTTATGATCCAATGGATTTGCTGTCACCTCAGTTTGATACTTTTGCATCTTCACCAAGGTTTTTAGTGGAAAAATAATTAATACAAGAACAGGAATATGATATTAGCCTTCTCACCTTTACATTGGATTCTAATACAGTTTCAATTCTAGTTGGCAACAATTTGAACTTTGGACCTTGCACACTGTGGCTCTATGTTGTGCCCCCCTTTGTTCATTGGTTTTGTAGGGCGAGGTATACCTGTTTTAAATGAAGAAGGCACTTTGGTAACTGGGAACTCTGAGAAGGGAAGTTGGGTCTCTGATTCCACATCAACTTCAGAGGTAATTTTCTAATTTTGCAATCAAACAATAATCTCACTCAAATCTCCACGGTTTTTTTTCCCTTTCTTTTAATTATTTTTTTTAATCAGTGCAAAAATGCCTGGATTTAGGTTAAATTGTTAAAATTGAAACAGAGGAAAGAACATATTGGCCCCGTTTGGTAGAGTTGTGAGAAAGTGATTATAACTTATAGTCTAACAGCTTATAATTTATAACTGTGAACATAAGCTGATTTTTGACTTATAAATTAAGCTTTTCCTCCCCCACTTAAAGAATAAGTTAATTTTTGACTTACAAAAAGCTATAAGCTGTATTGTTAACTGAACCAAACACATCAAAATAATTTAAATTAAGCTAAAAGCTGAAATAAGCTGGAAATAAGCTCTACCAAACAGGGTCATTATCCCATTTATGTGTCCTTATGATCAGACATAAAAATGAGGTTTTGCTCCACCTTCATCAGAATGTCGATGGTGATGATGATCAGATAGCTTCACTATAGTGAGGATTTTAAGAATAGTGTTCTTGTAACTATAAGTAAAATATAGCTAAATGCAAAACCATATGTAATCCTGGAGCACATGTATCTTCTTTATTTAGACCCTGGCAACTATCTGTGAAATTTGAGATCCTATAAGCACCAAATACACTATAGTTGATATATTAAACAGATCTGTGTCCCTATCTGTTCATATTCCATTTGGGCTTGTCATGTGTTGTTTTTCATTCGTATAACTCAATCATAGTAGTCTTCTTCTGCCAAATAGAGGTATGCTTCACATGCTTCTCTTATGGCATGCATGTTGATCTTATTAGCTAGATTATTTAGGGGAACCCATCATGAAAAAGTGAATCTTTATCATGTGGAGCAATTCGAAGTAGTTTATGTGCTACTAACACCATTTTGGAATGACTTTCTTTGTTTAGTCTCAAGCAACAAGTGGAGTCAGCAAATGTACACTTTGCCTTAGTAATCGCCAATACCCAACTGCCACGCCTTGTGGTCACGTATTCTGCTGGTATTGCCTCCTTACCCCCCCCCTCTCTCTCTCTCTCTCTCTCTCTCTCTCTCTCACATTTTGTCTTCTTTTGTAGGAATTGCGTTATGGAGTGGTGCAATGAAAAGCTTGAATGCCCTCTATGTCGTTCTCCTCTAACTCATTCGAGTTTAGTTTGTTTATATCATTCCGATTTCTAGTACTTGATCATGTTGGACTTCAATTGAAACTAAATGGAAAGGTTCAGGTAGTTCTTACACTTTCTACACAAAACTAAATGACTCTGAAGCAACTGCATTTGGCATAATAATGAAGAGATAGGGTAGGTAGCTTGATCCTTTATATGTCAATAATAATTGGTGGTGGGTTTATTTATCCTCTTGTTTTGGGTTGGGGGAGAAAGGTTCAGGTGTTCCATAAATCTATTGTATTTTTAATATTATTATTATTATTATTATTATTTTATTTGTAATGAATTACTTCGAGATCTAGGTTTTTTTTCTTTTCTTTTTGGTTCAGTGCGTAGCGTAACCTTATTGTGAGTATGGTTTAATCTATACTATTATCTATCTATACAATATGTGAAGCTGTGTTGACACAAAATGTCTTATATTTTGAAAATCTATACTATTATCTATCTATACAATATGTGAAGCTGTGTTGACACAAAATGTCTTATATTTTGGATTTTTTCAAAATACCTCTATAGTTGGTGTTTATGTAAAAATCATATTAAGAGGACATTGTGACTCGAAATTGAGATTATGGGTTTGATTAAAAAGTACATATCACTTGAACAACTATAATATGTGCTTTTCTTATTATTATTATTTTTATATTATTGTTTCCCCCCTTCTCAAATTGCACATGTTAGTTCTATATATTTGTTGAGCATGAATTATATGATTATATGTTTTTAATATATTATTAGTGGCACTGGGTCCACTGGGTTAATTTTAGAGACATGGTTGCGTAATTATTTCAATTGGGTTTTATAGGGCTCACTTAAAAGGGATTGGGTGGACGGATCACCGGTTCAACCGTCGGGTTGAATTGAAATCGAACCGTGACGTAATAAATATATTAAAATTATATTTAAATAAAAATATAAGTAATAAAATTATAAATTAAAAATATTAAATTATTTTAAATATTTGTCTTAATATTTTTTTTACTGAAAAATATAATAATATATTTTAAAATATTATTAATTTTAATTTTGAAAGAGCAAATCAAATATTTAATATTTCCTCTATATGATTTTAATTCAAATAATTTCATTGAAAGAAGAGCAAAAATTTTTGAGGGATATCAAAATTTTAATGTTTTCTCCAATACATTTGATTGAATTCCATATGGATTTTTTGAATTTTTTTAAAAGAATTTTTTTCTTATAAATAGGTGAAGATTTTCACAATAATTTTATCAAGCTCTTAATGAGATTCTTCACAAGAAGAGACCCTTGAAAAAGAGTTTCAAATTAATTTTTTTTTATATTTTTATTATATATATATAATAAGAAAGAAAGAAAGAAAAAAAATCAAAAAAAAATAATCAAGTTCATCAACCTGGCGAACTAGGCCAATTCGATTGCCGGTTTTTCCGGTTCTCTCTAAATAAGTCAGTTTTTAGTTTTGACTGGTTAGAAGGGTATATCCGAACTGGAATCCCGACCGGTCGACGGTTCAACCGGTCGAACTGGCCGGTCCGGTCCGATTTTCAAAACCTTGTTCTAGGCTTTAATGTTTGGGGATTTGGTCAAAATTTTCTCATAATAAAATTTTAATATATTAAGGACAAGTGTAAAAAAAAATTGTTGAAAAATCTAACACATACTATTATTACTAAAATATTAAATTTTAAAATAATATAACTTTTGATCTAAATGTTGATTTAAAAAAAAAATTAATTTATAATATTTTCATTAAGATTTATTAAATAAGATTCATGTTAACTATAAAATTCTTAAAAAATAAAAAATAAAAAATTATTAATGTTGAAATTGATGTAAGCAGTATCATATTATTTTGTTTGACAGTAACATGTTATTCTGTTTCACATAAATATATTTGTCTGGCAATATTATTCAAAAAAAAAAAAAGAGAGGATTTTTTACTTTGTCGTTGTTCAATTAAGTGCCTTTTCCTTAGGAGATTTATGAAGTAAAATAAATCGAGTTGTCTTTTTTCACTAAATAAGTGTCTAATAAAGAAATTTTAACTAAATTTTCCTTAATGTTCATCCCATGTATTAATTTAATTGTTTTGACTGTTACTTCATTATCAAAGTGGCAGAAACCACTTGGGCCCTTTTAATTAAATTTTAGACCAAATTCAAATTATTATTATTATTTTTTTCAATTAAAGACCCATTTTTTGGATTTATTTTTGAATTAAAGTGTGCCAAAGGAATCTTCCTCACGCTACTATTTTCCTTGATGCGGGCCATTGATCATTTGTAAGACAATAATATGAGTTAAATAATTTTATAATATTTGTTTTTTTTTAAAAAAAATGTATGACAATTATTAATTTTTTCATTAATGATTTATACAAATTTAAAAATGATTGTTCAAGTCATAAGAGTAAATTTTTTTTTTTTCTTCGATTCAAAAAAAATAATAGACAAAGAGTTAAGGCATGAAGGCTTCATTACACAAAGGATGTTCTTAGTATATCTACAACAAGCAGACTTGCAACCTCAGTAGGAGGGTCATTCAAAAAAATAAAAGGTTCTTGGTGATTAACCCCTAAATTAGCCAAGCCATCGGCAGCTTTGTTTCCTTCTATGGAGATGTGTTGAATGGTGTATTTGCATCTCTACATCAGGAACTATGCATCTTCAAGGAAGGCCCTATGTTGAAAAGTTGGGCTAGAGTCTTCTTGGATGAATTTAACAACTTGCACAGAATCAATCTCAATAATGATGTCTCTCATTCCTTTCTCTAGTATGATAGTGAGGCCCCTATACGCTTCCCACAACTCTGCTTCCAAGCTAGTGGCTTCCTCCAGCCTCCCATGGTAGCCATGTACCCAAGTTCCTCTCTCATCTCGGAATAGGCCCGCATAACCAGCTGGTCAGGGTTACCTTTTGAGCATCAATCAATGTTGAGTTTGATTGTACCTGCAAAAGGCAAAGCCCAATTAGTTGTGTGATGTGGAAGTTGACCAGTAATGTGATTAGATTGGACTGCTGCATAAGTTTTAGTGGCTTGGAATGTGATCATAAGAGTAAAATTGGTAATGAGTCTCATGGTTAAACTTTATTGGATATGTATCATAGAATTATTGTAATATATTTGATTATAATGATAAAAAAATATAATTAATTTTTGTTGTTGGGCAAGGATAGAAGATAATCAAAATTTAAAGTTGTTTATTCGATGTAAAATTATCTATTCCATTAATATAATATTTTAAGATATATTTTATTTAATAATTCTATCAAACCAATTACACATAGGTTTGGTGAAGTTGACAAAACCTGACATATTTGTGGCCATTTGTGGTTTTTTAAAAGTCTCACGACCCAATCTTCTCAAATAAATATTAAAAAAAAAAAGAAGAAGAAAAGAAGAAAAGACAATTTGGCACTTTTAAAAAGTACATTTTTTTGTGAGAGTGGTTATTTCACGATTTTTGAGCAATATTTTATATTATTCATCATGTGATTTTTGTTATATTTCCTCCTGCATAGAAGCGCTGAATTTCATTATTTCAACTAAGAAAATTAAGTTGTAATACTGCGTATATTTGTTCCAAAAATATTAACATGTTTAGTGTAATTTATTGAAGTTGTTTATAATTTATTTATTTATTAATTAAATTGGAAGTCTGTTTGATAGAACTTTAGTTTATAATTTACTAGAATTTTAATTTGATAAATCTTGTACTAAATTAAGGTCTCGTTTGGGAATTAATTTTTTAAAATAGTTTTTTAAAACTTTTCTATGAAGTGAATTTTTTTTTTTAATATGTTTGAAAATAACTTTTTTTTAATTGCATTAAAATTCATAAAATTTTTAGAATTTGATTTGATTTTTTTTCTTTTTTTGTGTGTGATTATTTTAAACTCCTAAAAATAAAAAATAAAAAAATTGCCAAGCTTTAGATCCGAATAATTTTTCTTGGTGGAGGACGAAGCAAAATGAAACCCGCAATTGTCGGTATGGTCCACAGTCTGATCAAAGGGGCATTTCCCTAAATAAGTCAAAATACTAATTCAATTTTCAAACTAAGCCCAGTTTTGAAAGAATTCCCAAAATAGGCTAAAACGTGGTTCACAACCACGCTTTCAACGTATGTGCGCCTGTCTCGCGTGAAATTGGGAAGTCTTAAAAGCGTGGTTACAAAACACGCTTTTGATTAAGAAAGTGTGGTTACAAAATGTGCTTTTAATTAATTTTTTTTTTTCTTCTGAAATCGCTGTTCTGAACCACGCTTTTACAAAAAAAAAATTCTTCTGAAATCGCTGTTCTAAACCACGTTTTTTGGCAAAAATTTTTTCATTAAGTGAAATCGTGGTTCACAACCACGCTTTTAAAACTTATATATAATCTCCCCAGCCCTGTGTTTTGCATTCACGCTTGTTACAGTTTCACTCTCTCGCTTCCTGCTGTCTCTCTCTCGCTCTTACTACTCTCTCTCTCTCTCGCTCGTTCTTACTGCTCTCTCTCTGTCTCTGTGCTCGAGCTCCCTCTGCTTCTCAGTACTGTCGGTACCTCTCTCTCGTTGGTATGGCTTCTGTCATATACTTTAATGCGTTTTTTGTGTTTGTGAAAATGTGAATAAATTAGGGTTAGGGTTCATGAATGTAGGTATAATGTTGGTAGAATAGGGTTCATGAATGTGAAAATGTTGTGAAATCAGAAATAATAAATTAGGTTAGGGTTTATATTTGTGAAATCTGTTGAATGTGAAATCTTAAATCTTAAATTAGGGTTAAGGTTAGGGTTTATATTTGTGAAATCTGTTTAGAAATCAGTTGAATGTGAATGTTGAATGGTTTATATTTATCTTAAATCTGTTTACAATTGTGAAATCTGTTGAATGTGAAATCTTAAATCTTAAATTAGGGTTAGGGTTAGGGTTTATATTTGTGAAATCTGTTGAATGTGAATG
Organism: Camellia japonica; assembly: GCA_030407325.1. Classification (NCBI taxonomy): domain Eukaryota; kingdom Viridiplantae; phylum Streptophyta; class Magnoliopsida; order Ericales; family Theaceae; genus Camellia; species Camellia japonica. The sequence goes on along the minus strand of JAPPVO010000017.1, from coordinate 21,420,241 downwards.
TTGAATGGTTTATATTTATCTTAAATCTGTTTATAATTGTGAAATCTGTTGAATGTGAAATCAGATTTCTATTGATGTGAAATCAGATTTCTGTTCAATGTGACATCTGTTGAATATTGAATCTGTTTAGAAAAATTTAAATATTATGTTTGAAATGAGAAAATGAGGGTTATGGTTTTCTATTGAATGTGAAATCAGAAATGAGGGTTTTGGTTTTGAATTAGGGTTTTGAATTGATGAATGTGAAATCATTTTTCAATTAGGGTTAGGGTTTTGAATTGATGAATGTGAAATCATTTTTCAATTAGGGTTAGGGTTTTAAATTGTGAAATCAGAAATGAGGGTTATGGTTTCAGAAATTAGGGTTTAAGAAATTTATGATAAGTTAAATTTTTTTAATAATGTTATACGATTTTTTTTAGGAACAAATAATTTTTACATAATCAATAAATAATTATCTATAATAATAATAATTTTCTTGTATATTATTATCATAACTAACTTTATAATTTATTGGAAAAAAACATGGCAAAACACAAGAAAATCTAATTTTGTCTATATAAAAATTATCTATAATTAAAATTTCAAAATTTTCTATCCCTTTCTTTCAAAATTTCCAAATTATTATTATTTTTTTCTTTCACTTTCACTTTCACTTTCCACAAATTTTTCTTTTTAATCAAAACATATTTAAGGAATAATCATGTCATTCCCTTTAATTTTCATTCCAATAAATTAATCACGGCCTAACAATATTTACGATATATTAAAAAAAAAAAAAAGAATCATATAATATATATCAGTGTCATACAAAATTGAATTACAAGGAACCATGTTTAAAGTTGTCATGTTTAGTCTAGTACTAATTATCCCGAGTCCATAGATCCAACTGATCATTAAATCATTTTTTCTTTCTCTATTATGGAAAGTATAAGGGGATGTTTGGCATAAAAGAAAAGCAAGTTCAGTCAAAAAAAAAAAAAAATGAGGAGAAAATTAAGGGGAAGGGGAGAAAATTTTCAGTTGTGAGAGGGTGGCCGTGTCCTTCGCCACGAATAGTCTGAGTGAAACCCAAGATGGTCGTCGACGACGTTCTTGTGATTGTGAATTACAAATATATTTTATAGGGTTTTCAATTGTGAAATCAGAAATTAGGGTTATGGTTTCAAGAATTTGAGTTTTGACTTGTGAATCCTGTCTATATTTATTGCATTGTGAATTGTGAATCTTATCTATTTTTTTACAAATTAGGTTTTTGAATTTTGAATTGTGAATCCTGTCTATATTTTTTGAATTGAAAATATAATTTTTGATTGCTTCTTAGTCCTGTCGATATGGTTAAATCTTGTTATTCTTTCGCTTATCTCTTCAGCTTCATCATTAGGCCACTATAACTAGTAGAAACAATTTTTTGGGTTGTTTTAGGAAATAAGTTAAAAGCTAATTTTTTGTATTTTATAAATTTTTTTTTTTGGAAAAACTTGTAAAAAAAATATTGAAAATGCCTTTTTATCTCTTTCCCAAAAAATTACCAAAACATTAGAAGTCAAAAAATTTGATATAAATAAATGACTTTTTAGAAGTGATCCACAAAAAAATTGATATAAACATTAGAGGTCAAAAAATTTGATCCACAAAAAATTAGAAGTAAAAAAATTACTTTTTACCTCTTTGCCAAAAGAGGCCTTTCAAGTCGTCATGGAAAATGCTATTATCAAAACATTTGATATAAAAAAAAAAAAAAAATTTGTTTAAGAATTATGTTTGAAAAAATTAAAATATTTGATTTATAAAATGAGTCATTCTTGATAATTTTTACCCACTTGAATTATCCAATTGACTTATTCTCTATGCGCCTGGATTATGTTTATTCAATTAAGTTTTAACTTTTTATGATAGTCGGATGTCTGAATCATTTTACGTATTTATCGACTAATCTTGCAATCCACACCAAACGTCCCTCCCACGTAGATCCGACAAATCTCAATTAATACCTATAAACATGACACATATTGAGAGTTCAACTTGAGATCTGAAAGGAGCATACCTAATTTTTAACACATAATGAGAGCTCATTAATATTAATGAAACTCAAGTTTGACTCGATTCAGGTCGATAATTTTTTTGTTATGTTTTTTATATTGCTTAAAATTATGAGAGCTCTTTAATTTTTTATTTATGTTATTTCTTACGTTATTTCCCTAAGTTATTTCCTACGTTATTTCGTATGAGGTTATTTCCCTAAGTTAGGGAATAATCTCATAGGAAATAACCTACCAAATAACTTTGTCATTAAGGTCCCTATTGGCAGAAGCTTGAGCAAATAAAAGTAACTTCTCTTTAATTGTCCATAAATCTCACTAATTGGACCACCAATTTTAAAAAATTATGTGAACAATGTTTGAAATAAAAATTAAGAACAAGTCATACAAAATCAGTCGAGTTATTTCAACTCAATGAAAAAAATAATAATTTCATAGAAAAAGTTACACTATGATTTAAGATTTTTGTATGACTTGTCCAATTTTGTCCAATTGCACTGAATAAATACAATACTTGATACAAATTATACTATAAAATTATATGAACAGAAAAATAAAAGAAGAATCTTCATAATGTCTTCATATTCAAAATTATTGATATATCTGTCTAGTTTATCGAAATACTAATGTCTGAATAGATCAAGATTTATCAAAATATCCTGAAAATAAGTATTTTTTAAATTGTTACCATTTACATGCGTACGATTAAATCATTGCCCAAATTAGGGGCTTTTCCCAAATGAAGGCAAACTAGTAATTTATTTCCCAAAGTAGGCTTAGTTTGGACAGAATTCCTAAACTAAGCTAAAACGCGGATACAAACCACGCTTTCACCGTTGTTGTGGCCCTCCCGCGGACAATTTGTAAAATCTTAAAAGTGTGGTACAATCCACACTCTTTTTTTTTTTTTTTTTGGGTACATCGGAATTAAAAGAAAAACAAAAGGAACTACGTCCTAGCAACCTCTTGAGAGAGGTGAACAATATCCGCAATAAGCATGTTACGGATTTCCGCTAGAGGGTCATTCACAATTAGTAGCTCAGCTGGTTGATTTTCTCCAAGCTTAGCCAAAGCATCTACGCATATGTTGGCTTCCCTTTTGATATGTTGGATGGAACAGTCGCAACCTCTCATGATGATACGCGCATCCTCCACAATGCCCCGAAAGGGACATCTCTCTCTCAGCTCTTCACTTAACAGCTGCACCACTTGTTCCGTATCTGTTTCAATGACCACTTGATTCAGGCCACGTTGGAGAATGATTGTGAGCCCTTTGTAGACAGCCCAAAGCTCCGCTTCAAGGCTGGTGCATATCTCTAGTTTCCCATAGTAGCCACTAATCCATGAACCTGTCTCATCCCGAAAAAGGCCGCCAAAACTGCCACCTCCTGCATTTCGGCGAGTGCTACCATCCGTGTTTAGTTTGATTGTTCCTGCACGTGGACAAGACCAATCCACGCTTTTAATTAACAAAACGTGGTTACAAATTACGCTTTTAAGGAAATTTTATTTATACATAAATTTTTAAGTAATTATTTTTTTAAAGTAAATCTGATTAAGGATATTTGGTTTACACATAACCATGCTTTTGTTAAGTAATTCTTTCTATCTTCATAAAACGTGGTTGCAAACCACGATTTTACTGTTGACCCGTGGATAATAACCACTTCTAAGCAAAATGTAAAAATTCAACAAAAAATTCAAAACCAGCACTCATTCTTGTTTCTCACAGACACTCACAAACACTCTCTCTATCCCTCTCTCTAACACACACACCCACAACACTCACACTCACATCAAACATATATAATTTTTAATATATATAAATTTTATTTTGTAAAATTCAAACCAATATTAAATATATATAATAATAAATTATAATAGCAAATAATAATCAACTATATAAAATGATTATTTGTTTACTTTAATTCTTAAAATGTAATTTTTTTATTTAGGTAAATTACACTGACACCCCTGAGGTTTATGTTTATGGCAGTTATTCCCCCACCTTTGAAAAATAAAATTAATTGGAAAAATAAATTATTTCAAAAGAAAAATTAAATTAAAAAAAATTAATTGTTTTGAATTTTATAAAATAAAATTTATATATATTAAAAATTATATATGTTTGATGTAAGTGTGAGTGTTGTGGGTGTGTGTGTGTCAGAGAGAGATATTGAGAGAGAGTGTGTGAGTGTCTGTGACAAAGAAGAGTGAGTGCTGGTTTTGAATTTTTGTTCAAAATGTGTTTTGAAAACACGTTTTTACATATTTTACTTACAAGCGTGGTCACGAATATGTATAAATCAAATTTCTTTATGTATAAATCAAGTTTACCAACACTTTATAATTTATATAAAGTCACAACCTACACTCATAATTTATGTAATGATTAGAAATTTAGGTAAATTAGAAATATTGTTATTTTGATGTAGATTGTTACTTTGATGTAAAGTTAGGTTTACCTATACTCATAAGTTTACCTACCTCATAAGATTGTTGGATTTTCCTACACTCATAAGTTTACCTACACTAAAGTAACAAGATTAACAACTTACACTCATAAGTTTATGTAAATTACTTAGATTTATAATTTATCAATTACCTAAATCAACTTACATCAATTATATTTATTTAATGATTACAAATGTTGTTACTTTATAATTTATAATCATTTTTATATAATTTATACAAAATTAATCCAAAATTAATAAAAGATTTTCAGACCTAAAACTTAGCTGAATTACATTTAATGTGCACAAGAGCATGATCTTAATCATAATAAATAATGCAAAAAGCATAACAGAAGAGCATGATGTTAATTTTGTATGTGTTGTAAGATTTGTTTCTTAAAAAGCTAAAAAATCTAAAGCATTATCATTATTTTAACTCATATCTTAATTAAAAAATCAATAATGATTGTTGGATTACAATTGATGATTACTTAAATAAAGTTTTTGCGTCACAAGTAATTGTAATTGAATGAGTTAAAATTCATATAATTCTTTTACAAGTACAAGGAGATATAAGTATATTGTTGCTATTTTAATATTTTTTATCTTAATTGAAGCAAGTATATGGAGACTGTTCCAATTATTTTCTACTGGGGGGGAAACATAATTCGGGATCCCGATGAAGGCGTATCATATGATGCTGAGCCGAAAGGGATATATGCGGTGCAAATTGGCACCACGCTTAGCAATTTGGAGGAGATGTTTACGTCAAAGGTGGCAAGTTATGGGGAAAGTGTCCGATTGACCTTCAAATGTAGATATCCTTATCGCCAGTGGCAAGCACACAGCAAATACAAGATATTACCGATCAATGACGATGAGGCGTTGAACACCGTATTAAGTATCGGTGCAAGTTTTCAAGCACCAAATTGTTTGGAAGTCTACATTGATAAAGAGGTTGTACACAATATCCCGAACATGACACAGATGGATTCTCGTCCATTCACTACATTGTTGACGCATGGGATTGACACAACAGCGTTTCAGTCTCCTATGTATGAATCAGATCAATGTTATCCACTGGGCGACACACAACAGTCATTTGAGGGCCATGGTGTAGAATCAAGTTCACGTGGTGGATATGATTATGAATTTGACAATAACACACAAGATGTGCCCACATGCAGCCATCATACCACTCCGGTTGAAGTTGCTGGTAATATGGCTGAAACAGTGAACGAGGTGCAGTTTGCTGAAAGTGACATGTACGGTCCTGATGTCGCCCTAAACGATGATGACAATGAAATGTGTAATGAAGAAAATTTATTAGGCGGATCAGATGATGATGATGATGATGAATATGACGCCCAGGCTACCGTTGACCTTGAAAATGCCCCCATTCCACCTAGAGTTGAAATCCCTTTCTATGACAACATTCACATGGGTGGTGATTTTGACATTAGTACCCATGATGTCGTTCCCCGTAACCAGATCTGAAGCGCTGAAAATCCAGAGTTGGACAGAGGAATGGTTTTTGTTGATAAGAAGCAACTTCTACATGCTGTGAAATTGTACCATGCAACAAATAATCGAGAATATAAGGTCGTAACCTCTAAGCGAGACCTTTGGGTGTCTGCTTGCAAGCATGACTGCAGTTGGTGGTTGCGTGCATTTCTTAGTAGGAAACATGGTCTTTTGAAATAAAGCAGTACAGGGGTCCTCACCATTGTTTATACCCACGAATGAACAGGGACCACACTAATATTAGCTCCAGTTACATTGCTTCTCATATTTTGGGACAAGTTGCGGTTAGTATAAAAATAAATGTTTACATATATATACATATTTGTTTGTTTATAGTGTTCACACCAAGATAATCCAACTCATATTTGATTGTCGTATGCAGAATGAACCTGATATGCCAATTAAGAATGTCATCGAAGATATAAAAAAGACCATGAACTATAGTATATCATACAAGAAGGCGTGGCATGCAAGGGCAAAGGCAATTAAAATGGTGTTCGGTGATTGGGATAAATCATATAGGCAGTTGCCTAAATTCATGTATGCATTACAGACATCTAATCCTGGCACCATCATGACATAGAAGCATAGATATACCGGGCATACAACCATTATGCCCATCTTCCACTTTGTTTTCTGGTCTTTCAAACCCGTCATCGATGGCTTTAGATATTGTAGGCCTGTTATAATTATAGATGGTACATTCTTATACGGTAAATACACTGGTGTGTTGCTTGTAGCAACGATTGTCACTGCCAATGGCAAAATATTACCACTTGCATTCGCTGTTGTCGACATGGAGAGTTTGGAGTCTTGGTCGTTCTTCATTCAAAATATCAAGGAACATATTGTCATGGATCGACAGGGAGTGACTTTGATATCTGATCGAGCTGAGAGTATTTTAGCTGCTGTGAGGCGGCATTGGCTGAATCCCTCACTCCAATTTGTTGGATATCATCAGCACTGCCTTCGACATGTTTGCAGTAACTTTAACACACATTTCAAAAATAAAGAGCTCAAACAACTTCTATGGAAAGCAGGGAGTGCTGATCAACGACGAAAGTGTAATGGTTACTTAGATCAGATACAGGCTATTAACCAAGAAGCCATCAATTGGGTCCACAAGATGAATCCTGAGGACTGGGCCCTTGCATATGACGGTGGATATCGTGGGGGGTATTGACCAGTAATGATGCAGAGTGCTTCAACAGCGTCTTGAAAGGTGCAAGGAACTTACCTATCTCAGCTATGGTTGAATTTACATTTCGACGGCTCGTCAAATATTTTGACGAGATGGGAGCCCAAGCTGAAACAGATGTACGCAATGAGTTCCAATACCCTAGAGAGATGCAAAAAACTATCGAGGAGGGTATCGCAAGGGGAAATACTTTCCAGTTGATATCGTATGACAGGTTAGTTTGTAATGTGAAAAAATTGTTATTATTATGTTGTTGAGTTAATTACACCTAAAAACATGAACTTGATTAGTTTGTATCAATATTGTCTTATAGGCCCCGCCGTGTATTTGAGGTGCAAACATCTTTTCGCCGTGGACGAGGTCGCAATAGACAGATTGTGCGGATGAATCAACCCACGTGCAGTTGTGGGAAATATGAGATAAGACACTATCCATGTTCCCATATGCTCGCTGTAATGTCTGAATGCGGTGACAATCCATTCCAGTACGTTGATCCAGTATATAGGCTTCCTGTATACATGAGGGTTTGGGAAACTAAATTCAATCCAATACCGCATCAAGATTATTGGGATGATCCGCAGTGGACCTTAATGCCTAATGAACTTCGTCTGCGAGAAGTAAAACGGGGTCGTACATCTATGGCTCGTATTCCGAATGAGATGGATATATCAGGCAGGCGTTTGACAGCTCGTTGCAGTGAGTGCCACCAGACAGGTCATGACAGGCGAACATGTCCGGCGCGACTTGGTCGATGAAGACTATGTAATACTTACATGTTGTAATATAACATTTTGAAATTCTTTATTTGTAATAGATCATTTAATTATGTATTTTTAAATTCTTTATTTGTAAACGGGGTCGTACATTTAAAATGTGTATTAGAAAATGTGTACTTGATTCAAAATGTGTAATGCAAAATTGAAAATGTGTATAATTTATTCAAACTTGTATAATTTATTGAAAATGTATACTAGTTTTTAACTGTGTACTTGATTTGAAATGTGTATTACAAGATTCTATACTTAATCACGTAGTTCTTCTACCATTTCAAAATTTCATATTTTTGAATAAATTTAATATCGAATGCTGCAATCATTGTTCACATTTTATAATTTAAAAAATTACAAATTTAAAAAAATTAACCTATTATAAATTAAAATTTTAAAAATTGGAATGCTGCAGTCATTGTTCACAATTACAAATTTTATATGTAATTTGCAAAATTTATAATTTATTCAAAATTTTAGCATTACAAAATCAATATTTAAGTTTTGTCAAATATGCCATAAATGTAATCATTAATTTCGAATTGCTTCCGTGTAAGTGGCACATAAATTTGTCTTTTCTCGAACCCATAAGATTTACTTCATTGTATTTTAAATCGTTAAGTACAAAATCAATAATTACAGTTTTTCTGTTATTATGTTATGATTAAATGAGATTTTGATATGGATGATCTAATATTTCAGTTGTACAGGCTTCATGGCACATGTACCTGAGGAGGTTCCACTGTTCAACAGGCACATCGGGCTGACAGTATGTGGGACCGTCCGGTATGCAATAACGTTTGTTGGACTTTACGCTTACAATTAAAATACATTGCATTTTGTTGTATATTTCGTGATAATGCTATTATTTAAACTGGTCATTCTGTTGTGCAGGATGAGGCACGCACCGTGTTGACATGCCGTCGGGCAGATTCTGGATTGTGGGAGCATCCGTTGGACCATAGAGTCTTGCAGTATCTATTACGCGCGGGATTCTATGGTGTGTATCGTATCGGGCACATTCGACTGGACCACGCACTCATCACTGCTCTCGTCGAGAGGTGGCGCACAGAGACTCATACATTCCATTTCCCGATCGGGGAGGCCACCGTCACGTTGCAGGACGTATCCGTCCTATATGGTCTTCGGATTGATGGCCGAGCAGTTACTGGAGTTGACCCATCTTTCGCGACGGAGCAGTGGATAGCCCTATGTGCTGAGCTATTGGGAGTAGCACCTACACCAGCAGATTTACAGGCAGGTAGACTGAGGGTGAGGTGGCTGGCCGAGCAGTTTGCTCATCTTCCAGATCATGCTCCAGATGAGTTGGTACAGCAGCATACCCGAGCATATATTCTGTGGCTTATTGGGGGGGTACTTCTCCCTGATAAGTCACAGAACCTGCTCAAGCTGATGTACTTGCCATTGCTGAGAGACATTGAGGAGATTGGGCAGTACAGCTGGGTAGCGCGGCTCTGGCATGGTTGTATAGGATGCTATGTCGAGCAGCTCAGGTGGGTACGAGGGAGATTGGAGGACCACTTGTGTTGCTATAGGTTAGTAAGAATTTTATTACATGTCAATTCATATTGTATGCCATATATCAGTATTGTAATTGTGTTCAAACTATTGCAGATTTGGGCATGGAAGAGATTGATTCGCATTGCCCCGTCTAGGCGGCAACTGGTTGGTCCTGGTGAGCTTCCTATGGGTGAGGGGGACATGTAGTTGCCCACCAGACCGCGAGGTAGCTGGTGGAGGGTTGACATGGGCCACGAGGTCGTCTCGACCCACGCAGTGGTAGTTTATAGAGACCAGCTGGACCGGATGATCGAGGGCGAGGTATGAAATTTTTTGATTGCGTTTTAGTTGTCTTCTTAATTGTATATGTTTTGAGTTCACGAGCAAAATTTAATTTATTTGTCGTCATTGTAGTTTATCTAGCAGCCTTACGCTGGGGTCCTCAGTACGCTCCCCGACTACTGCCGACTGGGTCAGGAGATATGGATGGCGAGAGTGCCACTTATTTATTTTGACGTGGTTGAGTGGCATCTCCCCCATCGTGTCCTCCGACAGTTTGGTCGGGTGCAGTTCGTGCCGGATCGGTTCGACACTGAGTGGCAGTTGCACGTCACTGATAGGCGTGGGCGAGCTGGCACTGACTGGCATCTATTTTATATGCCATATATACAGTTGTGGGATGCCCGCCGGGACAGTATTGTACAAACTGACTACAGCGATGAGGTGATCCCCTCTTCCGACCCTTATATGTTGTGGTATCGGCGACATACACACCTACTAGTCGGGAATTCGAGCCACGTGTCTGAGTCTGGATATTAGGGAGTTGGGCCTTATCTTGAGGCATTGGTGAGTATCATATTATGTGTCAGATAATTAGTAAAATCATACTTGATTTACTTTCAGTCAACTGTAGCCTAATAATACGTCTGAATGTTTGTTCAGATGGCTGGAGCTGGGAGGTCGTTTCACTTGGCTGAGGACGCCCATTTGAGACGTGATGGACAGCATGCCTCGCAGGCCGTTGCAGAGATCCGGGAGTTATTGTACCAGGCATTTCATGTTGCCCATCGGGGAGATCGTTTGCATTACGGCCACTACGGTGTACACATTTCAGCAGCTGCTCCAGACACATCAGCGCCGTCCACGTCAGTGCCTTTCACTTCAGCGCCTGCCACATCAACTCCTTCGACATCAGTCACCCCACCACATACTACCCCATATATATCTGCAGATTCCCTCAACGTACTTCCTACGCAGCATACTAGCATACCTTATGTGCCTGACCCTGATTGGACACCGCTCCGATACATGCATGACGTTGTTACCCCACCCACCCAGTTACCACCACCAGACAGTTCGACCGCGACCATGAGTACACATGATGCAGTTCTCACTGACATCTCCCACGTTGACGCTGAGGCCATATTGAGCCCCCCCCAAGCGCGCGGGAGAGGCCGAGGTTTTGGTCGTGGCGGACGTCGCGGCCGAGGTCGGGGTGCGGGCAGAGGCAGAGGCAGAGGTCGAGGTCCAGCTGTAGATCGTGATACAGTTGCACCAGATGATGGAGTTTCACAGCTCACAGCAGTATCCAATCTTCGGCCACAGACAGGATCAGGGGCAGCACATGCAGTAGAGGGGGGGTCACACTCATAGGCTCCATAGGATACGCATTTACGATTGGGAGAGCCAGATATTCAGAGAGTCTACCGCAGGAGACCGAGGAGGGAGGTCCACGGTTGGGGTTGTGGGACTGGGGGCAGGTTAGGACATTAGCGGGTGTGATATGGAGTGTATAGTTTATTTTATTTATAGTTTTTGTTATAGTTTTTGTAAATCAAACTTGTACAGATGATGTAAATTCGAAAAATATAATTTTACAATTTTTTATTTTTACTTGTTTTGATGATTTCCATAAAAATGAAAAGGAAAACAGGAAAAAAAGGATAAGAATTGATAGGATTTTATTATTGAGCGAGATTGGAGGACCACTTGTGTTGCTACAGGTTAGTAAAAATTTTATACAAAAAAAAATCTGGGAAAAAAATGTAAACATTGCATAATGGATAGTTGTGGGGAGAAATATGAATAAAAAGGAAATAAAGTAAAGATAGAATTACAAGTAGTGTTCAAGTAGCGTTAGAAGTAGCGTTCTTCAAAATAACAATATCGGAGAGAAAGTAAAGATAGAATTACAAGAACTATTCGAAAATAATTGAAATATCTCCCTTCATTGATAAGTCGTGGATAAGCATTACAAATTGCATGCATTACAGAAATGGTTTGGGCGTTCATCCAAACAATTTCATTCATTATCATCATCATCTGACATCTCAATATCAGATTCATACATAACATCCATGCTCTAGGCGAAGTACTGGTGTGCATCATCCATTAACCCATCTTCGGCACGCTTATTTGCGGTCTTCATTAGTCCAGACCTTTGCAAACGTTGGGTCATGCGATTAACCTCGTCGCGGATACGATGCAATGCCCTTTGCAACAACTGTGGAGTGTCAGTTGGCATACGCATGGCTAACCGCGAGGAAATTTAAGATTAACTTCACGACATAGCTCAACGAGAACGTTTGCTCGAGTTTTGCGAAATTCCCACTCAGCTCTCATGGTATTGACGGTGGCACGTGAGTAACGCAAATTTGGATTTAATGGGTATTCAAATTCATCTCCATCTGCAACCCAATAGCGACCCATTGCTGAATATAGATCAACCACCGTATATCTCATGATGATATCGCTCGAAATAGCTGTAAAACTTTTGTTGTGGTATGATGCGATATTTATACCATATATACACATGGTAGCCTTTTGTATGAAATTATTGTAAACAACTATGCATCAGAGTTGTCACGTCAACTTTTATGACCTGAACAACTATACATCAACTTGATAGGAGTTGTCACTTCGACTTTTATGAATTGCATAATTTATTGTTATTCCAAAACAAAAAGTAAAAACATAAAAAAAAAATAATAAAATAAAAACGTCTGAATTAGTCAAATTGCTTAAAATATTTTAAAAAATCAGTAAAAACTTTGGCAAAAAAAAAACACGAAAATTAAGAAACTAGAATTTTCGGAAAAATATTTTATGAAAAATGAAAAGAACAAAGCTGATCAACCGACTAAACGTCTGAATTAGTCAAATTTCTCTGCCTGAATGTTTTTTTAAAAAATAAATGTGAAATTACAATTTAAAATATTTTTAAATTTTTGGAAATATTTATTCACAAATTTGTTTTACTTTTTAGGTGTATTGACATATTTATTAATTTATTGTTATTTTGTTATGACACCCCCTCAAAATTTTAATGAATTGCATAATTCACAAGGGCACAGTAGGTATGGTACGATAATAAATTGTAGCTCAGCGCAGTGATACGCCTAACATTTGTCAGTGATGCTCGCCAGTGACTTGAACAGACGTAATAATTTGGATGCTTTGTTTTTTCCTCAAATACTATGTGACTTTGCGCAGCGATGCAGTGATGCATCTAACTTTGTGCAGCGATGCAGTGATGCATGTGACTTTGTGCAGTGATGCAGTGATGCATGTCACTTTATGCAGTGATGCAGTAATGCATGTGACTTTCTGACTTTGCCATGCTTATATAGTTTGTCACTTTTTTCCTCACATTACGTGATGCATGTGACTTTCTGCAGCACAAATAAATGCTTTATTTTTTTCTCACATTTTAGAATTCATTTAAGTCACATCAATACGACCACATGGCAATAGTGTTGATAAACAATTATGTGATGGACTGAAGGAGTAAAGTGTAATTTACCGAATATAAAAAGAAGCAAAAAATGTAAAGAGGAGAAAATGGGATGACTGTGAAGTTCATTAAGTGAAAATAAGATAAAATATAGGCTGCAAAGTTCCAATCGTGTTTACATATCAGGTGACCATTTTATTATTTCGGTGAAAAAAACAACGATAGTTTTGCAGGTCGAAGTGAGTTGGACGGTTGTGTATTTACTTGCACTCTGTTTCATAGTTGTTTATGAAGAATATTACTTTAAAACAAAGAAAATTTAAGCATTTAATTTCATTTATAATTTTTTGAAAACACCAATTTGTACTGAAATCATTAATTCCAAGTGACTACTTACTGTATTCAAAAAGTAAGCATGAAAAAATAGTTTCATGTGGCGATGTGACAACTCACTGCATGTTGTTTTATTTGACAACTCACTGCTCCAATATGAAGGGATTGCATTGTCATCCTTTGGCCTACAATTATGATTTTATCTGACAAACACGTCTTTAACTACATCACAGGTACACAAAGTCACGGGTATTCAGGATTGCATGAAATGAAAAGCTAAAAAATAATATCACGGGTATCACTTCTTCCATAGTGCCCCAGCATGCATTATCGTCACTAGATCATCTCTAGTTAACCCTCAGTATGATGTCTATAAATAGCGACACCCCCAGTATGTTTGTTCAAGTCATAACAATAGTAATATATCTACAATTACTATTATTATTTGTTTGTTTATTTTATGAACAATGTCTTCAAGAGGTGCAGGAAGTTCACGCTAGCAAAGAAATCCAAAAGTGTGGCTGCTACCTCCATTTACTTATGACTACAAGAGCGAAAAGTACTCGAGTCCGAAGGATTATTATGCTGGTATCCGAGCAGAATGGGCGTTCAGGGTAACGGAGCAAGAAGGATTGTTTAATGATCTACGTAACTTTGGGGCACTGGTACCTCATCGTCGTTCATTGACCATGGTTAGACGAAATGTGAGTGACTATGAAAAAGCAGTTAGCAGAATTAAGAAGGAGAACAACAGAATGTTGATGCAGAGATGTCGACATTTCATGCTTCAGCTAGCCACCGAAATGGCAGAAGCAAGCAACAGAGATTTGACAGTGATTGAGTGAAATAATGTCTTAAACAATGAAAAATATCTCTCTGACTACTACATGTCAGATGAGGAATGAGAAATCAAACACCTTTATCTTTCATATATGTTTGTATGTTGTCTCATATCTTCGTTACTGGAGTGTAAGACAATGTTGTTGTTCATCTAACGTACAGATGTATTTCAAGTATTGGTTTTATGAACCTGAAGTTTATGAAATAACTACATTTATAACTGCACATTTATTAGTTCATGACTTTCTTTATTGAATTGCAATGAGTTAATGAATGTTCTGGATTAATGAATTGATTAATGTATATTGAATTATATGAATACTTAAAACACATAAAACAGAATAGGTAGCTCGGTGAAAAGTTTCCCTTAACTGGGGGCTCGTGAAATAGGGATCCTGTACGTAAAGAATTTCAATCTCCATTAGGAAAGAAGAAAGAGTCGCCTTCCAATTCCTAGAAGTCCAGTCAAAATGATGACTCTGGTAAGGAATGGGGGGTTGACAGATAACTAAACTTGGGGGGCTGGACAAACAAGCTCAAAGCCAAGTGGTTGGTCCAGTTGGGGAACTAAATAAAGTTCATACAAACGAACTATCGCCTTGAACAGCACATAAAACAGAACATGTAGCTCGGTGAAAAGTTTCCCTTAACTGGGGCTCGTGAAATAAGGATCTTGTATGTAACGACCCTCGTTATTGATTACCGAATTATATACTGATTATTGCTAAACCGAATTGATAATGATTGATAATTGAATTGATTGAAGTATTGAATAGATCGATTGAAATCGAAACCGAAATTTAATAAGTGTATCTATTGAATTGCATATTGCATCTGTTTGATTGATAAAATATCTGTTCATGTTTATGTATTTAAACTGCTAATTGAAGGCCTTGTCGGCGGCCGAATTAGGAATCGTTTAGTGTTTTGTAATCAACATAATTTATGTGATTTAATGGTATATTTATCTGAAAATTGATTAGGAATGATTAAATTGGATTAAAATGAATTAAATTGCATTCCTTGAGTTATTTACCAAAATGCCACTTAGTGGCCCACTCCATGTTTTATATTTGAGCCTTAGTTACCTTTGATCAAAACATTTGCTCAGCTCACTTCATTTCTTCCCCACCGAAATATAGAGGATTAGAGAGAAAGAGTGAGAGTTTGGCTTGTTTTTGAGTCATTGCTTGGTAATCTTGAAGAAATTGGAGTTTATGCTAGCAAATTGAGCTCCTACACTTTAAATACAAGACTTAAGGTAGGATTTCATCTTCTCATTGTTGTGATTGAAGTAGTTCCTGCATGCCTCATGTTTAATTGAAGGGTAGAATCATAAATTGGTTTCAAAGAGTTGAAATAGAGCTCATCTCATACATGCATGCATGTTGATATTGAGGCATTTGAAGTTGATTACATGGCATATTGTTAACATGCATGCTCATGTTTCTATCAAAGACCACATTTTCAGTTGTTTTCCAACTATTAAGCTCACTAGAGCAAGATTTAAAGCTGAAAATTGGTTTAAAGTTCATGCATTGCATGTTTACATGTTGTTCTTGAAAATGAGTTTGAAAATGACTTTAATTGACCAACCCTTGGCCCTTGCATGTACAAATTAGCTTTTGAAACTTGTTATACATTGTGTTTTTATGAGTTTTCCAGAAAATGGGCCCAAGAGGATCGATTTTGGTACTCCAAACTTGAGTTTCAAACTCATAGCACAATTCTGGGTTTTTCCAGATTTCTGGTGTCCGCTCGAGCGGATGGGTACGAGCTCGAGCGGAGAAATCAAGCTTCCAGCAGTTTTGCAAATTTTGTCCTGTCCGCTCGAGCGGAGGTATTTACGCTCGAGCGGGGTTTGCGAGCATCCAGTACATTTTGCAGACCGCTCGAGCGGAAGAACTCACGCTCGAGCGGGAAATGTTTTTAGCCTTTACGCTCGAGCGGGGATGTGTGCGCTCGAGCGGGGCTCCCTTTTACCGAAAATTCTGAAATTGTTTTCTAAGTGTAATTTTGCATCCTCATTCCATCCTAGGCATTCTTAGGCCTAGTTTAAGACATCTTAATGAGGATATAGATGTAGAACACACCGAGGCATATTAGGAAGTTAATTATTGTACTTCCCCAACTGTTAAACTTAGTGTGTGTTCAATTGTTTAATTGTTTAGGGTTGGCTCTCGGGGACACGCTCTAGCTGCTATTAGCCCAATCTCTGTGAGTAACAGATTGTGTAAAGATATGTTCAAAATGGTTATCTTTTGAATACTGAACTGAAATGTTTATTGAACTGATATCGTTTATTGAATGAATGTATGTCCTGTATTGCGAATTATATTGTGGCATCCTTAGCATTACTGTTACTGATTGTTCACTGATATGGAGCAAAGTGCTACACTGGGAGCCACCTCTAGAATCTGCGGAGCTAAGTGCTACAGTGGGAGTCACCTCTTGAATCCACATCGGTCGGTTTCCTTGTGGAACCATATTGTTATCGATTGATGGCCATCATTATTGTTTGGGTCTTTTAAGGCCCGGTCCTTTTGGACCTATTGTTTATAGGCTAATGGATGTACCACATATGACTGATTGATCGAAAGACTGAAAGATTGAAATACTGTTAAATGAATTGATTTCAGTACTGTAAGGACATTCATTCATAACCCCTTTACACATTATGTTATTCATTGGGCTTTAGCTCACTGTTTATATATATATATGTAGGTTCTCAGCAGCCAGACCAGAGCTAGGAGCGTGGGTTGGTCCCCAGTTTGTCAGCCAGCCTTTGTGCCTCACTGTGAGGTTCCGCGTTGCCACGTTGTGGCTTTGGGATTTTGTTTTAGTTTTTCCCATCGGTTTCCTCACTGTGTTGTATCACTGTATAAACTGCTTACTGTTCTACTGTACTGTATTGAGGGGTTAAGTCCCCGTACTGAATGTTGTGTATGATTGTATAGACTGTACTGTGTTGAACCGTTTGAATGCATGGAAAAATGCTTTTGGCATACAGATTTTCACAGCTCAATGGACACTAGTTAATTACTGTATTGGCTTCCGCCAGGCCCTGAACTCTGTTATATTGTATTACTGTTAAACAGGCCTTCGGTAATCACGGATTACTGGCCGGTTACGGTGCTAAACCCATAGGGCCGGGTTTGGGTCGTGACACTGTACGTAAAGAATTTCAATCTCCATCAGGAAAGAAGAAAGAGTCACCTTCCAATTCCTGGAAGTCCAGTCAAAATGATGACTCTGTTAAGGAATGGGGGGTTGACAGATAACTAAACTTGGGGGGCTGGACAAATAAGCTCAAAGCCAAGTGGTTGGTCCAGTTGGAGGACTAAATAAAGTTCATACAAACGAACTACCGCCTTGAACAACACATAAAACAAAACAGGTAGCTCGGTGAAAAGCTTCCCTTAACTGGGGCTCGTGAAATGGGGATTCTATACGTAAAGAATTTCAATCTCCATCAGGAAAGAAGAAAGAGTCGCCTTCCAATTCCTGGAAGTCCAGTCAAAATGATGACCCTGTTAAGGAATGGGAGGTTGACAGATAACTAAACTCGGGGGGCTGAACAAACAAGCTCAAAGCCAAGTGGTTGGTCCAGTTGGGGGACTAATAAAGTTCATACAAACGAACTACCGCCTTGAACAACACATAAAACAGAACATGTAGCTCGGTGAAAAGCTTCCCTTAACTGGGGCTCGTGAAATAGGGATCCTGTACGTAAAGAATTTCAATCTCCATCAGGAAAGAAGAAAGAGTCGCATTCCAATTCTTGGAAGTCCAGTCAAAATGATGACCCTATTAAGGAATGGAGGGTTGACAGATAACTAAACTTGGGGGGCTGGACAAACAAGCTCAAAGCCAAGTGGTTGGTCCAGTTGGGGGACTAAATAAAGTTCATACAAACGAACTACCGCCTTGAACAACACATAAAACAGAACAGGTAGCTCGGTGAAAAGTTTCCCTTAACTGGGGCTCGTGAAATAGGGATCCTGTACGTAAAGAATTTCAATCTCCATCAGGAAAGAAGAAATAGTCGCCTTCCAATTCCTGGAAGTCCAGTCAAAATGATGACCCTGTTAAGGAATGGGGAGTTGACAGATAACTAAACTTTGGAGGCTGGACAAACAAGCTCAAAGCCAACTGGTTGGTCCAGTTGGGGGACTAATAAAGTTCATACAAACGAACTACCGCCTTGAACAACACATAAAACAGAACATGTAGCTCGGTGAAAAGCTTCCCTTAACTGGGGCTCGTGAAATAAGGATCCTGTACGTAAAGAATTTCAATCTCCATCAGGAAAGAAGAAAGTGTCGCCTTCCAATTCCTGGAAGTCCAGTCAAAATGATGACTCCGGTAAGGAATGGGGGGTTGACAGATAACTAAACTTGGGGGGCTGGACAAACAAGCTCAAAGCCAAGTGGTTGGTCCAATTGGGGAACTAAATTTAAAACCCAATTGGTTTTACTTGATTTGCTTGTGAAAATCACTATTTATAATTAATTATACACAAACAGATTGTTTTCTGCGCCTTTTTCAAGAAATTGACGATTCTCTTATAATAGAATAGCAATCAACGCAATGCCAAAAATGTAAGAAACTTGACTTGTTGTCACGACCCAAACCCGCCCCTATGGGTTTAGCACTGTAACCGGCCAGTAATCCTAGATTACCGAAGGACCGCTTAACAGTAGAACAGTAATACAGAGTACAGGGGCATGACGGAAGCCAATACAGTAAATAAAACAATGTCCAATGAGCTGTGACAGTCTGTATGCCAAAAATATTTTTCATATATTTGTACAGAATGGTACGAAACAGTGTGCATATAATATACAACCCGTCAGGGCAGGGACTTAATCCCTGATAACAGTACAGTACTATCGCTCAGTCTATACAGTAACCAAAACAGTACAGAAGGGGGAAAACTAAAACACCCAATAGCCTAAGCTTGGTAGGCTCGGAACCTCGCAGTGAGGCACATTAGTTGGCGTGACAAAACTGGAGTTAACCCTGACGCTCCTAGCTTTGATCCGGTGCCTGGACACCTACATATATATATATGAGCAGTGAACTAAAGCCCAGTGAATAACACGATGAGTAAAGGGGTTAAGAATAAATGTCCTTCCAGTATTGAAAATAGTCATTTTAGTCAGTTTATCAGTCATTCGGTTTGTGGCTCATATTTCAGGCCATAACAGTCATTCAGTTAAAATAATGATATGTGGTACATCCATTGGCATAACAGTACAGTAAACAGTAGGTCTTAAAAGACCGGGTCTTAACAGACCAAACAGTAAATGATGGCCATCAGTAGCAGTACAGTAATAGTAACAGTACCATTTCAGAAAACAGTACAGTACTTATGGATTCAAGAAGTGTCTCGCACAGACTCTAGAGGTGGCTCACTTTGTAGCACTTAGCTCCGTGCAGCACGTTGTTCCATATCAGAAATACAAAATGGCCATCATGACAGTAAACAGTAGTGGTTCCAACATGGGAACCGATTCGATTAAAAAAATCCACCCGTTCATAGACCGTCGGTGGGGCCATCTATTCACAGACCGTCGATGGCAAAGATTTCTCAAACGATAGGAGTAACAGTAAACAGTAGGTGCCAAGGATGCCACAGTACAGTTCAGAATATAGGACATACCTTCATTCAGTAAACAGTTCAATTCAGTAATCAATTCAGTAAACAGTTCAATTCAGTAACAATTCGGTAAACAGTTCGATTCAGTAAACAGTTCAGTAAACAGTTCAATTCAGTAATCAATTCAGTAAACAGTTCGATTCAGTAAACAGTTCAGTAAACAGTTCAATTCAGTAATCAATTCAGTAAACAGTTTAATAAGGTAAACAGTTCAGAAGATAATCGTTTTTGAACATATCTTTACGCAGTTGTTACTCACAGAGTTCTGGGCTACAGTGATCTAGAGCGTCTCCTCGGAAAGCCAACCCTACATAGTTCACAGATTGAACACACTAAGCTATATAGTTGGGAAAGATCATAACTTAATCCCTAATTTGCCTCGGTGTGTTCTACATCTATAACCTCTTTAAGATGCCTTAAACTAGGCCTAAGAATGCCTAGGATGGAAAGAGGATGCAAAGATGCACTTAGAAAACATTTTACAAAATTTGCTGAAAACAGGGGTCTCGCTCGAGCGAGACTTTCTTCGCTCGAGCGAGCTTGCAAAATCAAAGGGTTCGCTCGAGCGAGGAATCCTTCGCTCGAGCGGTCTGTAAAAATCGCAAAAGTACTGGATGTTGCAAATTTACGCTCGAGCCACCAATTCTTCGCTCAAGCGTGGCTCAGAGTAAAGGTTGGTCGCTCGAGCGAGGAATCCTTCGCTCGAGCGAAGGAGCCAAATTCTGGAATTTCCAGATTTGCCTCCCAAGCTCAAACCAAGCATTCTTCCACCCTATACTCGACCTCTTGGGCCCAAATTCAGGAAAACACATCACAACTCAATATATAACAAGTTTCAAAGCTCAATTTGTGAATTCAAAGCCCAAGGGTGAGTCAATTAAATCCAAATTTCAAACCCATTTTCAAGGACAATCCTCAAACATGACATGCATGAGTTCTAAACCAAATTAAAGCTTCAAAGCTTGCTTAAATGAGCTCATTTCTTCAAAACAAGATGAAAACATGGACTTATACATAAATTTGAGCATGCATGTGAGATTTTCATGAAATCAAACCTCCAAACTTGACAATATGAACATGCATGCATGAGATGAGCTCTAATTCAACTCTTTAAAACCAATTTATGGTTCTACTCTTCAATTAAGCATGAGGTATGCAAGAACCAACTCAAACTCAACAATGATAAGGTAAAACTTTACCTAAGTCTTGAATTAAAGATATAGAGGCTCAATTTGCAAACTATACTTCAATCTACCAAAATCCAAGCCAAAATCACAAGATCAACTTCTTCTCTCTCTCATTCTCTTGTTTGGTCGGTTTTGTGCAAAGAAAATGGCTGAAGAGTTGTTTTGTTTGGGTGTATAAGGCTCAAGGATAATAATAAACAAAGGCCCCACTAGATGGCATAATTGTAAATAAGGCCACTCTATTAATTTGGCTTAAATTAATCTAGTTTAATCATACCTAATCAGTTTTCAGATAATTACACTATAAAATCACATAAATCCCACTGATCATGAAACACTAATCCATTTCCGATTTGGCCGCCGATAAGGCCTTCAATTTACAGTTTAAACATATAAACATGAACAGATAATCACACATTCAACAGATAGAAAATGCATTTAACAGATACAGTCAATCAATTCACTTTCAGATTTCAGTCAATTAGTTCGGTAATTCAGTCAGTTCAATTATCGGTCAAAATCAGTCTTAATTTAGCAGTAATCAGTAATCAATCAGTCATTAATCAGTAAACAGTATGAGGGTTGTTACACTTGTACCCAAATGACAACAAATAATTCAAGTCATACTTTTCAATGAAATACACGAACGTTTGGTCGTAACAACGAATGATGCATAGCTAAGTGAAACACAACATTGCCTACATAAGCTTCATTTTTTATTACAGTCTCAATTCAGAAAGTCACATGGCAACAGTGAATTCACTGATTTACCATACAGTGAGCATGCCATTATTTTGTCCGTATATGCAGATGGATTGTCAAGTCATGTGACTTGGTGCACATGCTTTGGTTTTTTCTCGATTTTTTGCTTGATTTTTTTATTATAGTGACAACTCCTTTCTTATTAATATATATGGGATTCTCAATTCAGAAAGTCACATGGCAACAGTGAATTCACTGATTTACCTTACAGTGAGCATGCCATTATTTTGTCCGTATATGCAGATGGATTGTTAAGTCATGTGACTTGGTGCACATGCTTTGGTTTTCTCAATTTTTTTGCTCGATTTTTTTATTACAGTAACAACTCCTTTCTTATTGATATATATGGGATTCTCAATTCAGAAAGTCACATGGCAACAGTGAATTCACTGATTTACCTTACAGTGAGCATGCCCTTATTTTCTCGGTATATGCAGATGGATTGTCAAGTCATGTGACTTGGTGCACAGGCTTTGATTTTCTCGATTTTTTGCTCGATTTTTTTATTACAGTGACAACTCATCTCTTATTGATATATGTGGGATTCTCAATTCAGAAAGTCACATGGCAACAGTGAATTCACTGATTTACCTTACAGTGAGCATGCCCTTATTTTCTCGGTATATGCAGATGGATTGTCAAGTCATGTGACTTGGTGCACATGCTTTGGTTTTCTCGATTTTTTTATTACAGTGACAACTCATCTCTTATTGATATATGTGGGATTCTCAATTCATAAAGTCACATGGCAACAGTGAATTCACTGATTTACCTTACAGTGAGCATGCCCTTATTTTCTCGATATATGCAGATGGATTGTCAAGTCATGTGACTTGTTGCATAGGCTTTGGTTTTCTCGATTTTTTGCTCGATTTTTTTATTACAGTGACAACTCAACACCAATTTGATATATGTGGGATTCTCAATTCATAAAGTCACATGGCAACAGTGAATTCACTAATTTACTTTACAGTGAGCATGCCCTTATTTTCTCGGTATATGCAGATGGATTGTCAAGTCATATGACTTGGTGCACATGCTTTGGTTTTCTCGATTTTTTGCTCGATTTTTTTATTACAGTGACAACTCAACACCAATTTGATATATGTGGGATTCTCAATTCATAAAGTCACATGGCAACAGTGAATTCACTAATTTACTTTACAGTGAGCATGCCCTTATTTTCTCGGTATATGCAGATGGATTGTCAAGTCATATGACTTGGTGCACATGCTTTGGTTTTCTCGATTTTTTGCTCGATTTTTTTATTACAGTGACAACTCATCTCTTGTTGATATATGTGGGATTCTCAATTCATAAAGTCACATGGCAACAGTGAATTCACTGATTTACCTTACAGTGAGCATGCCCTTATTTTGTCGGTATATGCAGATGGACTGTCAAGTCATGTGACTTGGTGCACAGGTTTTGATTTTATCGATTTTTTGCTCGATTTTTTTATTACAGTGATTCTCAATTCAGAAAGTCACATGCCAACAGTGAATTAACTTATTTACCTTACAGTGAGCATGCCCTTACTTTGTCGGTATATGCAGATGGATTGTCAAGTCACGTGACTTGGTACACAGTATTTCCTTTTCTCTGTTTTTTCATTCTACTAACAACTCATACCTTGTTCGTATATGTGGGATTGTCATGCAGGGGCATCTTTCTAAAGCTGTTCATAACCAACTATATAAACGACTAAAGGTGAAAACAAAACCTTACAACTCATTTCGCCCTACGAAATTATCATTTGTTTGTTTTAAAAAATTAGCATGGCTACATGGTTCATGGGAGGGAGTGGGAATCGCAAAGGTGGTAGAAACTTGCAAAGGGGTGACAGTTCACGACGAGGAGGGGGAAGGGGAAGTGGCAATGCTGAAGATGAAACACCATTTACTTTGTTAGATGCCTCTTGTGCTTATCATGATAGGTTTGGGAAGCGACATTTTGTTATGCCCAAGTACTATCGAGATCCATGTGGTTTGGTGGAGGAACCATCAGATAATCAAACAGGATATGGTTTAGCAAACGCTAGACTTCTGAAGTGGCCCGCACTATTTATAGAGCGAGTGCAAATGGAAAGATTATGTCGGGAAAATTGATTGAAGGTGCCAAAAGCACGTTCTGTTGAGATCCAAAAGGAAGATCCTGATAATGTTGATCGACTATGTGAAAGATTACAACGTGAGATTTCTCAAATGCGCCGTAGGTTAGCCCGCGATATGCAGCTATACATAGTTAAGAAGGATGCCCAGAAGAACAGAACAGAACCAAATGATGCGGCTATCAAGGGTATCATGGAGGATCCTGAGCTTGTCTCTGACGCTGAGCTTTCGAATTATTCAGACTCTGAGCCACCTACCGATTTAAGCGCGAATTAGGTGTTAATGTCTACACTTCGGCAATATTAGGTCATGCATTAATATGTAGTGTCTGTGTTAGAGTAAGTGTTTCCGTAATGAGTTTGTCAGATTGTCTGGCTAATATTTGTCTGTTTAACTGTTATGTTTATGTATGTATTGTGTGTTCAGTTCATGGTGTCCAGATTGTATTGTTGTTGGAGACTTATGTCTGTACTACCTATGTATTTTTGTGGGAGACTTATGTGTTTTTTCCTCAAGGTTTTATGAATTACATTATCACCTTCTAACCCAAAATAAAGACAACAGAAAAAAAAAATTATTTAAATGAAAACGGCTTTAGTAAAGCTAAAACAAATTTTTGAATAGCACATTCTAACCCAAAATAAAGACAAGAGAAAAAAATAAAAAATAAAAAACTTTACATGAAAACGGCTTTAGTAAAGCGAAAAGAAATTTATGAATTATAATATCACCTTCTAACCCAAAACAAAGACAAAAGAAAAAATATATATATTTAAATGAAAACGGCTTTATTAAAGCCCAAACAAATTACTGAATAACACCTTCTAACCCAAAACAAAGAGAAAATAAAATAAAATAAAATAAAATTTACATCAAAACAGCTTTACTAAACCTCAAAAAATTTATGAATTACATTATTAACTTCTAACCCAAAACAAACACAAGAAAAAACAAAATAAATTTACTTTAGTCAAGCCAAAAAAAAATGCTGAATTACACATTCTAACTCAAAATAAAGACAAAAGAAAAGAAAAGAAAAAAAATTAACATGAGCACGATTTAGTAAAATAATTTTAACCAAAAAAATTATTCTGAAATATATTATCACCAAAACAATGACAACAAAAACAAAAACAAAAAAAACCAAAAAAAAAAAAAATTTATTCTTCAGAGTTTAGTTAAACTAAACTAATTTTTTTTTTGGCCAAAAAGCGTGGTTCAAAACCGCACTTTTAGAAGAAAAAATTTTTAGGCTAAAAGCGTGATTCATAACCACGATTTTAGAAGAAATTTTTTTTGGATAAAAGCGTGGTTCAGAACAGCAATTTCAGAAGAAATTTTTTTTTTGATAAAAACGTGGTTTACAACAGCGATTTTAGAATTTTTTTTTTTTGATAAAAGCGTGATTCATAACAATAATTTCAGAAGAAAAAAAATAATTAAAAATGTCTTTTATAATCGCGCTTTTTTAATCAAAAGTACATTTTATAATCACACTTTTAAAACTTTTCAATTTTCACGCGATACAGGCGCACACACGTTGGAAATTGAATTGATATTTTAACTTTATTTAAGAAAATGCCCCCTGATCAAATCCTTCTCTCTCTTCATTTTTTAACGATGACTTGATACTTGATGACAAAAGTGACAAAGATTTGCGAGACTTGAATCTAATATTTTATATTATTGTGATTTTTATATTATTGTGAATTTGTTAACGTCACCGTAACCGTCCTCATTTTATTTCTGTATTTATGGGTAACAATTAAGATTCCCTAAACTATGAAATAGTCAAGTAACCTCTTTTGGCAACCCACTCAAATCCTTTAATTTATTTTAGGATAAAAATAAATACATCTTTTAAAATTTATTTAAAATATAAATTATCTCGTGTTGTTTAAAAAATTATAAATATTTTATTGTTAGTATTTTTTATTTAATAGAATTAACTAAAAAAATGAAATTTATAATTGTTCTCCTATACAATAATAAAATTATCTAAATTATTAATTGAAATATATTTCTAACATCATTAAAAACTGTTAATTGACTTGAGAATTTATTAATAAAATGAGCGATTTGTTAAAATATGAAATCTTAGGAGGTGTAATGTAATTTTCAAAATCACAAGGAACAATTCATATTTTAATCAAATATTAGAAAGTGTATTTATAACTTATCCTCTATTTTAATAACAAATAAAAAAAGTAGCTTAACTAGCTAAACAATTGAAACATCCATGGTCTTGTAACTGCTTTTTAAATTTTTAGAACAATATTTTAGAATTTAATTATAAATATTGAATATTAAGTTGTAATAGTTTAACTTACTAATTTATTACTCAACATTCTAATTAGTGCAACAAAAACTAACCTTCATGAATTACACACCTTATCCAGACCTTAAGGATGTCGACCTCCTCCATTATATTTTTGTCATTTATTCATTTTTAAGCCTACATTTTCCATCAATTTTTTCTCTCTCTAATTTTTTTAATATTTTAATTTAAATTATTATCATTGTCCAAACTATATTTTTTAAATTTATTTGAGTTTGAAGTGCCTATTATGGTTCAGTGAGCCTAACTTCCAGTCTATTGCATGAAAAATTCATTCATTTTGTAAAATTTATTAATAAAATTATTCAAGTAAAAAATTAAATTGATTAGACATTGAAACTTATACAGTTAAATCACATTTTTCTTCAAAAAATTAAAAGGCCTATTTGCAAAATCACATATTTTTATCCAAAAAACATGTCTAAATTTGTACTAAAAAATGTGAATTTGTAATTGATGTTGAATTAATGTAGTGTGAATTTTTCATACGGGAAAGACTATGATACACACTTCTTAAATGGTGTATACTTTATAATTACAAAAAAAATGATATAATTTCATATTTTTTTAACTATAATTAAAAAAAAAAGAATAACTAAACACAAAAAATTCATAATTAAATATCTTAAAATAATATTATAATTTTAAAAAATTAGTCATAACAAAAATACATATGATATGAGAGGTATATAATGAAATTCTCCTTTACATATTGATTGAAAGTGGTGAAAATTTTGCTGAAAAAAAAAAAGAGAAAAGATTTTCCGCCCGAATTCTCGCGCCCCGAATGCCCCTAATGCCCAAAACGACGTCGTTTTGGGCATTTTTTTTCTTCTTCTTCTTCCATTTTCAGTCGTCTGAACCAGAGAAGGAGAGGGAGAGAAAGAGAAGAGAGAAAGAGAGAGAGAGAAGAGAGGTTGCCGGTCGTCGATCGTCGGCCCAGCCGAGCTCGTCGCAGCCTCCGACCACTGCCTCCGGCCCCGCCTCCGCCTCTCCTCCCCCTGTGAGTATGCCCCCTCCAGTCCCCTCCTCCTCCTTCTTCTTCCTTCTTCTGTTGAAAAAAAAAAAAAATGAAATTCGGGGCATTCGGGAGAGCCCAGATTCGGGCTCCCAATCGCTTCTGGAAAAAAAAAAGAAAAAAAAAGGAGAGTTGACTGAAAATGAAGGGCAAAACGACGTCGGACATAGAATGTACCGCGAAACCGGAAGTAGGGCTGAGTGGTAAGTGTATGTAAAAAACGTATCAGGATCCCTCCCTACCTCTCCTCCTTGCATTTCTTATTTGTAAGTTTATTGGGTCTATTTTTAAGTTTAATTTTAATAATTCAAACTACTTATATTTTAAAATTTGTTCAGTATATTATATCGATAAAAAATCAAGTTGATCAGATATAAGAAAATATGTGTTCGAAAAATTCGAACTAAAAACTATTTTTAAAAAAATTTAGTAAAAAGTTTTCTAAATATATATTTTTTAATATCTGATCAACTTAATTTTTTTATAATATAATATACTAAATAAATCTTAAAATATGACAATTTAAATTATTAAAATTAAGCCTAAAAATGAATCCAATAAACTTGCAAGTAAAAAATATAAGGAGGAAATGGCAGGAGGGGGATTCTTGCTGGTAAAAAACACACACATCAGCACATATATACATCGACAACGAAGGCGAGGCGAGAGGAGGAAGTAGTAGATGCCAGAGGAGAGGCGGGTGGTTCCGGTCCTCTCTCTTTTTTATCTCCACATCCATTTCCTCCCCTCTCCACACGATCCTCTCTCTCTCTCTCTCTCTCTAGAGAGAGATTGTGTTGTGTTGTGTTGTGTTGTGGCATTGATCAACAACTATGTCTGTGCAGTCAGTGCCTCAACTTCTCTATTCCAATGGCCAGTCTCTCAAACCTCCTTTTTCTTCTTCTTCTTCGGCCTTCGCTTCTAACAGAGGCGGCCTCTTGTTCGTCGATTTCGTCGGTCTCTGCTGCAGCTCCTCCAGGCAAACTCCACGGAAGAGACTCGGAGCTTCTTCGACTACTCAGAGGTTTCACGGTTTACCAGCTAAGAACTGGTCTTCAATCAGAGCTGTTCTCGATCTTCAACGCCTCCATAATTCATCGGAACAGTCCTCGGATTCTAGACTAAAGGTCTTGTTCATTTATTTACTAGTAATTGTGCTGCAATGAATTTGTGTGTGAATTTACTGTTTTTTTTTTTTTTTTTTGTTTTTTTTTTTAAATGACTGTTTATTTTGTAGCTAAGTTTTTAGTATGTTGCATTTTGAAATAATTTGCTTGATTTTGGAAATTTATTTTGGTATTTCGCATTTGTGAACTATCGAATGCTTTGTGAAATTGTGATGCTGTTTGGCAGGAGTATAGTTTCAATTTTTTTATTTTATTTTTTATTTTTCTCTCTTATAATGTAAATGGACCAAGATTCGAGTTCACTGCAAGCTGGATTTTGATTCCAAAATGAGAGAATATACTAATTTTGTTAGCATTGCTTTAGCAACTTGCCATTGATTGTTTTCTTTGTTTTGTTACTTATCAAAAAGAAAAAAAGAAGGTTATCTTTGATTTGTTTACTTTCTATTTCAGTGCTTTTAGGCTATTATTTTTGTCCATTTATGTCATGTGATAGGGTTGTGACTACAATTAAATCATTTGCAAGTATTGCATCAAGGGTCACTTTTGATTCCATACATATTTACTTTAGTCATGGATGAATTAACTAAACACAATTAGGATGATGTCCCATGATGTATATTGGTTGCATCTGATATTGTTCTATTGAATGAAACTAAGGAAGGAATTAACAAAAAATTAAAAATTTGGAGAGAAGCACTCGAGTTGAAAGGATTTAAAATTTGTAGAAATAAAAAGGGAATGTAAATTTCTTGACTGTAGAAGTAGAAATAATGGACAAGTGAAGATTGATAACAAATAGTGAATTTTTCGTTATATAGGTTCGGTTATTAATAAGGGCGGTGAGGTTGGAGATGATGTGATCCATAGAATCAAAGTTGGTTGGGTCAACTGGAGGAGTACATTTGGCGTATTGTGTGATCGATGAATACTAACAAATTGAATGAAATTTTTTATAAAACAAAACAACTATAAGGCTAACAGTGCTTTACAAGCCAAAATGGTAGGCAACTAAAAAAACAACACAGTGCTTTACAAGACAAAATGTTAGGCAACTAAAAAAACAACACATTTATAAAAAAAAAAAAAGCGTAGTTGAGATGAAAATGCTTGGATGGATGTGTGGCAGGATTGAAAAAGATCGAATTAGAAACGAATATATTCGTGAAATAGTAAGAGTAGTACTAATTGAAGATAACTTGAGGGAAAACACACCTAAAATGGGTTGGTCATGTACAACGAAGATCTATAGATGCAACGGTAAGGAAAAGTGTTATGATCACCATAAATAGAAATGTTGGGGAAAGGGAAAGACCTAAATTAACATGGGATGCGCTAATGAAAAAAGAACATAAATTTATTTAATTTAACTAAGCATATATCCCTTGACAGGGCAAAATAGCAAAAAATGATTCATGTCTAGACAATTGATTGGGACAGAGGACTTAGTTTGGTTATGTCAGGCATCACTGACGCACAACTAGTGGTAGTTAGATTTAAGGCAATTTGTCGAGATATCATTTGATACTTGATTAAATTACGCGATACTTTGTTATTTTGGTAAGCAACTTTTATTCAAAATTTTCCATGTTAGTTCAAATGCATATTTGGTGGCACATCTAAGTATTGGTCAATATTGAAAACCATTCATCCCAAAACATAAATGGATTAATTGTGATAAAAATTATGTGATGCCATTAAGTGTTGCATGCATCCCCTGCCAATCAGAAGAAAGTGTTGCATGCATCCCTTCCCCCCCAAGACATTCTATCCGTTGACGTCCAATGATGGCTTTATCATTATTTAAAAGGTCCATCAGTATTGTATTGTTGTTGACCTCCTTACAGTAATGTCACTATTTTTTTTTCTTTTATGGGATCTATGAAGCACCGACACGTTCCCTAGGCCTGCGTACGAGTGTCGGACACGGACATGAGTCGGACACGCGATGGACACGTGTCGGACACGCGATGGACACGTGTCCGACACTCTCTCTAACGTGTCCTCTTTTTTTTTTTGAATTTTTGCAGTGGGAGACGCCATGGACATGCTGTGACACTTTCCGAACACGCCTAAGGTGGATCGAATCGAAGCCCTAACTGAAATAGAGAAATAGATCGAGGGAGAAGAGGAGACCGCGAAAGAGATCAAGGAACGAGAGAAGACAGAGATCGAGGGAGGAGATGAGAGGAGACAGACAGAGAAAGAGACAGAGAAAGAGATAGAGGGAGGAGAAGAGAGGAGCCTAACCTATTCTGATCAATGAAGAAGCTGAGGTATTCTTCTGTCTCCATTTCTTCGCCTCGTCCTCTTCTGTCTCCATCTTCTTCTCCTTCTTCTCCTCCCTGTTCTTCTTCGACTTCTCCTGTTCTCTCTCTCTCTCTTCTCCTCCCTTTTTGCTGATTCACTTTCCCCTTTTGCTTCACTTTCCCCTCTTTTTTTATTTCACACGTTTCTCTCTCTCTCTCCTCTTTTATTTCCTTCACTCTTTTTTTTTTTCTTTTTTCTTTTTTCTTTTTTCTTTTTTTTATCTTTATTTTTATTAAACCTAAAATTCATAAAATAAATTGTTTTTATTTAAAAACACTCATTTTTTATTAATTTTTTTAAAAAAAATATGTTTATTGATTTTATTATTATTGTAGTTGTATAAAAATTAATAATTTTTTTTTTTAGACATATAATAAATAAAATTAATTATATATATTAAACGTGTCCCTAGCGTGTCGTGTCCCCTATTTTTTGAAAATTTGCGTTTTTGCGTGTCCGTGTCGTGTCCGTGTCGTGTCGCGTGTCCGTGTCCGTGCAACATAGTATGGGATGTTGTTTTCTGCTATGATTTTAAATGTCTGTTCTTTTCATTTCTCTATTATGCATGTTTCGATTGTGATATGAGTGTTCTATCTATGAGTTTCTACATGCTTTGATGAACTGAGTTGTATGCTTTTCAGGTTGCAAACTTGGATGATATAATATCTGAGAGGGGGGCCTGTGGAGTTGGATTTATTGCCAATTTGGAAAATAAAGCCTCACATCAGATTATTAAGGATGCTCTTACTGCTCTTGGTTGCATGGAACATCGTGGTGGTTGTGGAGCAGATAATGATTCTGGTGACGGTTCAGGATTGATGACGTCAATTCCATGGGATCTTTTTAACAATTGGGCCAACAAGCAAGGGATTGCTTCCTTCGATAAGTTGCACACTGGTGTTGGAATGGTTTTCCTTCCCAAAGATGACAACCTTATGAAAGAAGCCAAATCAGGTAGCTTTAAAGAGCTTTGTGCAATTCAAATCTTGCAATTTTTCTTTCGTTTATGAAAATAATAGAATGTATACAATTCTTTAAATAGTTGTTCGTGCATGATGAACAATAGCATTTATGATATTGTTAAAGATACTTCTTTTGAAAGGATATAATTGGTACTATTATGTTATCCACATCCATATGTAAGTATAGACTTGCATTTAAAGTGAATGTTGCGGATATATGGATGTAAATGATATTATTGGGAGAATTTTATTTATTTTGTTTTTATTTTGTAAGAAGGTTAAATGCCTGACTGAGTGAAACATAATGGATGATAAGGAGCATGATTCAAACTTACTGTTGATGCACCTAGCTGGCATAACAATAGCCCGGACATTGTAAATTTACTATTTACAAAAATTGAAACTTTTGGTAGGAAATTGATTAAGAGTATTTAGGGGGTTAGGCATATGAGTTGGGTTGTGTTCCCTTCTTGTGGAATGTCAGGGGTGTTTTAATTATATGGGATGATAGGGTATTGACTGAGGCTGTAGTATTAGTAGGAGCTTTTACGGTTTCAGTTAGGTTTGCAATAATGATGGAAGTGAATGATGGTCATTGGGAGTGTATGGACCCAATAGATGTTGAGAAAGTCTTTGTGGGATGAGTTTAGTAGCCTTTTTTTGGGTTATGCTATCCTAACTGGTGTTTGGGCATTGATTTTAATGTTAATAAGAGTGATTTAAAAAAAAACCTAATGGCAGGAAAGTCTCAAGACATATGAAAGATTTTGATGCTTTTTTTGGTGATTGCGACTTAATTGGTCCTCTTTTGTTTGATGTTTATTTTACTAGGTCAAATTTTTAGGAAAACTTGGATAAATTTCTATTTTCTTTGGTGTTGGAAGAAAAATTTCCGAATTGAAATAGGAGGTACTTCCTAGAGTACTTTTGTTTCATTGTGCGGTGGTTATGGAAAGTTGTCCTTTTAAATAGGGGCCTACTTCATTTAGATTTGAAAATGCGTGGTTAGATCATCATTTGTTTAAAATGTGTTTTCAAGAGTGGTGGGAAAATGGTAGGGTTCAAGAGTGGGAAGGTTTCAAATTTATGAAGAAACTTGAGTTAGTCAAGGGAAAGTTGTAAGTTTGGAATAGGGAGGTTTTTGTTGAATTTGACGATGATAAAAAGTGAGATTACTAGAAGGATTGAAGAATTGGCTAGATTAGAGGCTAGTGGTGGATTCAATACTCTTTTAGTAGGGGAAAGAACAAAGTTGAAAATTTCCAGGCGTGATGCCTGAGTTTGATGACGTGCTCCCTTACCAAGTGTAATGCCTAGGTTCTTTAAGACCAAGGGGTTGGCCCTTGAATTTGAGTCTTACTGCTGCGAATGCAGTTTTGCTTCGCTATTTCCCTGCTGCAGATTGTAAAAATTAAAATTAAAAACCAGGCCGTCTTTCTGGATTTTTGTAAACCATTCCTGTGACTTGAACCTGCTTCACAAGGCTTGGGCTGGATACACATGTTACGGTCAGTAAGTGCTGCCATATAAGTATCAAAATAAAGAAGTGGCAGATATATGGTTTTATGTGATTAAAAATCTGTAATTTTCTTTTGCTTTATCAGTTATCAATCTCCATGTGATTATTTTTATGGACGTATATATGTTGGCATGTGTTCGAATTTGTTTTTTTTGGATTTTTATATCACTTGGGGCCCTATTGTGCTACATTTGGTCAGAATACTTTCATCCTCTTTTATTGTTTGATGATCTCTTAGTTCTAGTTCTAGTCATTCCTGTTTATTTTTTGTACTTGTATTCAGTTTTCTAAATGTGGAAATAATTGTTTCTGTAGTTATTATTAGCATCTTTAGACAAGAGGGTCTCGAGGTGCTTGGATGGAGGCCTGTTCCTGTAGATACTTCTGTCGTTGGTTACTATGCAAGAGAAACCATGCCCAACATACAGCAGGTTTTTGTTAGAGTTGTTAAAGATGAAAATGTAGATGATTTTGAGAGAGAATTGTATATTTGCCGGAAATTGATTGCAAGAGCAGCCAGCTCAGAAGCTTGGGGAAATGAGCTTTATTTCTGTTCTTTGTCCAATCAAACAATGGTTTACAAGGGAATGCTTCGTTCAGAAGTTCTTGGTAGATTCTACTTTGACCTCCAAAGTGATCTTTATAAATCTCCTTTTGCTATTTATCATCGGAGGTACAGCACAAATACTAGTCCTAGGTGGCCTCTTGCTCAACCAATGAGGTTACTTGGTCATAATGGAGAGATCAATACCATACAGGTTACAGTTTCTCTATTCATATGCTGTAGCTTGCCTAATAGAGTGTTACTTCGTATTCCTTTGTTTTGATGCCGAAGCCTTTATGCAGGGAAACTTGAATTGGATGCAATCTCGAGAGACCTCATTGAAATCTCCTGTTTCGTGTGGTCGGGAAAATGAAATTCGTCCTTATGGAAACTCAAAAGCATCTGATTCTGCAAATCTTGACAGTGCAGCGGAAGTATGGGCTATTGCTTCTTTATTCATATAATCTGCATATTTGCTGCTGCTACGTGTTTTCTGGAATGCTTCTTATAAATCGACTCACTGAAAATAATGAAGAAAAAATTTAATTGGATTTCACATGCAAATCTCATGCTTAACTGGAGTATCAAGGTCTGGATTTCACATACAAATCTCTATTGTGAGATTTGTTTCTAGTATGGCTGGCTGCTAAATGGCTTTTGAGATCCTTGAAGCAATTACAGAATTTGTTTTCTGAAAAACACTAAAAACTAGTTTGGTGAAAAAATGATGAAAACTTCAAAAACACTCATAATTTTCTTAATTGTTTTCTTTCCTTTTTTGTTTTTATGTGTCTGTGTGTGTGCGCTTGCGTGCATGTGTGCACAAAATAGTCTTTGAAAATTCAAATACATCTTTTCGGTATTTGTTTTCATCAAACTAGTTTTTCTTATTTTTCAGAGAACATATTCTGAAAATGAAACCAAATAGAGTGAATAGATTTCATGGGAAAAAAACAAAGAAGAAATCCTTGTTTGCTATGGTCTTTTAGTGATGGGAACTGATGCAGTCGATAAGAGGCTGAAGGAGCAGATTTGGTGAGAAAAATCTTAAAAATAAGTTAAAATACAAGGTATGGCCTACTTGGGGTTTCTACTAATCAAGCCTTCTGTTATAGTTTGGCCTTATTTTATGTCTTGTTTAGATCATGAAGTAGTGCTTACATGGCAGCCATGTCACTCTTGCGTGGATGCCATGTTGGTATAGTGGGCAGTCAGTGGCGGACCCAGAAATCTTGTTAAGAAGGGGCCAACATTTATATAATCATAAATTGATTATAAATTTTATTTTGACGGGTTTGGGAGTACCAAGAAAGCCAAATCAATGTGGTTAGGCATTGTTTTTGCTATTTTTTGGGTTATATGGTTGGAGAGAAATGTTCGAATTTTTGAAGACAAGGTAGCAAGTGTAGAGGCTTTGTGGGATAGGGCTGAATATTTGGCTTCTTTTGGGCTTTTGCATCTCCTCCTTCTAAAGGAGTCCCTTTGTTTTTGATTTCTAGGGATTGGGCTGCTGTTTGCCATTCTTAGAGTTTGGAATGTTATGATTGGTTCTGCTTTTTCTTCTTCTTTTTTCTCTCCTTGTAAGAGGACTTTTTGTCCTCTCTCTCTTTTCCGTTTTAATAAAATTTTGTTGTTTCTCAAAAAAAAAAAAAAGATCATAAATTTTATTTTATCACATTCTTACAAAAGGGTTTTTTTTTTTTTTTTTTTTAAATTTTAAATTTTAATTTTTTTAAACATATATTGTACTAAAATATTTACTTTTTATAAGTATAAAAATTAATATTATCATTATCTTTACAAATAATATTTTTAGTCAATAGACATTTACAAAACAAAAAGATTGGAAACAAGATTATAAACTTCATTTACACATTGTACAAAAGATAAGACCAAAAAAAGAAAAACATACAAGTAATTTTTTACATTAATCATAGTCACATTGGGTCATAAACCAAAACCAATTACAGCTATAATAGAAGGTCATTTGGGTTATAATCAAAGTCACTACAATGAGTTGCAACGAATACCACTTTGAGACATAATCAAAATCATAATGAGATGTAATTAGTTTTAATTTAATAGTTTTTAAGCTACACACTTATAACCAAAACAATATCAATTGATAAAAAATATCAATTTAGACTAAAATTTATGTAATAGCACGACTCTAGTAAAATGGTTCAAATAAATTGGCTTTTTTGAGAACCTCAAGTGGTTGGCCTAGTGGGCATGACTTGGGGCTTGGGGGGTGTGCTCCCTCCAGGTCTTAGGTTCAATACTCACTAGTTGCAATAAGCTTCTTGGGGCCAGTCTATACAGGGCATTTTCTTTGGTTTTAAATGGGGCCCCGCAAGTGGGTGATGGGATTGGTCCACTTGGATTAGTCAAGGTGCATGTAAGTTGGCCCGAACACCCAGTTATCAAAGAAAAAAAGGCTCTTATGAGGGAATAAAAGAAAAAAGTACTGAGGGTTGGAGGGGCCAACTCTTTAAGAAATTATGGGTTCAACAAGAATATATACAATTTATGGGTTCAACAAGAATATATACAATACTATTGAAGGTAATGGAAATGGATGCAGGGGCAGGGGCAGGGGCAGTGACAGTGGCAGTGGCAGTGGCCACCCCTAGCCAGCCATTGCGTCTGCCACTGTGGGCGGTCAAAGAGTCTCTTCGACTCGGCATAAATTGGAAGCATCTTTTTCATTTATGATTGTCTAATAGGTTATGTTTCGAATGAATGTCACCCTTTTGTGTTTTTGATAAAGTTGGCAGTAGTGAGAGTCCTTTGTTATTTTGATGAGGTTAGAATTTGTGGATGTAATTAATGATTTAGAAGAGTGCAAGTATAAATATTATTTTGGAAGATGGGGTGTAGCTATTGACTATTATAGAGCTATGCTCTTTTCCTACTCTTCTCTTTGTTGTGATTTCTTGTTTATCAACCTTCTTTCTTCCTCCCTCTTATTCACCCACATCCGATCATAATACTGTGTTTTTGTTGGGTTTTTATGATTTTTTGAGTCCAATGTATTTGAGGAGATATATATTCTGTGAAGCTCAGCTGTAGTAGACTCATAGTCATAGTGCGACTCTGCTTCTACTCATGCCCAACAATTATAAAATTACCAAAATACCCCTAACCACTAAAACCTAATATAATGACATAAAATTTATCTAGATACTAAATTAAAATAAGCACAAATAAGAACTCTAAATCATTCCGAAACTTCACTCCATGATTTCTTAAACGTGCTTTATGTGAAATTGCAGATTTGTTCTTTTTATTCTTTCCATGCTCGTCATCACTGTCTCAGTTTGTTTTGGGTGGGTAGTGGGTTATGTATGCTGCAACTCATTTATCTATTTGTACTTTTTTGTTCATTAATATGAGACTGCTTCAGACGGTCCATCCTTTTAATATTCTGATTCATTATTTGAATGTTTGACACAGCTTGTTTGTCTGACTAGTCCTTCCCTTTTTTACTTTTCAGTTTTTAATAAAAAGTGGCCGCAGTCCTGAGGAAGCTCTAATGATTCTTGTCCCAGAGGCTTACAAGAATCATCCAACTTTGTCGATTAAGTATCCTGAGGTAATTTATGTTGGCAATTCAAAATTAAAAAGCATCAATCAATATATGCTTTTGGCAAAGGTCCTTTGCTTTAGTGCATTGAGATTTTTTTTGGGGCTTAAACATGGCTATTCTTAAGTGTACTACTTTGTAATTTAAGTTCATAGGATGTATTGTTATTCTCAACCTGAATCCATCTATTATGTCTGACTTCTGAACTGTTTAGTTACTGTGACCTTATTGAAATTCATTTGATATTCCTTGCGAAGGATACTCAGTATTTCTCTGTTCTTAGTTTGTTGATTTTTATAACTATTACAAGGGTCAGATGGAGGCTTGGGACGGACCTGCTTTACTCTTATTTAGGTAATACTTCCAAAGTCACTTATTGCCATTTTATGGTTACACAGTGATTGTATTACTGAATTCTGTGACTAAGAAAAGCAAATAACTGAAAATTTCAAAATCCTAATGCAAATTAAATAATGATGATATGGGCTAATTCCAAGTGTTTTAAAGGGAATTGGAGTTGCAAT
The DNA here is from genome assembly GCA_030407325.1 of Camellia japonica. NCBI lineage: Eukaryota > Viridiplantae > Streptophyta > Magnoliopsida > Ericales > Theaceae > Camellia > Camellia japonica. The sequence continues at coordinate 21,382,180 of JAPPVO010000017.1, read as the reverse complement.
AATCAATATGAAATTGGCAATTGATAAGTTCTCAGAGTTATGGGGTGTTGGGGAATGGCTAGCATACTAGATCACACTGGAGATAGTGAAAATTTTAGTTAGGTAATACTTCAACTTCTAGATGGCTTGATATACGGTATTGTAACTGATGCTGTGGGTAATCTACAGGTTCCCTCATATATGATATAACCTTGAAAGTGGGCCCAGTTTTATACGTAATTATGGTACCCAAATGCTTTGGTTTTTTGTTTCGTCGATGTCAGTTAGCTATTTTAGAGGCTGCTTGGCCTAATGCTAAATGTTTGCCATTAACATCTTTGGGTCACGGAAACAATTTCTCTAGAAATGGGGGTAAGACTACATACATCTCGCCTCCCCAAACTTCGCTTTCGCAAAAGTCTCTTGCATTGGGTCACCTTTTTTTTATATATATATATAATTTTGATGGCTAGTTTTTCTTCTTTTCTGTAAAAATTATCCGGAAGATGGATTTCCTATGTGAACAATCTTAATGTGTGGTTGCATTTTTTGCTTGTTAATTTTTGGATAATTTTTTTTACACCACTGCATTTTTGTCTTTTCTTTCTTTGTTTGTGATGCCACAGTGATGGAAAAACAGTTGGAGCTTGTCTTGATCGGAATGGACTTCGTCCTGCTAGATATTGGCGTACCATAGACAATGTTGTCTATGTTGCATCTGAGGTGTGTTCTGTTCTCTTTATCACAACATTTTTTTTTTGTCTTAAACTGTAGACACTTACAAGAGTTGGATAAGATCATGCATAACTCTGGTTTAGGTTTTTTCCCTGAGGCTTGGCTTAACTTGCAATTCTTAGGAGCTTGAGGAACTGAGCTTGAATGCCACTTTCCCTGCATATGTGATCCGAAGGTTTAGAGAAGAGAAAAAGTTCGAGAGTGAGTTAGACCTCATTCCCTTTTATATTAATAATACTGAGTAATTACAGGAGTGCCATAAGGCATAATATATGGGCCAGCTTATTACACCAATCAAGGAATAAATAAGAAGAAAATACAATTACGTATTTCCTATTCTAACTCGTTGCCTATTCTAACACTCCCCCTCAAGCTGGTGCGAAGATATCTCTCTTGCTCAGTTTGTTGAGAATGTCATGAAATGGTTTGCTCCCTAGCCCCTTGGTGAGAATATTGGCTAGTTGGTCTCCAGTCTTCACAAATAGAATACATATGATGCCACTAGTGAGTTTTTCTTTGATGAAGTGCGTATCAATCTCCACATGCTTAGTTTTATCATGTTGAACTGAATTATGAGTTATGTTGATTACGGCCTTGTTGTCACAGTATAGTTGCATGGAGTCAGTCTGATGGATTACCAGGTCTCCCAATAATAGTTTAATCCATAGTAACTCACATATACCCTGAACCATAGTCCTGAATTCTGCTGCAGTACTAGATCTAGCCACCACATTTTGTTTCTTACTTCGCCATGTGACTAGGTTGCCACCCACAAATGTGCAGTATTCGGAAGTTGATTGTTTGTCAGTGACTGATCCAGCCCAATCTGCATCAGTAAATGCTTCCGCACTAAGATGGCCATGTTTTGAGAAATAGAGACCCTTTCCAAGAGAAGACTTCAGGTATCTCAGGATTCTCATAACTGCCTCCAGGTGGGAAGTTCTAGGAGCATGCATAAACTGGCTCACCATGCTCACAGTAACGGCAATGTCGGGATGTGAGTGGGATAAGTATATGAGCTTGTCCACTAGTCTCTGGTATCTCCCCCTGTCCACTGGATCTCCCTCTTGATTCTCACTCAGTTTCTGGCCCGGTTCTAGAGGTGTATCACATGGTCTACTTCCAAGTATGCTAGTTTCCTTTTGCAAGTCAAGTACATACTTTCTCTGACATATGAAGATGCTATCCTTGGACCGAGCTACTTCAATGTCCAAAAATACTTCAAATAGCCTAAGTCTTTGATTTCAAACTCTTTGGCTAAGTATTCTTTCAAACGAGAAATCTCCTCAACATCATCTCCTGTCAGAACAATATCATCAACATAGACAATAAGAGCTATGGTCTTACCATGTGAGGAGTGTTTCACAAACAAGGTGTGATTAGCTTGACTTTTCTTGAACCCATATTTCAGCATAGCTTGAGCAAACCTTTCAAACCAAGCCCTAAGAGATTGCTTTAACTTATAAAGTGGCTTTCGGAGGTTGCATACTTTACCGTTGTACTGAGCATTCGCAAAACCAGGGGAATATCCATATAGACCTCTTCTGCTAGGTCTCCATAAATGAATGCATTCTTCACATCAAACTGATGAAGTGGCCAATTCAAATTTGCAGCAAGAGAGAGCAAGATTCTCATAGAGTTCATCTTAGCAACCGGTGAAAATGTCTCTGGTAATCCACCCTAGAAGTTTGAGTGAAGCCCTTAGCAACCAGTCTTGCTTTGTATCGTTTTATGAAACCATCTGCTTTGTGTTTTACTGTGTACACCCACTTACACCCAACTGGATTTTTGCCTCTAGGTAACTCCACTAACTCCCAACTGCCACTCTTGCTGAGAGTTCTTCTCTCTTCCATCATGGCATGTTTCCATTCAGGAATAGAGAGAATATCCTGAAAATTGGTAGGTAGACTTACAGAAGACACTTTAGACAGAAAAGCTTTATATGAGGAAGACAGATGAGAATAAGAGACATGATTACTAATAAAATGTTGAGTATATGACCTAACCCCCTTCCTATTAGCAATGGGAACATCTAGATTTGAAAAAGCAGGAATAGAAGCACTAGAATCAGAATTATCTGGACTCTCAGGAGAGGGGGGTGACTCTGGACACTCATCTGGTGGCAGTAGAGGAAGGAAAATAGTCTCTTGCATCCAGGTGACTTGCTGTCTGTCCTTGTCCCTGATATAAACTTTGCTTGCTTCCTTTTCCTCAACAACTGCTGGCTCATCATCTTTTATCTGTTCAATCACTGGCGGAAGTGGAATAAGAATCTCTTCACACCAATGCGCTCCCTGAAGGGATGACCGTGAGACCGGGGGGGGGGGGGGGGTTTGAAAAGTAAGGCTGAGACTCAAAGAAAGCGACATCCATGGAGACAAACTATTTGCGAGTGGGAGGATGTTAACACTTATAACCCTTTTTGGTGGCAGAATAATCTAGAAAAACACACTTAAGAGACCTAGGATCTAATTTATCATCAGTGGGTGAATGATTATGGACAAAACAAACGCAGCCAAAAGCCTTAGGAGGAATGGAGCACTCGGAAGGGGTAGATCCGAACAAAACTTGAAGAGGTGTTTGTTTTTGAAGGACTTGGGTAGAAAGACGATTAATCAAATAAGCAGCAGTGAGAACTGCTTCCCCCTAATAGGATCGAGGAACCCGTATCTCAAAGGATAGACAACGGGCGATATCAAGAAGATGACGATTTTTGCGTTCTGAAATACCATTTTGTTGAGGGGTATTAGTTCATGAATCTGGTGAATAATGCCATGAGTGGCGAAGTAAGTGGTAAAACCAGAGTCAATATATTCCTCTCCATTATCAGAACGTAAAATTTTGACAATCGCCCCAAATTGAGTACAAACTATTTTATGAAAGTTTTGAAACACAAAAAATACCTCATTTTTATCTTTCATCAAGTAGACTCAAGTAGACTCAAGTGGCCCTGGAACAATCATCTATGAAGGTAATAAACCATTTTTGACCGGTTAAAGACACAAAACGGGATGGACCTCATACATCAGAATGAATCAAAGAAAATAGAACTAAACTTTTATTAATAGAAGGAGCAAAAGTGGCTCTGTGTTGTTTTCCAAGTTGACAAGACTCACATTGAAAATCGACACATTATTTTTCTCAAAAATAGAAGGAAATAAATGCTTAAGTTATAAAAAAGAGGGATGTCCTAAGCGACGGTGCCACAACCAAATGTCTTCCTTGGTGGATGATAACTGAATAGATGAATGAGCCAGCTTGTCAGTTTGATCCATAATGTAGAGCCCATTTTCCTCTCTACCACTGCCAATCCTCTTCCTCGTGTTAAGGTCCTTAAAAAGATAATGATCAGGAAAAAACGTCATGTTACAATTTAAGTCACGAGTAATACGACTCAAAGATAAAAGATTAACACTGAAATTGGGAACATGAAGGACAGAAGACAAAGGAAGGGAAGAGGTGGCATGAATTAAACCTTTCCCTGACACAGACGAAATGGTAACCATCAATAATACGTACTTTTTCTTGACTTGAGGAGGGGTTATACTCGGAAAATAAATTAGAGGAGCCAGACATATGGTCAGAAGCACCAGAATCAATAATCCATGTGATAGTCGTATGAGATAGCAATGCACATGGAGAGGAAGCCAAGTTACCTCAATTAGCAAAGGAAAAAGAAGGTGCACCTGTAGTAGAAGTGGAGGCTCGATGGTCTAGCAAGTGGCGAAGAGCAATCTCAAAATTCGAGGCAGATAACCCCGAGACATCAGTAGTGGAGGAGACAACTGGAGATGAAGATGGTGGCTTAACAGTGTCTGAAAGATGGGTTTGTGCATTGGCTCCGCGGCCTCTAGTACCAGACCAACCCCCTCGAGTACCAGGACGGTCGCTTCGGCCACCAGAGGGAGTTCCATACAGCTTCCAACAAGTCTTACGTGTGTGGCGAGGTCGACGACAATAGTCACAGTAAAGATGATCCTTCTCAAAGGAAGGACGAGAACCACGAGTCACACGGTCGCCATTGTGAGAGGGTGTAGAAATCAAGGGCGAGCGATCAGTAGTAGCAGAAGAAAACATCGCAGAACGGCGACTCTTCTCATTTTGCACAAAAACAAAGGTTTCTTGGAGAGAAGGAAGCACATCCATGCCAAGTACTTTGCTCCGAACCGGATCATACTCCACATTTAGGCCTTCCAAGAACTTGAAGACCCGCTCTTGCCCCACAAACTTCCGGTCAATGTTTTTAAACGCTCAAGGCGCACTAAGGCGCTGAAGGTCTCTCGGGGCCTAGGCGCAAGGCGCAAGGCGAGGCACGGGCTTTATTGAAGTAAGGCGCACAGTTTTAGTAAAAAGTAGAAAAATTCACATAGACTAATCATTTATAGTACTAAGACAATTTTTTTAAAAATAAAAAATAATCAAGATTCAAGACAAAATATAGAATAATTTTCAAAGCCATGAAAGTGCATATTACATAACATTTCAATTTTCAAAGATAAAATAATCCACATTCAATAAAATAAAAATAAAAATAAAAATAAAAACATAAACACAAACATCCAAAACATAAATATCCAACAAATACTAATATATGTCTTAACACTTAAAAACATCAATATCAAAAGAAAGGGTAGGTTAGGTCGGTCAGTCAATCATCATCCTCAACATCAATGGCAAGCAAACTATCATCTTCTTCTCCATCAGTTGATTTGTATCCCTCAACATCTTCCTCCTTTGTGTCATCTGAGCCCGCTTCCTCTTCATCTATTAATTGAAGTGGAGTTAATCTTGATGATTTAGATATCCTCGGTTGTGCCTTTAAGCGTGAACTTGTTACTCTACTTGCATGGCTACTTTCTTCTGCTCCAGAAGCTCTAGCAACAGTGGCCCACGTCAAGCCATCATCATCATCAAACGCAGGCTCATTATCTTCATCTGATTCTCCATCCATCCTCCCAAGCAACCACTCATTGCTTTCATCGATATTTTGCAAAGATATGGGATCAAGAGTGTTGCGCATGTCATACCTAAATCTCAATGTTCTATTATATTTGACAAACACTAAATCATTGAGACGTTGTCGTTTCAATCTATTTCTTTTCTTGCTATGAAGCTGCAAGTATTAAAAAGATATTAAATTCTATATAATGAGAATAAAAAATATTTGAATTGAACAAACAATTAGTTAGAATGTTACATACTCACATGTTTAAATACACTCTAATTTCGTTCACAACCCGATGAACTACATGTTAGGCTAAGCACTTTTATGGCAAAAGTTTGCAAGTTTGGAGTTACCAATCAGCTGCGATAATCATTAGTTAGAAATAATTGTTACTAGGGGTGGGCGCGGGTCGGTTGCGGCCATGGAACCTCCAATCCGCCATCCGTCCGTCAGATTGGCGAATTGGAGAAAATCAATCCGCATCCGTCCGCCAATCCGGCGGATGTGGATTGACCGGATTGGCGGTTTGGCGGATGGATGCGAATCGGTATGGCAGTTTAAAATTTTATAAATTTTTAACATAATTCAACTTTTGTACTTCCTCAAAAAAAAGAAGAAAATATTACAATTAATGACTTAAAAAAATATCACAATCACTACATGCCTTATCCAAAGCAAGAAAATTTGAAACTTTAGAATGTCACAATCACTGCATGCCTCATCCACATACTACAATCACAGCATGCCTCATCCACATAAAGTATTACAATCTGTGGGTTCTTAAAATATAAAAACAATTTAAACTACCAAAACCATGAACAGAGTAGTAGTAGAGATTGTATGTCTCTGTATTGTTACATCTATATCTGTTTTTGAAAACAAAAATCAACCAGCATATATCATATTTTCTATTTATTATTTTTAGAGATAGATTTAAAAACCAACAAATATAGATAAATAATATGTTTATTTTTTTCAATTCAAAAAAGATATTCAAGTTGAAAAGTTTTTTTAACAGAATATTTAAACTCTTTTTTAATTAAAAACGCAAATAGAATATTTAAACAAACTGAAAAAACAAAATCTTATAAATTACTAGGGGTGTTCGCGGTTTGACGGTTCGGTTGCGGCCAAAGGAATCTCAAATCCACCATCCGTCCGCCAGATTGGCGGATTGGAGAAAATCAATCCGTAACCGTCCGCTCGTCATCACGCATCCGTCTAAAATGTGGCGGATTGGTTCGGTTCGGTTCGGTTCGGTCGGTTTTAGCGGATCGGTATATCTGCTGCTCACCCTTAATTGTTACCAAGTATTAAGTTTTACTAAAAGTATTACTAAAAATAAACTCTATGAGTCTATAATATATTACCTGGTGCACTTGTATTTCTTTGCCTAATCGCAACAGACTTGCCAAAAAGACTCTCAGCCTTCATATAAATACTCATCTCATTAGTGATCAAATCTTGAATAGTGACATCCGGGACCAACCTTTGCATGCATTCATAAAACCTATTCATCACTTCATGATCTTTTTGCACCTCTAACGCTTTTGGGTAAAATAATTCTGGGTTAAGAAAGTGCGCAGTTGCATGTAAAGGCCGATGCAATTGGACATCCCATCTTTTGTCGATGATTTCGAAGATTTCATTATACTTCTCTTCTTTATGATCAAATGAACTTGCAATGCATTCTTTTGCCCTATCCATTGCCTCATAAATGTATCCCATGGGAGGTTTCTTCTCGGTATCAACCAATCTAAGCACTTTGACGAGAGGACCCAAGACCTTAAGAGCAAATATAACAGTATTCCAAAATGAATGCATCAACAAAGTTTGTGCCATTTTTTTACCTTATGGCTCCTTTGCCCATTTGCTTGAGGTCCAGTCTTCGAGGTGACCATCTTTCTCAAATTGTTTTTTTGTTGATGCATCCTAGACAAAGTCAGAAAGGCGGTTGCAAATCTGGTTTTTGCAGGTTTGATCAAATTCTTCAAGTTTGTATAGCGCCTTATCATGTTTAGCAACGTAGGTCGGTTGTAAATGTAGCCATGTACTGCAATACCCCTTTCAAATGTCTTTTTCAGTCTAGGTATCTTGAAAATGTCTTCTAACATCAAGTCCAAGCAATGAGCAGCACGTGGTGTCCAATACAAGTGTTCATACTTGGCTTCCAAAAACCTCCCTATAATGTAACAATAATGAAGAATTATTTTTTTCAAGTTTTTAAATTTTAAATACAAAACAAACTATGAGTAAACAATTTTGATGTAAGGAAATATTCTTACCCACCAACACATTAGCTGCAGCACTATCAGTGATAACTTGCACCACATCCTCTTTTCCAACTTTTTCCACAAACTTGTCTAGTAATTCAAATAGCTTTTGCCCATCCTTTGAATAGCTAGAAGCATCAACCGACTCAACAAACATGGTTCCTCTTGGACAATTAACTAAAAAGTTAATCAATGTCCTTCCTCTCTTATCAGTCCAGCCATCAGCCATTATGGAACAACCATATTTTGCACAATCCTCTTTATGATTCTTCATAAAATCTTCAGTATGTTTCACTTCTTTTTTGAGTTGGGTAACTCGCACTTCATGGTAAGTTGGTGGCTTCATACCAGGACCATATTACCCAATGGCTTCAATCATTGGTCCAAAACGCTCATAATTTACTGCATTAAAAGGGATACCAGCATCATACATCCACCTTGCAAATCTTTGCACTGCCCGAGCTCTCATTTCTTTTTTGTAAGGGTCATTTGCATCAATTTTGGTTTGCTTCCCTTTTGCTTGGTCTCTTCAATTTTTCACCACTGATTCAGGATTGGGTGTGAAGTAAACATCCATAGGTCATTTTCTCTTTGGCATTTTTGATTTTGATTTGGATGAACCTTCGCTGCTACTTGTCAACTTACGGCGTTGATTGACATTGATCTCAACAACATCATCATCTTCATCTTCATCTTCCATGTCCATGTCATCGAAATCAGGCAACATGTTCATTTCTTCTTTTTGTGTTTTCTTTTTTGACATGAACTCTCTAATCTCTTCTCTTACATGAGCTGGACACTTCGGGCAAGCAGTGACATTCTTATAACCTCCCGCGAGGTGTTGTTTCACCCGATAAACACCTCCATTTGATACTTTACCACAAAAATTACACTCAAACTTGTTTAAATTATTCTCCTCTACCAAATGGGCATATTGTCACACCGGATCTTTTCTATTACTTTCCGATGTCATTTTCTACAATCTACACAACAAATTTAATAAATAAATACAGAATCAGAGACTCAAACCAGTAGCACCTAACAGAATTTATTTTTTTCCCCTAACAGATAAATACAGAATTTATTAAATACATAATTTATTAAATACAGATAAATACAGAATTTAATAAATACAGAATTTATTTATTTTCCTAACAGATAAATACAGATAAATACAGAATTTGTTAAATACAGATAACTATAGAATTTAATAAATACATAATTTATTTTTTTCCCCTCACAGATAAATACAGAATTTATTAAATACAGAATTTAATAAATACAGATAAATACAGAATTTAATAAATACAAAATTTATTTTTTTCCCCTAACAGATAAATACAGAATTTATTAAATACATAATTTATTAAATACAGATAAATACAGAATTTATGTTTTTCCCTAACAGATAAATACAGAATTTATTAAATACAGATAAATACAGAATTTATTAAAAACAGATAACTACAGAATTTAATAAATACATAATTTATTTTTTTCCCCTAACAGATAAATACAGAATTTAATAAATACAGAATTTATTAATAAATACAGAATTTATTTTTTTTCCCTAACAGATAAATACAGAATTTAATAAATACATATACATACATAATTTATTAAATACAGAATTTAATAAATACAGAATTTATTTTTTTTCCTAACAGATAAATACAGAATTTAATAAATACAGATAAATACAGAATTTATTAAATACAGATAACTCCAGAATTTAATAAATACATAATTTATTTTTTTCCCCTAACAGATAAATACAGAATTTATTAAATACAGAATTTATTTTTTTCCCCTAATAGATAAATACAAAATTTATTAAATACATAATTTATTAAATACAGATAAATACAGAATTTATTTTTTTCCCTAACAGATAAATACAGAATTTATTAAATACAGAATTTAATAAATACAGATAAATACAGAATTTATTAAATACAGATAACTACAGAATTTAATAAATACAGAATTATTAAATACAGAATTTATTAATAAATACAGAATTTATTTTTTTCCCCTAACAGATAAATACAGAATTTAATAAATACAGATAAATACAGAATTTATTAAATACAGATAACTACAGAATTTAATAAATACAGAATTTATTTTTTTCCCCTAACAGATAAATACAGAATTTATTTTTTTCCCCTAACAGATAAAGGGGAAAAAAAGACCAGTAGCATTGTATTTATTTATTTATTATTTTGTATTTGTGTTTATATTTATTTATTTTGTGTTTGTATTTGTATTTGTATTTATTTATTTTCCTAACATAATTGAAAAAAAGATAAAATAAAAAATAAAAAAATAAAACAGAGTCGAATGGAAGCCATAAGAAGAAGAAGGGGAGAGAGAGAGAGAGAGTGAGATCAGAAGAAGACCAAAAGAGGTCGAAGCAAAAAAAAAAAAAAAAAAAAACGAAGTCGAATTGAGGAGACCAGAAGAGGTCGAAGACCAGAAGAGGAAGACCAGAAGATGGCGAGGCGAAGCATACTTGTGCGAAGTCGAATCGAGGTCCACAGTCGAAGTTGAAGTCCAAGGCGAGGCAGAGAGGAAAAACGACATAGATTAGGGTTCATTTCAGTCGTATTTGGTCATATTCTACATGAGTCATCCTCTGTGGTTAAGAGCCATTCGAACACACCTTCCGTAGCCATTAGATCAGATCAAGCTGCTAATACATCAAGCGCGCCTAGTCGTGCGCCTTGCGCCTCTGTCGCCTGGCTCAAGTCGCGGCTAAGGCGCTCGCCTGGCTCAAGTCGCCTCGCCTGGGACCTGTACAGGCGCAAAGGGTGCGCCTCGCCTCGCTTCGCTTGGCGCCTAGGCGCGCTTTTCACAGCACTGCTTCCGGTAACCAGCAGAACCAGTGGGACAGACATGCTTGTAATCCTGAAGGTGATCAAGCCGCTTCCACCCATTGCTAAGGAAGGTAAAATGCTGAAGGATAGTTTGCTCACCTTGTACCGACCGTTCAATGGAGCGACGTAACTTGAAAGCCTGTGAGAAGTTTCCCTTCCTGGAGTAAGTAGTTGCTACGGCCTCCCAAATATTCTGGGCAGTGTCTATAGACAAGTAGCCCTCTCCAATCTCCAAAACCATAGAGTGGATCAACCAGCTCATAATCGAAGAATTGGTAATCTCCCACTGGTCATAATGAGGGTCGGTGATATTGGGTGCCTGAACCCGCCCATCAACATATTCCATCTTCCCTTTGCTCTTCAAGAAAATTGTCAGACTCTGCGACTAAGCTAGGTAATTCTGACCATTGAATAGAGAGGTGGTGATTCTAAGGCCAGTGTGGAGGTTATCAGTCATAGTAGAAGGGATAACAAAACTCTCGCCCTGAGATGGCTGAGAGGTAGTAGATTCACTGGTCAAATCCGACATGGAAACTCTACTAATTATTCCTCAAACACAAGGCCAATCACAAACCCGGAAGATGAGAGTGGAGTTACAAGCACAACAGTAACTATAAAAGCATAAAGGAGGGAGAATCCAGTGGGGCTTTGTGTCTGGACTATTTTTACATCAGTAGAGTTTTTTTTTTTTGGTCTGCTTCGGTACTGTTTTACCTTACCAGAAGACTGTGTATAATCTTCACCAGTCCACTATGTAAGAGACGACTTCGTATTACATCACCAGAGGACTTTGAAGAGCAGCAGAGGAGCAGCGACCACCCTAGGACTTATGTGAAATTTTTAGTAATCCCATGTGAGTTGTATATGGTCTTTTTAACAATTTCCACATAAGAATTTATTTATTTATTTATTTTTTACTGGTGGTTCCTATAGTTTTTTTTTTTTTTAAATTTTTTTTTTTATTTTGCTTACTCTAGCTTTGCATGTGTTGTTTTTTTTATCCAAAATGTTAAGCAAAGTATCACTTTAGTCATTGTATTATCAATTTGAATATCATATTTTTAGTTTTGTTATAATATTATTCCTCTGTCATGATTGGAGTGACTACATAAAATTCAAAATAAACTATAGAGACCACTAATATAATTTATTAATTTGTTTTTCCTGTGTGAAAATTACTAAAAATCCCACGTAAGTTGCACGTGATCTGTTTAAGTTCAAAATTATAATAGTTAATGACGAATGGACCATATTGCTACAAAACGGAAAGTATAGGATTTAAATTTAATATACAGAGTGACACTTTGATTAAACTATAGAGAATAATAGTGTAATTTACTCAAATTATAAAATTTTATATAGAATGATGTGATTGATTTGGTTTAAATAATTCAAAAAAAATATCATGCAAATTAATAAATCTCAGTAACTTTTAACAAACTCCAATGAATAAAAAAAGTTAATAAATTTATTAATTTATATAATATTCCTCTTTATGAAATTTATGGGATTGGGGTCACTGTTGTGCCTTTGGCACATCAGTGACTGTTGTGCCTCATTTTGAGGTGCATTATGGATTTATTTTTATAATCTGAACCGTTCATTTGTAGGGTTTGTTGAGTACTTCATGCCTATCAAAAATCATTTTAATCGGATATCAATAATTATATGATTGATAACCAAAAAAATAAACAAGAAGTTTTTCTTTTGAAAAATAGTATAAAAATATGCAATTTGATCATATAGTTATTGATATCCGATTAATATGATTTTTAGTAGGCATGAAGTACTCAACAAATCCTACAAAATGAACGGTTCAGATCATAAAAATAAGCCCATAATGCACCTCAAAATGAGGCACAAGGCACAGCAGTGACCCCGATTCCCATTTTTATTGGTTTAGACTCATTATCAACTTTCTAGACAGAAGAAAAATGTTTACACAAATTTTCATCTTCTCTTCAAAGGATAATAATGGTCAATAGGACTTTAATTACTACAACTATAAGCAAATTACATATATTGATGAGTTTTCTAGATTTTGCATTATTGTCAAGCTTTTATTTTACATATTGTTTTAAATTTGTATTTATTGTCTAGATTAATGGCATCCATGTATTTTAAATAAAAAATCTAGACATACATTTCATTGGATAGCAAAATAATAAATAAACAAATAAATGCAGATTTTTTTTTATTGAATGCGTTATCTTCCTATCTGTCATTCAGTCCTCTACTATAAATATTACGTGGAGTTTGGATATCAGTATTCACAAATGAGTGCACAGTGGTCAGAATCCACAAATCCATCAACATTGCTTCTCTCTCTCTCTCTCTACTTTCCTCCTTCACTGATTTGAGATCTGAGTCAAATTCTAGAGATCCATCGCCGGTGACAAATGCGGAGAGACCATTTGTAGCCGTCGCCATTGCCATCGTCGAAGGCAGAGAGACCAGATCTGCTCAATGGTAGATTCGCCGCCACCTGACATCTCTCGTTTTTCTCTCTCAATCCTTGCTCGAACCCCGACTCTTCCTCTCTCCTCTCACCCTCTCTTTACGTCGTTAGTCTAGGTGCTAGAATATCATGTCCATAGGGACAAGTTCTCACAAATTGACCAAACTACCCTTAGATATGAAATTTCACTGTTGCTTTGCTGTGGATGGGTTCTTGATGAAATCCATTTTGTTTCTTTCGTATCTTTGTTCTGACCCAAACATTGGGATATAAAAATAAGAACTCAGCCCTAGATGAAATCCAACACCACCACCAAAATAAGTCTGGCCCACCCCATATCCAAAGGGATTGGCAGGCTGTTCATGCACAATCCTATCAGCTTGGATTCCAATCTTGGTCCTGAGTTCCATCATAGCCTGATAGGATTGTGATGGAACTCAGGACCAAGATTGGAATCCAAGCTGATAGGATTGTGCATGAACAGCCTGCCAATCCCTTTGGATATCGGGTGGGCCAGACTTCTTTTGGTGCTGGTGCTGGAGGTGCTGGATTTCTTGTTGGGCTGAGTTCTTTTGGTGGTGGTGGTGGTAACATTGCTGCTGGTGGTGGTGGATTTTTTGCTGGGCTTGGTGGTGGTGGTGGTGGATTTTTTGATGGGCAGAGTTCTTTTGGTGGTGGTGCTGGTGGCTCATCATTTCAGGCGGGCCCGAGTTTTGCTGGAGGTGGTGGTATTGGTGCTTTACCATTTGGTGCAGGGCTGGGTTCTGTTGGAGCAGATGGTGGTGGCAGCGACAACAATGGCATTGTTCCATTTGATGGTAGGGTTCCAAACGCCAGTGGTTCGAAGGCTCCTTATAGATTTAACCATGGCTATGGTCGTGGTTTTTACTAGATGCTTATATGGCTGATTAATATTAATGTTTTTTACGTTGTACACAGTTTTTCTTTTTCCTTTTTTTGTCGTTGGTGATGTTGAATCCTATATTGGAATAAATTGGTACTTTTATGTGTGTGATTCATATGGGCGTTGTGAGTTTACTTTCAATTTCTTGGAAAATATTTTATGATTTTTGCCTCCTGAAAGTAATTAATTGTTATCTCATTTATCAATTTTCTTATTACTTTCTCAGACAAAATCTATCTTAACCAAATAAGTACAAGAAAATAAATTTTCTTCTCTCTTCACTTTCTATAATTTTCATTCTAATGAAACACACCTTTAATTTGAGAAGGAAAAATTATCTTAGCCATCTAGCATTGCTTTCAAATTATCTCACTTGTTTTTTTTTTTTTTTTTTTTTTTTTTTTTTTTTTTTTTGTCTTTTAATCTTATTTTTATATCCCAATGTTTGGGTTAGAACAAAGAGATGAAAGAAACAAAATGGATTTCATCAAGAACCCATCCACAGCAAAGCAACAGTGAAATTTCGCTAATTATTGTTAAGATTAATGGTTCTTCAATTTAAAATGATGAAGTGTATTGATCTGTCATTTGTGAATACTGATACTATCCAAACTCCACATAATATTTACAGTAGAGGACTGAATGACAGATAGGAAGATAATGCATTCAATAAAAAAAATCTGCATTTATTTGTTTATTTATTATTTTGCTAGGTGTATTTGACTGTTTTTTGAATGGAGATAAACACTCAATATGCAAGGAACCAATGCCAATGTGTTAAAGACATATGGATTTGTGATTTGATCAATCCAACATATACAGAGTTGAGTTTTTGTTATGATTTATTTTCAATGATAATCTTATCGCCGCGCAGGGCTGAAAAAAAGGGGTAATTAATCTCAAATTTCATGAAGTTTTATTTGTCAAGTCATTACGATTTCAAAGCGGGAAATGAACTTGAATGCATTCCTAATAAAATGAATGGAGAATTTAATGTGAGAGATAGTTTGACATTGAGGTATTTAATTTGTGAGAAACTTCTTTGAAATCAAGTCATTTGATGTATTAAAAAATAATCCATAGAAAATATATACAGTTTCATTTTTTTTGTTATTTATTTATATATATTTTTTTATGGATTGTATGAGGAGATTAAAGAAATGTGACCTTCTCAAGTGTCAAATATGAATGTTTTATGAATTTCATATGGGACTGATTACTTACGTAAAGTTTACTTTTTATGTACCAAAAAGGTTTATTGAAGGAAAAGATGACGATTTATTGAAAACTCTTTTCTCACAATTACCTGTTGTATTCTTTATGCCTTCTGAGAAATCATTCTAAAAGTTTCTTTAGAATGTCAAAACTCCTTAATCATTTGATTATAGTTTGAAAGGCTAAAAAAAAGTTTTTGAATAATCACGGACTTGTATAAATTTTTCCTATTGATTTCAGAACCTGCAATGCTTTTGAAGAAAAGCATTCAAGTTGACCAAATTGAGTTAATTTTTCATGTAAAATATATTGCACATGAATTGGCAAATCTTTTTTTTTTTTTTTTTCCAATGCTGCGATGGCACAATTCATGAATGCAAAATGACTTGTACAGCTAAACAACACCTAGGTCAAGCCGATACATTTATTTATTTATTTATTGATTGACAAAAGTCAGTTGTTAATTATTAGATTAATACTTGTAGAAGTTAGACATTTCCACTCTTGCAAAGTACTAAATGCTTGCCTCCTTAATTAAACTTCCCCTTAAGAAGAATTGAACATATAGATGAATGTGATTAAGTATAAAACCATACATTATATAATGCATAATTTTTTTTCAATTCATTTTTTTTGCAATTTTTTATTTTCACACAAAGCAATACCAATCAGATTTTGCTCAGTGTGTTGTGAATTGTAAATTAATTATACAAACTATACAAGTCCAACCTAGAGAGTAACCTATTCAGAAATATTCAGTGCTGATATAATCCAAGAAAAGATTTCTGAAATCTACACAACCTCTAACAATGTCAAAAATTCTAGCAAGACTTGGGTTTATACTTTATATGGTAAAATGAAATCAATGGCATGATTACTAATTTTTTCATTTAGTTAGTGTTTTTTAAAAAATTTTAATTACCTTTAAAATTGTTTGTTTTTGATAAAAACATGTTTATATGGTTAAGTGAACAGCCTGCAAAAAGGACAAAAAGCCAAAATGAGTGTTTTTTATTTTTTATTTTAAATTGTGAAGCATGTTAAAAGAATGTAAGACCAGCAAGAAGGCTGGTCGGCCCCCTGGGAACCCTCGGTAGTGGCTGGAGAGGCCTACCGAGGAGAGAGAAGCCTGGGTGATGACTGTCAAAGGGAGAGAAGAGGCTGGGAGACCTGGGTAGAGTCTGTTGGGGTTGGACGAGGCTGGGTGACCTGTTTGGGGCTGTCGTCTGGTCTATAGGAGAGAGGAGATCACCTGTAGTGATGGGTAACAGAGAAGGAGAGTTGGCTCTGATACCATGAAGGTTTAGGGAAGAGAAAAGGTTAGAGAGTGAGTTTGACCTCATTCCCTTTTATATTAATAATACTGAGTAATTACTGGAGTGCCATAAGGCATAATATATGGGCCAGCCCATTACACCAATCAAGGAATAAATATGAAGAAAATACAATCACATATTTTCTATTCTAACTTGTTGCCTATTCTAACATGATCCTATGTTGAACTTCAAAGGGTAGGCTTTAAGAGTGCAGTCGAATGATTTTATATAATTTTCTTGCTCTTATTGCACAGAATGCAGTTGTCCTAAAGAGGGACTCTGGAAGTTTGTGTGATTTAAGTGCTAGGCAGTTGCTCATGTTGTTGGTTGAGAACACCTGTAGTTTTCTCTATTGTTTTTCTGCCATTTATCATGCTGATATGATGTGAAGTTAACTATCTGGAGAGCTTTAGGTCAGTCATACATGGTTGGTTTGTTATATTTAGAAGTGTTTGTGCTTCTTAGGAGAGGACCCAAAGTAACAAACCAACCCTCCAGAGCAGTGTTACCAGAATAATGGTTAATATAATAAAAAGGCTTGGTTTGGTTTGGCTTATATTATCTCCTGTTCATGAGTTTTATCACATGTTGCTTTTGACAATGGCTTACAACAACAGTAACTCATGACACTAATCAAGTGGTAACATACTTTTATCTAGGTTGGTGTTCTTCCTATGGATGAATCAAAAGTTATCGCAAAAGGTCATCTTGGTCCAGGAATGATGATAACGGTTGATCTACTTAGTGGTCAGGTTTGTACAGTAATTTATTAATGACTTGGTGCTTAAATTGCAAGATGGTATTGCCTTTTGATGATTATGTTTGCATCCACACAGTAGAGGTTTTTTGTCGACTTTGCTGTTCAGCTTTCAATATCCACTTTGACTTGTTACTGGTGTTTCATTTAAAAGCTTCTAGACAGATTTCCTTTGCAAAATATCAATTTATTCATTTTATGAAGAATATATGCCACTTATCATAAAAAATATGAAGGATATATGTCATTTATCATAAAAAATTATGAACATGCCCCCTCGGCATGTTTTGTATTACAGTTTTTTCTTTGTTGCTGATAAAGAAAAGGGGATAAGTGATGCACATCTAATACTTTTTTTTTCTTCTTCTTCTTCCTTTTTTTTTTTTTTCCCTTACTGTTGCTTTTATAATTGTGTGCCATTCTGTTTTATCTATGTTGATCCCATTTATCTTTGCATACATTTTCTGTGCAATAAGAGTGCTTTCAAATCTTTTTGAATCACTATGATAAAGTGTTCAACACTAGGAATTTATAAGAACATTAAAATGCTACTATAATAAAGAAAGTGTACGACTGAAAAAACCAAGAAACTAATAAGTAGAAGTAATATATTTATTATGAGACACCATGCAGCAATATAGCAATTGCTTTTCCATGTTTGTGCTTGCTGTTAGGTAAATTGTGGTGTGACAGATTCCTTTTATTTATGCAAACTTACAAGTAAACCGATATGTATTTTTTGTTCAGCAAGAAAACAAATTTTTTTTTTCCCCTCATGAAAATCAAAAGACTACAAATGAGGACAAGCAATCCTCTATAAGAAGAAAAAGACTAGTTACAAATTACACACCGCTCTCCAATCATGATTAATCAAGTACAAAGATCTCCTTAAAGGGAAGTTGGAGCCCAAAAAGATGCCACGAAGTGAACCTTATCTCTAATCCCGTTAAGACCCTCAACTTTATCTTCAAATACTCTTGTATTCCTTTCTAATTACAGTAACCAAAACATAGCACAAGTCAGACACTTCCAAAGAATACGTGGCTTCTTACTCGAATCAAAACCCCAAAATTTGAGGGTAAGCATTTGAGTATAAGAATGTAGAGTCACCCAATCCTTCTGTATCTCAAGAAAGAGCCTCTACCATAACTCAAAGGGAACAGAACAATGCAAAAAAGATGGTTGATGCTCTTCTCATACCCCTTGCACATAATGCACCACTTAGGGGCTCTTGTTATACTCATACATAGGGCTGCAAAGGAACCGAGCCGTTTGTGAACATGTTCGAGCTTGACTCGACAAGAGCTTGTTCGAACTTGGTTCGTTAAATTTTTTTTTGCGTTCGAGCTCTACCTCGAGCTCTAGTTCGAGCTCGTTAAATTTTTAATAAATAAGTCCAAGCATACTAAAATTTAGCTCGTAAGCTCGGCTCGTTAGCTAGCTCATTTAACATTTATTATTTTTATGTTAAATAATATAAAAATATGAATAAAAAATAAGATAAATACATTATTTATATATTTAAAAAATATAAATTTAAATAATAGTTAACTATAGATAGTACATTTATATAATAGTGGTGGTAGATATTATTATTTTAGTAAAATATTGACTTTTTTTGGTATGTTTATATATATATATATATATTGTATATATAATTGTATAATCAAAGTTTTAATTGTAACTTTAGTCACATATGCAAGTATGAATTTATAAATTTTTTGGCTCATTAAGGCTTGTGAACAGGCTTGAGCTCGAGTTCGAGCCAAGCCTAAGCCAACTCGGCTCGAGCTCAATTTGTTAAATTTTTATTGAGCTCTTGAGCTCGAACTCGTTAAAATCTTAGTAAACAAGCCCAAACATACCAAGCTCGGCTCGGCTTGGTTCGGTTCATTACTTTATCTATCCCCAACACACACATGCATGCGTGCACACACTCAAAAAAATAAAATAAAATCGAAATAAGGGTTTAGATCCTTGGACCACTTCTTATAGAAGAACTGTGATGCATTAAGAGTTAATTGTGTCAAATCTGGTCTTAAAGCCATGTGCATCTAACAGAACACTTAGTTTTCTCAAGATTTTCAGTATTAGATAGAAATGTGATTCTTTATCTAGAATTCTAAATACTTCACTTTTGTCCAGCCTATATGTGTGAAATTGTGGGTTCATCAGAATATGGAGACTTATGATAAGTCTTCTTTATTTTTCAATCAACTTTGTTGAGGAAAATGTGCACCTGATTTGAAGGAGATGCTGCTTTGGAAAGGTTAATTCACACCTTAAACAATATGAAATGCAGGTTTATGAGAATACGGAAGTAAAGAAACGAGTTGCCTCATCATATCCTTATGGAAAGTGGGTGAATGAAAACTTGCGATCCTTGAAGCCTATGAACTTCCTCTCTGTGACAATTTTGGAGAACGAAGCAATATTAAGACGCCAACAGTAAGCATTTTAATTTCTTTACGTTTTCCAAACAGCTTCAAACACCCTCTTTTTTCCATATTTAGATCTATAAGTATTTCTGGAACTCCATTCTAAATATTTGGCTCTTGCATAATTGGTCTAAATCAGTCAAGTAATTTTTCTAAGCTGTTAAAGTTCTGTCAGAGAGTAGAATCTTTGAACTTTGTCTGACATACCTGTTTTACATGAAAAAAGGGAAACCAGAGATAGAAGATGGACACAATACTTCTCAAGTTGATTAGTTAAGTAAACTAAAGTTGGCTAGAATACAAGCTTGAGAATTGTTTGTATTGCTATTATTTTGAATGTACTATAAAGGGGTCATTGCTATTATTTGGTTTTCAATTTTAAAGAATTTGCATGTTATTCCGGTATCGGTGGCGTGACGGATGGAGAAGCTTCAAAGGAATTTTCCGTGGGATAGTGGGGGGGATGATTTTAGATACCATTCGGTGGATTGGGGGCAGATCTGTCAATGCTGGGGGGTTGGAGGTTCGGAGTTTAGTGACTTTCAACGGAGCTTTGTTGGGCAAGTGGCTGTGACGCTTTGCTTGGGAGCTGGAGCGGCTATGGAGACGGGTGGTGGTTGGTAAGTATGGGCTGGATTGGGGGGGGGGGGGGGTTAGGAGTTAGGGAATGTGACTAGTTCTCATGGTTGTGGTCTATCGAAAGGAATATGGTTGGGGAGAGTGGAGTTTTGGGAGAGGGTCGGGTTTCGGGTGGGTGATGGGATGAGGGTGCGCTTCTGGAAGGATAGGTGGTGTAGTGAGGCTTTGCTGGAGGATTGTTTTCCTTTGATATTTGGCATTGCGGGGGATCAAGAAGTTATGGTGGCATCTTATTTGGGGGGTGGGGATGTGGTGGTATGAGATATTCACTTGTGGTGCCTGGTTTAGGATTGAGAGGTTGATTAACTGCTGGAGTTATGGGGTTATTTGTATGGGTTGGGTGTGCTAGGGAGGGAGTGGATGTCTTGGGGTGGAATGTGGTGGGGGCCAAGGGGCATTTTTCTGTTTTGTCCTACTACAGGAGTTTGGTGGGGGTGGTGATGGGGGATTTTCCTCGGGAGGAGCATTTGGGTGCTGGGGGTTTCTTCAAAGGTGGCCTTCTCCACGTGGACCGCGGCCTTAAGTCGGAATCTTACGATTGATAACTCGGTGCAGCGTGCTCATATTCTAGTGAATCGGTGCTATATGTGTTGTGCAGATGGGGAGTCCGTAGATCATTTGTTTTTGCATTGTCTTGTGGCTAGCCATTTGTGGGGTTTTATTTGCTCTATTTTTGGGATTGTTTGGGTTCAGCCGCGGAGGGTGATGGATATGCTGTGGAGTTAGCATGGAGCTTGGGTTGGTCACTGGCGGCAGCGAGTGTGGGCATTGGTGCCTTTTTGTTTGATGTGGTTAGTTTGGTTAGAGCGTAATAAGTGAACTTTTCAAGAGGTTCATCATAGCGTTTCTTGGCTTGAGAGTCGTCTTCTTATAGTTTTGTATAGTTGGATGGAACAGAAGTTTGATTCGGATTTGTTTGTTTTTTTTCGATTTTTTAGATGACATTCTTGATTAGGAGATGGTGTTTATCCCTTCGGAGTTTGTTACGAGTTTTTTAGTCTCCGATCGATGTTTGAGCAATTTTGTATTCTTTGCATCATCTTGATGCTTCTTCAATAAAATTAATTTTGTTTATCAAAAAACAAAAGAAGGGGTCATTGTCATAGGACAAATTTCTTTCTTTTTTTTGGATAAATAACCAACTTTATTAAAAAGTATCCAGATGATGCAAAGAATATAAAAATGGGAGCCACAAAGACTCAACAAAACTAACAAATCAAATCCTCCACAAAATCTACAAAATCCAGAACATCAGGATCAACTGAACTTGTCACCCAACTATGTAAGACCGTAAGAAGCTGTCTTTCTAACCAAGAGACCGAATGAGACACCCCTTGAAAAACATGCCTATTACGCTCCAACCAAATCAACCATATAATACAATGAGAAGCAAGCATCCATGCCTTCCGGCGCCTCCTCCCAACCCAATCCCCAACCCAACTTTGCAAAATTGCCTTTACCGAAACTGGCTGCACCCAAACCAACCCAAACGTTGCAACAAGAAGCATCCAAAGTTGAGAAGTAACCGGACAATGAACGAGCAAATGATTCACTGACTCCGCATTACCACAACACAAGCATCACCAATTGACCCATATATGGCCATGACGAATTAAGTTTTCAATAGTCAAGATACGCCCCAACATGACCGTCCACACAAAAAAGGCCACCTTGGATTGGGTATCAGGCACCCAAGCACACTTCCAAGGGAAAACCGCAGCCTCCTCATGAACAAGCGCATCATAATACGAGGATACAGAAAAAAATCCCCTTAGACATAGGACAGATTGCTGGAATGTGGTTGCTAAATATATATATATATATATCATAAAGCGAATCTGGAAGTTCGCAAGAATACCTCATATGTTGGAACATGGCAGCAGTCTAAAACACGTGTTGTCAGTGTTTATAACTTGTTTTTCCAACCAAACATCAGAGCACCGATCTTATGCCTTGAAATATATTTGCAGACTTGCAGTAAGAATGATATCTAAATGGCGAATAACATTTATAATAATATACGGGTAAACCATAGTGTTTCCATATTATAAAAAGATAAATCCTACCTTTTGGGGCTTTCTCTAATTTTCACCCTTTCTTTTCTTTAAAAGCCTTCCTCTACATTATCATGAATTGAAATGTTACATTAAATTTGTAATTGGGTTAACCTGGATTGAAAATACAGTTGGTTCCTCAAAATATTTTTGGGGAAGAATTGAGAAGGGAGGAGAGAGTATGCACATGATGTGTGTTACCAGCTCCTAGTATCTGCATAAATGGATGTCATGTTTTAAGATGTGCTTCACTAACACTTGGAGCGAAATATTTATATGGTTTGTCTACTAACTATTAATGGTGTAGTGCAAGAAAAATATTGACAGCATTATATCCAGAAGGTCATGATTTTAAAGAGATTCTACGTAAAAATATCATATTGGGTCTGTATCAATTGATTTGAGTGATTTTTTTGGTTTATCCATCCTGGTTGAAGTATCCGAAGTTTTTTTTTTTGACAAGGAAAAGTCAACTGTGTCTTTGTAGTTTGATTTTGACGAAAGGTTTACTTTGTGTTTGATTATTGCAACTTTAACCATCTTAGAAGGTATTAAAGGTACTCGTTCTTATACTTTGATGGAAACAGGGCTTATGGCTACTCCAGTGAGGATGTCCAAATGGTCATTGAAACTACGGCTGCACAAGGAAAGGAGCCTACATTTTGCATGGGGGATGATATTCCACTGGCGATATTGTCTCAGAAGTCACATATGCTTTATGATTATTTCAAGCAGCGGTTTGCTCAGGTTTGCCAATTGTTTTTAATTTTTTTTTTTTTTGGTTTTAGATGAGCCTGAATATTCTAATGGTGTGGCTAGTTGTTTGTTACGATAACAATATTTGACTGAATTGTGATGGTAGTAAAATAATGTCTTGGGGTCATGGTTAGGAATTATTCTTGATGTGACAACAATAGGTGATTTAATTGTTGGTTAATTTGTCAAAGGTGTAATTTACAAGTTGGATAGTGGTAGCAGTGGGGCAGTTGTGGCACAAGCAACCATTAATACTAAGCCCCACTTCCAATGGAAGTTGCCCCCACCTGATCCCTCCTTGGCCAATAGTATGGTTTCATATCATACTAATGGAAGTTACCTCACCTGACTCACAAAACAGTCTTAATGGTGGCAGGGAAGGTTAGCTTAAGTAACTCTAATGATTGGCACCCTACTAGGAAAAAATTGATTCAGCACTTGAAGAACTTCCTAAACCTCTAAGCTTATTAATTAAGATATCTACATAGTCCATAATCGTTAAAGGGACAAGGTGCGTTGATGTTTGGGTTTTGAGCTTTGCTTGGGTCCAAGTGTGGAACTATTAACAAGGTATGAGCCTAGGTTCCAAAGTTGCATGCTTTTAGTCAAGGTGCAGAAAAGACCTACCTTATTATCTACATTTATGTTTATGCAATTTATATATTTACGCTTGAATTTTATTTGATAGTTATGCTTGTATTTGACCTGAATTTGATGTTGACAGGCTTAAAAATGTGGTGTATTATCCAAATTA
This sequence comes from Camellia japonica, assembly GCA_030407325.1. NCBI lineage: Eukaryota > Viridiplantae > Streptophyta > Magnoliopsida > Ericales > Theaceae > Camellia > Camellia japonica. Next base: position 21,358,078 of record JAPPVO010000017.1, on the reverse strand, counting down.
TGCATTGTTATCTGGAGTGATGCTTTAGAAAACTTCATGTAAAACTTACCCTATATGCTATTACAGTATATACTTTTTTCTTCTCTCTTTTTTTTTTTTCTTTTCCTCTTTTCACCTGAAAAACAATTATACAGATATATGATTGTATTATTTTCTATTTTTAATACTACATTGTTTCCTTTTTATCGATACTTTGTTTCTTGGTTATTCCCAAACATGTCTCTAGTAACACAATGCTTATCTGTATCTAGCATTATGAACTTAGAGATCAGAAGGTAGGGATTCTCTGCCGTCATGTTCCAGCTTCTTGCCAATTAATTGCACTGGTTGGATTGGCAACTAATCCATATTCAACTTGGAAATATGTTTTTCCTTTTAATTGGAAGCACCATTACTGAGTTTTATGTTACATGTGAGTTGCTTTGCAGGAGGGGACCTAAGAAAAAAAATTTCCACCCAGAAATTAGTGTTTTGCATCATGAATCATATAATAATTGTTGTATCATTATGATATAAAACACTAATAGTTATTTTTTATTTTTTTATTTACTTATGAAAACAAAATAATTATTACATGTCTCTTCTAGCATGCTATCTGCCACTGGCCAATGTGTTAAATTAGTATGTTTGAGTGACGTTTTAAGAAAAAGTTCACTTTGAATGTAGTTCTTTTGGCATCATATTTTGTAGATTCTATAATGGACTTGGCTTTTGACTATATTTATTGAATCTTACGTCCTTCCGATTATTTCTTTCGTATATACACCAGGTTACAAATCCAGCTATTGATCCTCTGAGAGAAGGATTGGTAATGCCACTTGAAGTCAACATTGGGAAGCGTGGAAACATATTGGAGGTCGGGCCTGAGAATGCCTCTCAGGTCTGTTAGCATTTCAATTGTCATGGCTTTTTATTATTTGCAGCACCCGAACATGTCTGCTAATATAGGCTTTGTATAATGCTCAATTCTCTTTCATTCAACTCTCTTTTAATTTTTTTTAATTTTTTTTTGTAGAACTTAATTATTCTTTGTACCAGGTTATTTTGTCTAGTTCTGTATTGAATGAAGGGGAGCTTGAGTTGTTGCTGAAAGATCCCTACCTGAAGCCCCAAGTCCTACAAACTTTTTTTGATATAAGAAAAGGGCTTGAAGGTTCCTTGGAAAAGACACTTAATAAACTTTGTAAAGCTGCTGATGAAGCTGTAATAAATGGTTGTCAATTACTTATTCTGTCTGACAGGTCCGATGAGTTGGTGAGTACCCTTCAATGTTGTCTATGCTATAATATGCCTTTTAAATATGGAGATCATTTATGCCTCTCTCTTTGTGTCTCTCTCTCTCTCTCGGTAATCTCCAGTTTCTTTTAATAATTTTTCCGTATATTTGTTTTCAATATCATTATGTATTCCAATTTTGTTGTTGTACTAAGTTTTACGAATTCTGTTAGGTGTTGAATAGCTTGATATACATTATAGGGCCCATTTTTTAATAGCTTAAGTTTTTGGAAAATTGGTGACTTAACACTAGGAGCACTATTGCATAACATCCTTTTTAAATCCTCATTGAAGGGTTTGGTTCATGTCTTCAAATAATAGGGTAGAAGTCTGTTAAATGAGGACGTTGCTTTTAACAAAGTCAATTGAAGGAATTGGATCCATGTAGCAGACCCTGAGTAATTGGGATCAAGGCAGTTCTTTTAATTGAGTAGCATAAAAAAATGTTGCATTCATCAATGTTGTAATCTGCCAAGTTTTTGTAGTTTGTTGAGTGCGACCACTTTATTGAGCTCTTATCAGTCATTTCTTATTGATTAGATATGGATAGTAGGCTTATTTCATGCCAAGCAGCTTTATACCTTTTTTTGTTCTTTTATGCCTGGACAAATATTTACATTTTTCTATTATTATTAATTTATTGATTTTATTTTTTTTCAGGTCATTTCTGTATTTGTATTTATGGTCATTTCTGACCTGAAATATGTATTTATAGTTTTAGTTTTATTTCTGTATTCGCAACCCTTCTTTATCTCTTCCTTCTCTCCGACTGGAGTTTGCCATCGCTGTAAAGACCAGATTGAATGGAAACGCAAAGCCTCTCACCGAGCCTGCTAAATGGTACTCACGCTTTAATTTCATTCAATTTTCAGGGCTTTTCGTTGGATTTGATTTTGATTTTTGATTTTTTTTTAACAGTCAACGTTGTTCGAAACGGGCTGTTCGTCAAGCTTACCACAATCTTTGTACAGGTTTGTTTGCTACTCCTTCCTAACTTGGAGCTCTGTTTGGATGCAGTTTTGACCTGAAATTTCAGGACGGTGGCGAAGATGAGCCGGAAAGGCCTCCCAAGCACCAAAACAAATTCGCCTGGAAACCCAATGCCGGCGTCAAGATCAACGAAACCGTACTCTCTCTCTCTCTCTCTCTCTCTCTCTCTCTCTCTCTCTCTCTCACTCTCATCAATTCTCACTTATATATATGTATTTCTGTATGAATCCAAATACATAAAACAATAGGAAGAGGAGGCAAGTTCAGGCCTTCGTCAGATGTAACTGGAGTTTGCCATCGCTGTAAAGAGCAGATCGAATGGAAACACAAGTACGGCAAATACAAGCCTCTCACCGAGCCTGCTAAATGGTACTCACACTTTAATTTCATTCAATTTTCAGGGCTTTTCGTTGGATTTGATTTTGATTTTTGATTTTTGATTTTTTTTTTAACAGTCAACGTTGTTCGAAACGGGCTGTTCGTCAAGCTTACCACAATCTTTGTACAGGTTTGTTTGCTACTCCTTCCCATGTATCTTTTGTGATTAATTTTATGATTAGTTTTATTGTTGTTGAAACTATGATATGGGTAAAGGTAGAAATTTCAAATATTCATGGATTTGTGTCATTTTCTGTTCTTCTCAGGAGGCATCCAGGTTTGAATTGCGATTTCAGATTTTGCCTTCAAAGGCTTGCGAAGAAAGCATAAAAATTTCAGGTCTTTGAGTTTGCTTTGAATTGCGATTTCAGATTTTGCCTTCAAAGGCTTGCGAAGAAAGCATAAAAATTTTCAGATATATATGTATATCTCTCTGCAAATGTGTGTGTATATGTATGAGGAATTTGGAGATCCTTTGATATATTTAGCTATCAGTTTTTATCTGTTGGTTTTCACACATTATTAAACCTCACCATCTCATGTATTGAGAATCTTCGATGATGAAGCGCAAGCAATGCAATCTGCCCGTTCCTCAGCCAGAATGCTGGAAGAGTCTTATGCAACCGGAGTAGCCATTCTTTCCCAATATGATGGGCCAAAAGGAGCGCTTGAAGGTAGCTGTAACAAAACAATTGCTATACATGCTCCACACTCTCACATTTATTAATGAGTATCTATTTTGATGTTAATATCACAAAAACATCCAGCTGTAGGGTATGTATTTGTGTACTATTAATGATCACAAAGAGTCTAAAGACTACAAACTTGCAAGAAGGTACTTCTTGGGATTGGAACCAACAATTTATCTTGTGGTTGAGTGGCTGTTTGTATACCTCCTTTATAAGGTTGAAAGCATGGCGGTAGGGAACCAAGGTGTCCAATGTAAATTTCTTCTGAATGATTTCTACAGTTTTTAAGTCAAAAGCTAATAAAAACTTTTGCATTAAAATGCAGTGTAAATATGGTTTGCTAATTCAGAATGCATCCAGTTCTCCACGTGCATAGTTAGTAAATGAAAGTTGGATCAATTTTTGTTTCTCAAAGATTATATTCGGTCTGTTGTAGTGATTCTAAATTGTGGAATGGGGCTGAGAGGCACTGCATAATTCTCAAAACAATTTTACTTTTTTTTTTTTTTTTTCCATATAAGTTGATTCATAGAATAAATTCAATTTTGTTGGTTGATTATTGCTGTTGTTGGTTGATTATTAAATCGCAAACCTGATTGAACGCTTGGAAGCTTGGAAGCTATCTCCTATGATCAAATCAATTTGGTGTATATTATATATTATCCAAGAATAAGATAAATTTTCTATCTTCAATGATCAAATCAATTTTCTATTCTTGGATGTTCAAGATCAATTTGTTTCTCTTCTATCTCCTATTTCTCTTCTTTCTTCCTTCACCATATCTGTCTCTTTCTCTCCCTCTCTCTGTATTATTTCATATTTTCTCTCTATCTCTCTATTTTCTTTCATTGTAATTTTTTTTTTTTTTTTTTTGGGGGGGGGGGGGGGGGTGTGGTTCTTTGTGATCTGATTGATGTCTTCTTCTAATAAGAAGATGAAAGGGGTTGCTTTGGATCCATCAACTTATGGTGGATTTGGGGATTCTAAGGCCAGGATCAAGCATCAGACTCTCTTGCAGGACTACCAAGATTTGCAAAAAGTAACCTTGTGTGTTTTTTCTTCCTATATATGCATAGATCTAGGATTTTCTTTGAAATTTCTTTTTGGTTTTTATTTTTTATTTTTTTGTTGTCTGATTTGTTTTTCCCCTCTTTTATATATGCTTGGGTTTGATGGTTTGATGTGTATGTGTTTGTGGGGTTACTTTTTATTGGATGAATTTGGGGCTTGATTACTTCAATTTTTGGTAGGTAGAGTTTGTAGTTGTCTAATATATTCCTTCATATGAGTCTTTTAGGAAGAAAACCCAATACTAACTCAAAAAATTTCATAGATCCAACTATTTCTCTTCTATTTTTCATGTAATCAGATATTGTATTTTGTTTCTCTGATCTGGATGTTCAAGATCCGTTTCTTCTATTTTTCTTAAATTATATTTCTCTTATTTCTCTCAAATCAATTTCTCTTATTCTGGATGTTCAAGACTTGGTGTACAGGACGAAATAGTGTTTAGTGTATACTGTAATGTTTATTTTGTTTAATGTTTATTTTGTATATTTTGTATACTGGTAAGAACAATTGTATTTTGTTTATTTCTCTCAATAATGTTTATCAATTTCTCTTATTTTGTTTATTTTGTATACTGGTAAGAACAATTGTATTTTGTTTCTCTGATCTGCCGATCTGTTTTGTTTATTTTGGATTGAAATTAATGTATACTGCAATCTTATGTGTTTTGATGCAATTGTTTGGATTTGATTTATTTGTTTGTTGTTAGATTTTTATTTTCTCATTGTAAGTGTACATCATTGTAAATGTATATCAGTGTTTATTCTCTTCATTAATAGTGTTTAGTGTTCGCTGTTTTAAATTGTAAAAAAAAAAAATTTAATTGTGAAGTGATTTTTTGAAGCTGATTTTTCTACTTTGAGGGAAATGATAGAGAAAACAACTGTTCTGTAAATCCATATTTTCATTGGGTTTGGTCCCAAAATTAAATTCTGTGAGGGAAATGTACAGGACGAAAATGGCCGTACCGGCAGTGTATGGGAGGACAACAACTCTTTTTGTTTTTGCTTTGTGAGAAAATACGTGTTTAGTATTTATGACTAAGTAAGTTGTTCTTACATATTCCTGATTTTGAGTTTTTCATTGACAATCTATTTATGATTTAATTTTTATGGCTGTTGAGAGAATAGAGTGTTCCTAGAAGTTTGAATTTGCACATGACACTGATAGCTGAACTAATAATTCATGTCTTATGAATTTCTATTTATTTGTTTCTTTCCACTGTATTTGAAAACTAGATGAAATAACCTTATATTTTTTGAAAACTAGGGATTCAGTTTTTGGATTTGGAAACTTTGCAGGGGTAGTGGAGGTTAACAGAGTTTCACCCACTGATTAGTCTAGATATGGGTTGTGAATTACACCGTGCCTTCAGGCACGGACATACACTAGTATATATATATAATAAGAAAGAAAGAAAGAAAGAGATAAAATAAAAAAAAGAAAGAAAAAATAAAAAAATAATAATAATTCAAGTTCATCAACCGGGCGAACCAGCGCCGGTTTGACCATCGTTTTTTCCGATTCTCTTTAAATAGGCCGATTTTTAGTTTTGACCGGTTCAGAGGGTATATTCAGACCGGAATTCCGATCGGTTGACGGTTCAACCGGTCGAACTGGCTGGTGTGGTCTGGAACCGGAAAGGGAATTGGGTAGATGGGTTACCGGTTCAATCGTCGGGTTGAACCGGAATCAAATCGTGACGCAATAAGTATATTAAAATTATATTTAAATAAAAATATAAGTAATAAAATTATAAATTAAAAATATTAAAGTATCTTAATATTTGTCCTAATATTTTTTTTACTGAAAAATATAATAATATCTTTTAAAATATTATTAATTTTAATTTTGGAAGAGAAAATCAAATATTTAATATTCTCTCCATATTATTTTAATTCAAATAATTTGATTGAAAGAAGAACAAAAATTTTGGAGGGACATTAAAATTTCAATATTTCCTCAAATACATTTGATTGAATTCCACATGGATTTCTTGAGTTTTTTTGAAAGAATTTTTTTCTTATAAATAGGTGAAAACTTTCACAATAATTTTATCAAGCTCTCTTAATGAGATTCCTCACAAGAGGAGACCCTTGAAAGAGAGTTTCAAATTAAAATTTTCTTATATTCTTATTATATATATATATATATATATATAAAATAAGAAAAAAAGAAAAAAAAAGAAAAAAAAGAAAGAAAAATAATAATTCAAGTTCATCAAACCGGCGAACCGGCTCCGGTTCGCCGGTTTGACCGTCGGTTTTTCCGGTTCTCTCTAAATGGGCCGGTTTTTAGTTTTGACCGGTTCAGAGGGTATATTCGGACCGAATTTCGATCGGTTGACGGTTCAACCGATCAAACTGGCCGGTCTGGTCCGGTTTTCAAAACCTTGTTCTAGGCTTTAATGTTCGGGGATTTGGTCAAAATTTTCTCATAATAAAATTTTAATATATAAAGGACAAGTGTAAAAAAAAATTTGTTGAAAAATTTAACACATACTATTATTACTAAAATATTAAACTTAAAATAATATAACTTTTGATCTAAATGTTGATTTAAAAAAAAATTAATTTATAATATTTTCATTAAGATTTATTAAATAAGATTCATGTTAACTATAAAATTCTTAAAAAATAAAAAATATTTATTACTGTTGAAATTGATATAAGCAGTATCATGTTATTTTATTTGATAGTAATATATTATTCTGTTTCACAGAAATATATTTGTCTGGCAATATTATTCAAGAAAAAAAGAGAGAATTTTTTACTTTATCGTTGTTTAATTAAGTACCATTTCTTTAAAAGATTTATGAAATAAAATAAGTTGAGTTGTCCTTTTTCATTAAATAAGTGTCTAATAAAGAAATTTTAACTAAATTTTCCTTAATGTTGATCCCATGTATTAATTTAATTGTTTTGACTCTTACTTCATTATCAAAGTGGCCGAAACCACTTGGGCCCTTTTAATTAAATTTTAGACCAAATTCAAATTATTATTATTTTTTTCAATTAAATAAGTGTCTAATAAAGAAATCTTCCTCACGCTACTATTTTCCTTGATGGTGGGCCATTGATCATTTGTAAGACAATAATATGAGTTAAATAATTTTATAATAATTATTTTTTTGAAAAAAAAAATGTATGACAATTATTAATTTTTTCATTCATTTATACAAATTTAAAAATGATTGTTCAAGTCATAAGAGTAATTCTTTATTTTTTTTTTCTTCGATTCAAAAAAAATAATAGACAAAGAGTTAAGGCATGAAGCCTTGATTACACAGAGGATGTTCTTAGTATATCTGCAACAAGCAGACTTGCAAACGTCCCTTCCACGTAGATCCGACAAATCTCAATTAATACCTATAAACATGACACATATTGAGAGTTCAACTTGAGATCTGAAAGGAGCATACCTAATTTTTAACACATAATGAGAGCTCATTAATATTAATGAAACTCAAGTTTGACTCGATTCAGGTCGATAATTTTTTTGTTATGTTTTTTATATTGCTTAAAATTATGAGAGCTCTTTAATTTTTTATTTATGTTATTTCTTACGTTATTTCCCTAAGTTATTTCCTATGTTATTTCGTATGAGGTTATTTCCCTAAGTTAGGGAATAATCTCATAGGAAATAACCTACCAAATAACTTTGTCATTAAGGTCCCTATTGGCAGAAGCTTGAGCAAATAAAAGTAACTTCTCTTTAATTGTCCATAAATCTCACTAATTGGACCACCAATTTTAAAAAATTATGTGAACAATGTTTGAAATAAAAATTAAGAACAAGTCATACAAAATCAGTCGAGTTATTTCAACTCAATGAAAAAAATAATAATTTCATAGAAAAAGTTACACTATGATTTAAGATTTTTGTATGACTTGTCCAATTTTGTCCAATTGCACTGAATAAATACAATACTTGATACAAATTATACTATAAAATTATATGAACAGAAAAATAAAGAAGAATATTCATAATGTCTTCATATTCAAAATTATTGATATATCTGTCTAGTTTATCGAAATACTAATGTCTGAATAGATCAAGATTTATCAAAATATCCTGAAAATAAGTATTTTTTAAATTGTTACCATTTACATGCGTACGATTAAATCATTGCCCAAATTAGGGGCTTTTCCCAAATGAAGGCAAACTAGTAATTTATTTCCCAAAGTAGGCTTAGTTTGGACAGAATTCCTAAACTAAGCTAAAACGCGGATACAAACCACGCTTTCACCGTTGTTGTGGCCCTCCCGCGGACAATTTGTAAAATCTTAAAAGTGTGGTACAATCCACGCTTTTTTTTTTGGGTACATCGGAATTAAAAGAAAAACAAAAGGAACTACGTCCTAGCAACCTCCTGAGAGAGGTGAACAATATCCGTAATAAGCATGTTACGGATTTCCGCTAGAGGGTCATTCACAATTAGTAGCTCAGCTGGTTTGATTTTCTCCAAGCTTAGCCAAAGCATCTACGCATATGTTGGCTTCCTTTTGATATGTTGGATGGAACAGTCGCAGCCTCTCATGATGATACGCGCATCCTCCACAATGCCCCGAAAGGGACATCTCTCTCTCAGCTCTTCACTTAACAGCTGCACCACTTGTTCCGTATCTGTTTCAATGACCACTTGATTCAGGCCACGTTGGAGAATGATTGTGAGCCCTTTGTAGACAGCCCAAAGCTCCGCTTCAAGGCTGGTGCATATCTCTAGTTTCCCATAGTAGCCACTAATCCATGAACCCGTCTCATCCCGAAAAAGGTCGCCAAAACTGCCACCTCCTGCATTTCGGCGAGTGCTACCATCCGTGTTTAGTTTGATTGTTCCTGCACGTGGACAAGACCAATCCACGCTTTTAATTAACAAAACGTGGTTACAAATTACGCTTTTAAGGAAATTTTATTTATACATAAATTTTTAAGTAATTATTTTTTTAAAGTAAATCTGATTAAGGATATTTGGTTTATACATAACCATGCTTTTGTTAAGTAATTCTTTCTATCTTCATAAAACGTGGTTGCAAACCACGATTTTACTGTTGACCCGTGGATAATAACCACTTCTAAGCAAAATGTAAAAATTCAACAAAAATTCAAAACCAGTACTTATTCTTGTTTCTCACAGACACTCACAAACACTCTCTCTATCCTCTCTCTGACACACACACACCACAACACTCACACTCACATCAAACATATATAATTTTTAATATATATAAATTTTATTTTGTAAAATTCAAACCAATATTAATATATATAATAATAAATTATAATAGCAAATAATAATCAACTATATAAAATGATTATTTTTTTACTTTAATTCTTAAAATGTAATTTTTTTATTTAGGTAAATTACACTGACACCCCTGAGGTTTATGTTTATGGCAGTTATTCCCCCACCTTTGAAAAAAAAAATTTCATTGGAAAAAAAATAAAATAAATTGGAAAAATAAATTATTTCAAAAGAAAAATTAAATTAAAAAAAATTAATTGTTTTGAATTTTATAAAATAAAATTTATATATATTAAAAAATTATATATGTTTGATGTGAGTGTGAGTGTTGTGGGTGTGTGTGTCAGAGAGAGATATAGAGAGAGTGAGTGTGAGTGTCTGTGACAAAGAAGAGTGAGTGCTGGTTTTGAATTTTTGTTCAAAATGTGTTTTGAAAACACGTTTTTACATATTTTACTTACAAGCGTGGTCACGAATATGTAGAAATCAAATTTCTTTATGTATAAATCAAGTTTACCAACACTTTATAATTTATATAAAGTCACAACCTACACTCATAATTTATGTAATGATTAGAAATTTAGGTAAATTAGAATATTGTTATTTTGATGTAGATTGTTACTTTGATGTAAAGTTAGGTTTACCTATACTCATAAGTTTACCTACCTCATAAGATTGTTGGATTTTCCTACACTCATAAGTTTAACTACACTAAAAGTAACAAGATTAACAACTTACACTCATAAGTTTATGTAAATTACTTAGATTTATAATTTATCAATTACCTAAATCAACTTACATCAATTATATTTATTTAATGATTACAAATGTTGTTACTTTATAATTTATAATCATTTTTATATAATTTATACAAAATTAATCCAAAATTAATAAAAGATTTTCAGACCTAAAACTTAGTGTAACATGCCCGGGGGGTACCCGCGCGCGTTAAACAGTTCGGACTCCCGAGATCTCTTTGATCTCAAGTTTCACGAGTGCAATGTGAAACATAAATGAGAGTCCAGATTTGGCAACTTTTATTGAAAATCCATTTTATTGCAATTTTGTCAAAAATAGACTGCGTCATCAGAACTCAGAGTCGCCACCTAATATTTTGGGAAATTAGGAAACCCATGACTCGGTGTCAAGGCCACTGTTCGTCGTAACCAAAGATGCTTGGCTCGGAACCTTAGGTATGAGAGGGGAAGGTCAATAATGAGCACCCCCACTCACCCGATCAAAAGATCGGCCTCTACTAAACCATGATATGACTTTTATTTTCCTTATATGTCATGTTCTGATTATTTTAGTAAATCCTAAAATTTAGTATGTGAAGCATACAAGTATAGACTAGTTTGCTCAAATTGGAACAATTCAACTTCATGTTTGTTTTCCGAAAGGGTTTGAATTTGCCACTTGACAAAGTGGGCTTAAGACGTACATTTATTGAATTATTCCAATTCAGGCAGCAAGCCTTCATCCACAGGCATTCAAACAGTTATCACTTAAGCAAATAGCCGCATGGTAGGATGCTAAACATAATAAGAAAATCACACACAAATGGGATGCTAAAGCATAAAAACTCACAGATTGACCGACGTCCCTCGAACAGCTACAAAACAAAAATTAGTAAAATATGCATGATCTTATATACAGAATCCTAATGCAATTCACTCATGAGATGCACTAAAGATTTGGCTTCTAGAATATGGCATGTAAATCTTCTCAAAACATATGATAGCGCACAGAATCATGGGATAATCAATTGAAGCATAAAGATGCAAATTTAGCCAAATCTTATGCATGGATCATGGATGTAAAACAGGGATATGCATGGCATGTCAGATATATATACATACACACAGTTAGGGAAAGCGATAAAAGAATGGGATAGAAAGAAGCGGGATGGGGGAATTATTAACAACACCTTAAATTTACAGATCCGAATGAGGGAGAGAGGAGAGAAAAAAAATAAAATAAAACCTCACAACACTCAAAATAAAACTAAAATAAACAACTTCATCACTAAACACATGTCTTCAATCTCTTAGGTCTGTACACATCAGCCCATGCCAATTCATCTTCAATGGAGGTCCTGCCACTTAAGCCACTCAAAATTTGAAATTGATCAGGAACTTAAGTGGGAATATATCCACTCAAATATTACAATTAAGAGAAATTTCAAGTGGGAATATATCCCCTCAAATATCCACCCATGATTCACATATTATACATATAAATATATATACAAAAAAAAATGACATGACACAAATATTATACATATAAAATATATATATATATATATATATATACATAAAGAGAGAGAGAGAGTGAGTGCCGTTGTGGGTCTCTAGAGAGAGAGAGAGCTGGGATGGTGTGGTGTGCCTATGCTGCCGTGTATATGTATCATGGTGGTGGTGTGCCTATGCTGCCGTGTATGTGTATCATGGTGGTGGTGTGTGCGTTAGTGATATGTTGGGTGGTGTCTATGCATGTTGTGTGTGTCTCTTTGCTGTGTAATGTGCCGTGAGGGTGAGTGAGTGAGGGATCCGGTGCAGAGAGAGAGAAGTGTGTGGGTCTTTTTCCTGTGTGCATGTGCTATGCATGGGTGGTGGGTGTGCCGTGAGGGAGGTGGCTGGGTTTGTGTCATGCATGTGTGTTGTGGGTTTGCCGTGTGGTGGGAGGTGAGAGAGTGAGGTGGCTGGGGTTTGTGTCATGCATGTTGTTGTGGGTTTGCCGTGGGTGGGAGGTGAGAGAGTGAGGTGGCTGGGTTTGTGTCATGCATGTGTGTTGTGGGTTTGCCGTGGGTCGGAGGTGAGAGAGTGAAGTGCCGAGAGGAGAGAGATGAGTCTGAGTGTGTGCTGGGTGTGTGGAGGTGCATGCATGTGTGTATGAATGATGAAGGTGGTAGTGTGTGGTGGTGTGTTGTAGAGAGAGAGTCCGAGTGTGAGAGTATGCATGTCTATGTGTGCTGTCTCTCCCCGTGGGTCTGTGTATGTGAGTGAGTATGCATGTGTTGTGTAGTGTGGCTACTGGACCTGCTCCAGAGAGTGGCAGTGTGTGAGTGGTGTGTTCGGTGGGTGTGTTATGTATGCATGTGAGGTTGGTGATGTGTTTGGTGAAGATGTGCCGTGGGTTTCTCAGTGCATGTCATGGCGGTGAGTGTTAGTGAGAGAAGAGAGAGAATTGGAGGTGGGTCTCTTCATCCCTCTGCATGTGTCTCCGTGTGTTGAGTCCTCCATGTCTCTTCTTTTATTCTTCATCTCCCCTCCACCCGTGCCTCTTCTCCTTTTTTTTTATTTTAATCCATCCAGCTCCCCCTCTTTAATCATACACCTCCCACCCCCACTCCTTTGATCAGTGCCCTCTCCACCATCCCACTCATCTCCCTTTTGAAACCGCCCCATTTTCTTTTCTCTCTTTTTTTATATATTTTTTTTATATTTTTTATATTTATATATACTTTTTTTTTGTTTTTAATTTTCTTTTGTTTATTTATTTTTTATTTTCTTTTGTTTTTAAAAATAGTTATCAATTATAAAACACACGTAAAAGATATGCACACACCTAATTTAATACACACACATAAAATTATAAAATACCACAAATTACCAAAATATTAGTGATGGCCAAAATGGGTGAGGGTGGTCAAAATAAAATGCCCAAGTCTTAGGGCCGGTCAAAATGGGGTGTCTACAGTTGCCCCTCTTTGACAGAGCTCGAAGTCATGAAATGACGCGAGTGAATGTCAAAGCCAGAAGACCACCCTTTTGACAAGGCCGTAAGACTTGGGCAATCACACAAAATGCAATGCATGTGGTTGAACCCGAAGGTTGCCTACGTATCCCTTTGCAAGGAATCAAACCAGCGTAGTTCAGGGGCAGAATGCAAATGATATGCTCAACATGCAGTTTGAAAGTTGGACTTACACGTTTCACGAAGCCGGTTATTTTTGAAAAACTTATGATCATGCAAAAGAGGGATGACCTCAACTAAGAGTAATCAACAACCTAACACGTCTCACGTAAAAGGAGGAAAGATGGTGTAAACAACAGGCGTACCTGATGTTTTTAACCGAGGTGGTGTAAACAGACAGCGCACCTGACTGTATTTTAACCAGGGTGGAACAACAATGGTGTAACCAACAGGCATATCTCAACGTATTTCATACGGAGAGAGGGAAGGTTTTAACTAAGGAGAAAGACAATGGTGTAACCAACAGGCATATCTCAACGTATTTCATACGGAGAGAGGGAAGGTTTTAACCAAGGAGAATGACAATGGCGTAACCAACAGGCATATCTCAACGTATTTCATACGGAGAGAGGGAATGTTTTAACCAAGGAGGATGACAATGGTGTAACCAACAGGCATATCTCAATGTATTTAATACAGAGAGAGGGAAGGTTTTAACCAAGGAGAAAGACAATGGTGTAACCAACAGGCATATCTCAATGTATTTAATACAGAGAGAGGGAAGGTTTTAACCAAGGAGAAAGACAATGGTGTAACCAACAGGCATATCTCAATGTATTTAATACAGAGAGAGGGAAGGTTTTAACCAAGGAGAATCACAATGGTGTAACCAACAGGCATATCTCAACGTATTTCATACGGAGAGATGGAAGGTTTTAACCAAGGAGAATGACAATGGTGCAACCAACAGGCATATCTCAACGTATTTCATACGGAGAGAGGGAAGGTTTTAACCAAGGAGAATGACAATGGCGTAACCAACAGGCATATCTCAACGTCTTTCATACGGAGAGAGGGAAGGTTTTAACCAAGGAGAATAACAATGGTGCAACCAACAGGCATATCTCAACGTATTTCATACGGAGAGAGGAAAGGTTTTAACCAAGGAGAATAACAATGGTTGTTTGAAAATTCATGATTTATACAATGCAATGCAATGTCATGGAGTGCTGGCTATGTTTGCAACTTTCCCTATTCTCCAACAGGGTGACAGACTAGGTTGGTTCAGTTTCCAGAGTTGAGGCGCATACAAGCTATCTCAACCTATGGGGCTGCCATACAGATTTCAAGCGGGGGATACACCCCTGGGTATTTAAACCAGACTTTAGTCTCGGAAATCCCAAACCTTTTGCGTTCTAGGCATCGCCATTCGAACTCTAGTTTCCACCGTCTCAGTTGATCTCCTAGGAACTTATTACAAACACAGTCAGGTGACTATTCCAGACCGATTGAAGTCGTTCGGGCATGACAAACACCAAAGGAATTGCACCTTTAAAGGATTTAAGGTCTCCTAGACCCGGGAGAGTGTACAAGATGGTGCGATGCGCAAGATATCGCGATTGAAATTGATGCACAAAGCAGTGCGATGCCCAAAGCAGGGCGATTGAATGGCCTAACCAACAGGCGTATCTCAACGTATTTTTATATGGAGAGAGGGAAGGTTAGGGCGATTGAAATTGATGCACAAAGCAGTGCGGTGCCCAAAGCAGGGCGATTGAATGGCCTAACCAACAGGCGTATCTCAACGTATTTTTATACGGAGAGAGGGAAGGTTAGGGCGATTGAAATTGATGCACAAAAGCAGTGCGGTGCCCAAAGCAGGCGATTGAATGGCCTAACCAACAGGCGTATCTCAACGTATTTTATACGGAGAGAGGGAAGGTTAGGGCGATTGAAATTGATGCACAAAGCAGTGCGGTGCCCAAAGCAGGGCGATTGAATGGCCTAACCAACAGGCGTATCTCAACGTATTTTTATACTGAGAGAGGGAAGGTTAGGGTGATTGAAATTGACGCACAAAACAGTGCGGTGCCCAAAGCAGGGCGATTGAATGGCCTAACCAATAGGCGTATCTCAACGATCTTTTATACGGAGAGAGGGAAGGTTAGGGGCGATTGAAATTGATGCACAAAGCAGTGCGGTGCTGTAGACACCCCATTTTGACCGCCCTAAGACTTGGGCATTTTAGTTTGACCACCCTCACCAAAAACATCAAATTGAAATGTTAAATTCCAAACCTCACCCATTTGGCCATCACTAATATTTTGGTAATTATAGTGTTTTATAATTTTATGTGTGTGTATTAAATTAGGTGTGTGCATATCTTTTAAGTGTGTGTTATAATTGATAACCATTTTTAAAACAAAAGAAAAAAAAATAAATAAAGAATAAATAAAACTAAATTGAAAACAAAAAAAAAAAAATATATATATATAATATATAATAAAAAAATAAAAAAAAAGGGGGAAAACAATAAAACAAAAAAAAAATAAAAAATAAAATAAAAAAATAGAAATAAAAAAATGGGGCGGTGGCTTTTGGAAAGAAAAGGATGGTGGAGGAAGACTCATGAATGGTGCTAGTGGAACATATCATTGATCATGGAGTGGAAAAAAAGATTGTGGGGAAGGCACTAATCAAAGGAGTGGGGGTGGGAGGTGTATGATTTAAAAAAGGAGAAGAAAAAACACATTAGTGTTGAAGGAGAGGAGGAGATATACACGGGTAAGGGAGTGGGAATTGTTTAAGTTATCTCTCTTCTCTCTCACTAACCACAGGACTGCTACACAACACAAACCCACATACACCAAACCCACAGGTATACATATGTACTACCTCTCTCTTCTCTCTGGGCATTCACACAAGCAACACACACATGCATACATATTGAGAGAGCATCACACACCCATTATTGGTGTTACACAGCAGAACACAACACACGAAGGCACACCACCATGCATGCACGGTAACACACCATCACTCTCACACACATTCACACCACACACGACTCTCACTCCACCAATACACAGCACACCTACATGCTCTCTCGGGGAGGAAGACCAAGCTCTCTCTTTCTCTTCTCTCTCTCTCTCACGGGATACACCTCACGGCACCCACTGCCAATCACACACTGCTATCACACCATGACAGCCAACACTTCAACACACACCCGGCTGATACAGAGGAGACCCACGGGAGCTCTCTTTCTCTCTCTCTCTCTAAACCACCAACACACACCATGCATGCACACACACACGGCATGCACGGCACCAACCACGGCTGCACTTCTTCCACACCACATGCACACACAGACCCACCTCGGCTCCCCCTCTCTCGACAACACGTACCCATGCACACACACCCAGTCGAACTCTCTCTCTCAAGGCTCTCTCCTTCCCTCTTCTACCAACCCACGGATCACACTCACACACAACACCACCACTACCGATCATCATCCCATGCACAACCCACCTTGACACACCACACACTCACACCATTTCACCATGCAACACCCACGGGCTCTCTCTCTTTCCCTCTTCTCTCTCTAAGACACCACCCATGCAACACATGCAAGACCCACGGGTCTCTCTCCTCCCTCACCTCTCTCTCTAACACCACACCATCACCCAACACACGGCTCTCTCTCTCTCCCTCACCTCTCTCTCTTAACACCACACCATCACCCAACACACGCTCTCTCTCTCTCCCTCACCTCTCTCTCTAACACCACATCATCACCCAACACACGGCTCTCTCTCTCTCCCTCACCTCTCTCTCTAACACCACACTATCACCCAACACACGGCTCTCTCTTTCTCCCTCACCTCTCTCTCTAACACCACAACTCACCTCACCTCAACCATGCACACACTCACACCCACGGCAGCAGCACATCACCACCCATGCATAACACACCCACGCACCCACGGGTTACTCTCTCCCTCTCTCTCTCTCTCTAACCCAAGCACGGCTCTCTCTCTCTACTTCTCTCTCTCCCTCAAACCCAACTCCCTCTCCTCTCTCACTAAACACACACCCACGGGTTACTCTCTCTCTCTCTCTCTCTCTACAAAGAGACCCACCACCTTTTCTCTCTCTAGAGAGATACCCATCTCTCTCTCTCTCTACAAAGAGACCCGCCACGTTTTCTCTCTCTAGAAGATACCCATCTCTCTCTCTCTCTAGGTTTTTTTTTGGTGTCTTGCTTCTGCTCTATACTTTGCGCCTTGACTGCGTGGTTAACCCCAGGGCGCCCAGGATAAAATTTCCAAAACAATTCATGCATAGAGCTCATCAATTCTGAATGGAAGTAGGTTATTCATGTCTTCTGTTTTCCTTTTACATCTATGTGTGTATTCGTGTGAACAATGTCCATGTAAAGAATGCTTGCATGATAAAAGTAGTGGATTGATTTTCATTTGAAGAATAAATGATTTCAAGGATCCATTTGAATTCAACATAGTCAGGGGTTGACATGAAGAGAGCTGGATCCTCATGGAAGCAGCTAGGGTTGAAATTTTGCACATCATCCAATAGTGATTTCCCTGTAAGCCATGCTAGTCAGATTTCAAATCCGATCCTTGGTTGCCGCTTGAATCTGGAAAATGTGAATCATGTGGTGTCGCGGAACCGGTCATGCGAAAAGGAGTGGAATGTGCCAGTGATGAAGTTGTTTTATTTTATTTTATTTTGAGTGTTTGTGAGGTTTTATTTTATTTTATTTTTCTCTCCTCTTCCTCATTCGGATCTGTAATAAG
Source organism: Camellia japonica (assembly GCA_030407325.1). NCBI lineage: Eukaryota > Viridiplantae > Streptophyta > Magnoliopsida > Ericales > Theaceae > Camellia > Camellia japonica. The sequence goes on along the minus strand of JAPPVO010000017.1, from coordinate 21,339,920 downwards.
TCAAGTATTGTAATAATTCCCCACCCCGCTTCTTTCTATCCCATTCTTTATCGCTTTCCTAACTGTGTGTATGTATATGTCTGACATGTCATGCATATCCCTGTTTACATCCATGATCCATGCATAAGATTTGGCTCAATTTGCATCTTTATGCTTCATTGATTATCCCATGATTCTGTGTGCTATCGGATGTTTAAGATGATTCACATGCCATATTCTAGAAGCCAAATCTTTAGTGCATCTCATGAGTGAATTGCATTAGGATTCTGTATATAAGGATCATGCATATTTTACTAACTTTTGTTTTGTAGCTGTTCGAGGGACGTCAGTAAATCTGTGAGTTTTTATGCTTTAGCATCCCATTTGTGTGTGATTTTCTTACTATGTTTAATCATCCTACCATGTGGCTATTTGCTTATGTGATATAACTGTATGAATGCCAGTGGATGGAGGTTTGTGTCACTTCATTTGGAATGATGTTGATTTTCATGTCAGTAAACTCCATTTATTTGGGTTGTAAATTTTCAAAACTCTTTCAAAACTAACATGAAATCAATTGTTCCAAATTGTGACATAGTCTATACTTGTATGCTTCACATAGTAAATTTTAGGATTTATTAATAATCAGAACATGGACATATAAAGAAAATAAAAGTCATATCATGGTTTAGTAGAGGCCGATCTTTTGATCGGGTGAGTGGGGGTGCTCATTATTGACCTTCCCCTCTCATACCTAAGGTTCCGAGCCAAGCATCCTTGGTTACGACGAACAGTGGCCTTGGCACCGAGTCATGGGTTTCCTAATTTCCCAAAATATTAGGTGGCGACTCTGAGATCTGATGACGCAGTCCATTTTTGACAAAATTGCAATAAAATGGATTTTCAATAAAAGTTGCCAAATCTGGACTCTCATCTACGTTTCACATTGCACTCGTGAAACTTGAGATCAAAGAGATCTCGGGAGTCCGAACTGTTTAACGCGCGCGGGTACCCCCCGGGCATGTTACAGTTTCTGGCGACTCCACTGGGGATTTATGAAACCTTGACTCGAACTCCATGATATGACTTTTATTTTCAATTATATGTTTATTGCGTTGCATGCATTGGTGCACTTAAAGTTCCTGTGTTGCCCAGATACTGGTGGGAGCACAGGCACACTTTTTGTGACACTACATCTATCTTTACGATACTTTAGAGGCCTTGTGTTGTAACCTTTTGAGATCTGTCAAAAGGGTAGCTTTGCTATGTAGCCCTGCTATCTAGCTTTGCTATCTAAGGTTCTCAGACTTCGAAGAGAGGTTATTTGACTCTTCTGATTTCCTGGGATCTTTATTGGTTATGACCCAAAGGACTCTTTGGTAACGTCACCTTGACTTTAACCCTTAGAGTAGAGCTAACCTTGTACATATAGTGAGCTATAGTACCTTTCAAATTTAGGATAGGATGCTCTCATATTTCTAGGATGTGTGATACCACTTGGCTGAATAGTGAAACCCTAGATCATTTCAAGCTAGGACAGGATAACCCTACCCTCCATAGGGGTGTTTGTTCTCTTTCCTGCTATGTGTTATGTGCAATGTGTTGGATTTATACAGGGGTTCTCAAATTCGAATGAGTGGTTTAGGTTATTCAATTTAGCACCATTATTTCAAAAACAAAAAAAAAAAAACAACAAAAACATAAAATCAAAAAAATAAAAAATAAAAAAAAGGGCCGAAATCCCACAAAGTCGACCATCTCTGTGATTGGGGAGTGACCACCTGTTGATTGCACGGGCTTTATTTTGAATGTTGTCGATGGCCCACACTTTGGCTGGCAATTTGAGAATGGTTTTATTCTGAGTTCTGAATTGAGTATTGAGTCTAAGTTTGACTCCACCAAGTTTGTAGAGTTAGAGTCAAGCTCGAGTCATTCTAGTGAGTCAGAGTCTGGTGATTTCAAGAGTGCTAACCTGGACATTTCTGTCTTGTCTAGGTCTTCTTTGTCATTTTCTTTTGAGTCTGTGTCATTGCTGAGTCATAGTCTCTTTTCAAAAAAACATACAAAAAAAATGCCATAGAGTCTGCCTACTTCTCTGTGCCTTTAAATCCTTGCATTGACCAAAGTTTTTCAAAACTTTTTCCAAAAACTCTGATAAAAACAAAGAGGAAGAATTTCCTCGGGATTTGCAAATTTTGATCAACTGAGAGGAAGAGAGGTGTGCTAAGCCTTTGATGAATAAAATCATTTTTGTTAATGTGGGTACTGAGAAGGATCCTGGCTTGGTCCAAATTGGTTCTATCTTGTCTTCGTAAATTAGTCACTTTGTGAAAAGATTTCAAAAACTGTTTTTGCGTGGTCCTATGAAGACATGCTTGGAATTGATTATACAGCATAGGATCCCTCTTGACTTGAGATCCGACTTCCTTAGCTCCTTAGCTTTCAAACCTTGATTTGAAGTATTCCATGATCAATCAAAGTATAAGGCTTGCGTAGCCGAATTGGAAATAGCCCTTGAACTAGGGGCAATGATGTGATTCAAATGGAGGCAGCCCTTCAACTAGGGGCAATAAGGTCGAATATGATTTAGATTGGAAATAGCCCTTAAACTAGGGGCAATGATGTGATCCAGATTGGAAACAGACCTTGAACTCAGGGCAGAGAATGTGATTTCGATTTGAAACAGCCCGTGAACTAGGGGCAAAAGTGTGAGGCTTGCATAGCTGAAATTGAGGTAACCCTTGAACTAGGGGCAATAAAGTACCACCCTTGAGAGGCTCGCTGGGCCGAAAACCCGGAAGGGCGACCCATGCAAAAGTTAGAGCACAAAAAAAAAAAAAATGAAAAGCTCGCAAGGTTGAAAACCCGAAAGGGCGGCTTTGGCAAAAGTTAGAGCGCAAAAGGAGAGTGTCAATACCCGAGTGAACCTTAGCCAAAACTATGTAGGGCCTGTGATTCAGATTGGAAGCAACCCTTGAACTAGGGGCAAGAAGGTTGGATGTGATTTAGATTTGAAGCAGCCCTTGAACTAGGGGCAAGAGGTTGGATGTGATCAAAGAGTTAAAATTGAACCGTTTCCCAATGAAGACCACCCAGAAAGGCAAAACCCAGAATTTGAGAGAATGAATTTTATTATTGAAAGACAGCTGAGTTCCTATCCACTACACTAGGGGCAACACTAGGGGCAAATTCATACCCAATTCAACTTAGTCCCTGCATCATCATATCTACCGGTCAAGTGTAGCAGTTGTTCTTATAGTTGGCTTAGAGATTCCCCAATCAACATGGTCAAATTGAAATGAAAATAACCCTTGAGAGGCTCGCTGGGCAGAAAACCCGGAAGGACGACCCAGGCAAAAGTCAGAGCAGAAAAACAAAAAACAAAATGATAAAAAAAATGAAAATGAAAGAAAATGATAAAAAAATCAAAATCAAAATCAAAATCAAAAAAAAAAAAAAATCAAAAGCTCGCAAGGTTGAAAACCCGAAAAGGGCGACTTTGGCAAAAGTTAGAGCACAAAAGGAAAGTGTCAATACTCGAGTGAACCTTAGCCCGAACTACGATGGCCTAATTCCTATCTTTGGGATACGTAGGTAGCTTCATCTCGAAGTTCGGCCCTAATAATTTTTCAACTCATTCATTGCGTCCATGTTTGATTGGTGTATCTTTAGTCAACTTGGTTGTCCTATCCATGTTTGATTGGTGTATCTTCATTCTGCTCAGTTCAATTGGTTTGATTTAACTTGGTTCAGTTCAGTTCGATTCGCTTTGGCGGTTTGGTTCGGTCCGGTCCGATTTTGCTCGGTTTCATTCAATTTGGATCGGCTCGGTTCGGTTATGGTTTGGAGCTATGCACCTCAATGATTGATTCCATGTTAGTTGAGTAGTGGCCATTTGCGAAAATAGGTTTTGATTAATTTGAATGAAGCTGACTAATTTTTTTCTCAAAAATTGTTCCATTTTTGCAAAACTTGGACCATTCTTTGGATTTGAACAAGGAAAATTTTCAGTGCTCACAGTTTAGCTTACATGATTTGAAACAGAAAATGGAATAAGTATGCTAATCTAACTCTCATGTTGATCAAAACATGTTTTCAAAAAAAATCAAGAGAAAAAAAAAAATCAAGGCGATGAATTAGGGGCATAGTTGAGTCAGTGATTCTATCTTCTCCCCCGATCGAGTCAACTCGTCAGTGTATATGAGTGTGTATTCATACCAGTCAGGCTATATGAGTGTGTCTTCATATGAGCGTGTATTCGTACCAGTCAGTGTATTTATACCAACCAGGGTATTCATACCAGTCCATGTATATCAGTGTGTCTTCATACCAGTCAGTGTATTTATACCAGTTAGTGTATTCATACCAATCAGTGTATATAAGTGTATTTCTTTCATACCAGTCAGTATATTTATACCAGTCGGTGTATTTATACCAGTCAGTGTATAGAAGTGTGTTTGGATTATTTTGACTTCGTCTTTCTCACGTTGAGTCAGTTTTTTTTTTTATATTTAGGTCAGTGTGGATCAATGTCCAATTCAGAGTTCAAATTTCAATCATTCTCAAATTTGATCAAACAAAAGTATTTTCAAAATCAAAGTGATATGCCAGTCACACCATTGAGATACAAAATCGAAACTTTTTATTACAGTCAGGGGAGGACATCCCCGATTACAGAGACTCCAAAAAAAAAAAAAAAAACAAACAGAAAATACAAAAAACAAAAAACAGAAAGAAAAAGAAAGGGGATCTTGTTATTCTTCTTCTTCGCCGGTGCCGGCCACCGGCCAACTTCACTTACTCGGCTCTTCCGTCGCCGAGCTCTTCCGCTTTTTGTTGCTCTTTGAAGGCCCTTCTCCAGTACTTCCACCAAGAACGACCACTGTGTTTCCGCCGACAGAGTCGGCTCCCCGCCGACCATCAAAGGCGAGGTACGAAGATTGCCCAAATTGGGCCATAGAGGTGGAATGCCTTTTCAGCTCCTTGTTTTCAGCCTTCAGCTCCTTGTTTTCAACCTTCAAGGCACAAATCTCTGCCCGTGCATCCCTGTACATGCACTGGAGGAGAGACAGTTGGGCGTTGGCCTGATACACCTCACACGCCTTGTTTTGCAGACGGTGAGACAGGTTGGTGACCGCCGCCACTGTCTCCATGCAGGACCTCAACGTGTAGTGGTTGGCCTCGATATCGTTTTGAGTAGCCATCACTTGCTCAACTGTTAGTGTGGGGAGACTGGGATGAGTAAGAGCAGGGGCACTTGGCCCAGAGGAGCTTGATGGATCATTAAGATCCGGAAACAGAGAGAGAGGGCGAGACGAAGCCATGTATGGGAACAAAGAGGAAAGAAGGCAGAAAACAGAAGAGTGGCAGAAAACAGAAGAGGAAAAGAAGAAGGAGGAGGACGATGGAAGAGTGATGGAGATAATGGAGAAGAAGAAGAGAGTGGTGAAGAAGACGGAGAAAACTGAGAAAAGAGATACGGAAGAGAAGAAGAAGACGAGAGAGAAAGACAAAGAGAGGGAGAGGGTCGAGGCGAGCGTCGATCGAGGGGGGCTGCTTTTGTCGGCCAGCTGATGCGAAAGAAGGCCGCGTGTCAGGCGTGGCTATCAAAACGCGGCAAGAGACGCGGGAGAATTGTGTATGCATATATGTATATATATTGTATAGCTATGTAATATAGATATTTGTTTGAACATTTTGGTCATATGAGTGGCTTGGGTTCAGTGGTGTGGCTTAATGGTTGAAGGCTGAAAGGCTGAGCCCGAGGTCAGGGGTTCGAACCTCGCATCGAGTTTTTCTTTGTTTTGTTTTTGTTTTGTCCACCTATATATAGATGTATATATTTGTTTGAATTGTTTCTGACACCCGAGTGGCTTGGGTTCAGTGGTTGGCCCAATAGGTTAAGGGTTCGGAAAGCCTAAGCTCAAGGTCAGGGGTTCGAACCCCACATTGAGTGTTTCTTTTGGTTAGTTTTGGTTTTATGTATATATATGTCTTGTATAGTGTATGTATATATATATATTTGTTTGTATATCTTGTCACAAGAGTGATGTGGCTCAGTGGTTAAGGACTTGGAGGCCGAGCTTGAGGTCAGGGGTTCGACACCCCGTATTCCATGTCTATCCATTTTGTGGTTTTTCTTTCTTTTTGCATGTTTTGCGTACGTGTGCTGACGTCAGCAAACGGAATATGCCTTCTCAGTAATGGCATCTTCCCACTGACGGTAGCAAATAGAATATTCCCCCTGTGTATATCTCCGTATAAAAATACGTTGAGATACGCCTGTTGGTTAGGTCATTCAATCGCCCTGCTTTGGGCACCGCACTGCTTTGTGCATCAATTTCAATCGCCCTAACCTTCCCTCTCTCCGTATAAAAATACGTTGAGATACGCCTGTTGGTTAGGTCATTCAATCGCCCTGCTTTAGGCACCGCACTACTTTGTGCATCAATTTCAATCACCCTAACCTTCCCTCTCTCCGTATAAAAATACGTTGAGATACGCCTGTTAGTTAGGCCATTCAATCGCCCTGCTTTGGGCACCGCACTGCTTTGTGCATCAATTTCAATTGCCCTAACCTTCCCTCTCTCCGTATAAAAATACGTTGAGATACGCCTGTTGGTTAGGCCATTCAATCGCCCTGCTTTGGGCACCGCACTGCTTTGTGCATCAATTTCAATCACCCTAACCTTCCCTCTCTCTGTATGAAATACGTTGAGATATGCCTGTTGGTTATACCATTGTTTTTCTCCTTGGTTACAACCTTCCCTCTCTCCGTATGAAATACGTTGAGATATGCCTGTTGGTTGTACCATTGTCTTTCTCCTTGGTTAAAACCTTCCCTCTCTCTGTATGAAATATGTTGAGATACGCCTGTTGGTTACACCATTGATTTTCTACCTGGTTAAAACCTTCCCCTCTCTGTATTAAATACGGTTAGGTATGCCTGTTGGTTACACCATTGTTGTTCCACCCCGGTTAAAATACAGTCAGGTGCGCCTATCTGTTTACACCACCCCTTTTCCTCTCGCGTGAAACGCGTTAGATCTTTGAATCACTCGGTTAAAAACATCAGGTGCGCCTGTTGTTTACACCATCTTTCCTCCTTTCGCGTGAGACATGTTAGGTTGTTGATTGCTCTTAGTTGAGGTCATCCCTCTTTTGCATGATCATAAGTTTTTCAAAAACAACCGGCTTCGTGAGACGTGTAAGTCCAACTTCAAACTGCATGTTGAGCATATCACTTGCATTCTGCCCCTGAACTACGCTGGTTTGATTCCTTGCAAAGGGATACGTAAGCAACCTTCGGGTTCAACCACTTGCATTATATTTGGTTTGTACATGCATTGCATTTTGTGTGATTGCCCAAGTCTTACGGCCTTGTCAAAAGGGTCGTCTTCTGACTTTGACATTCACTCATGTCATTTCATGACTTCGAGCTCTCTCAAAGAGGGGCAACTGTAGACACCCCATTTTGACCGGCCCTAAGACTTGGGCATTTTAGTTTGACCACCCTCACCAAAAACATCAAATTGAAATGTTAAATTCCAAACCTCACCCATTTTGGCCATCACTAATATTTTGGTAATTTATAGTGTTTTATAATTTTATGTGTGTGTATTAAATTAGGTGTGTACATATCTTTTAAGTGTGTATTATAATTGATAACCATTTTTAAAACAAAAGAAAAAAAAATAAAAAAAGAATAAATAAAACTAAATTGAAAACAAAAATATATATATATATATATAATAAAAATAAAAAAAAGGGGAAAACAATAAAGCAAAAAAAATAAAATAAAATAAAAAAATAGAAAATAAAAAAATGGGGCGGCGACTTTTGGAAAGAAAAGGATGGTGGAGGAAGACTCATGAATAGTGCTAGTGGAACATATCATTGATCATGGAGTGGAAAAAAAAGATTGTGGGGAAGGCACTGATCAAAGGAGTGGGGGTGGGAGGTGTATGATTTAAAAAAGGAGAAGAAAAACACATGAGTGTTGAAGGAGAGGAGGAGATATACACGGGTAAGGGAGTGGGAATTTGTTTAAGTTATCTCTCTTCTCTCTCACTAACCACAGGACTGCTACACAACACCAAACCCACATACACCAAACCCACAGGTATACATATGCACTACCTCTCTCTCTCTCTGGGCATTCACACAAGCAACACACACATGCATACATATTGAGAGAGCATCACACACCCATTATTGGTGTTACACAGCAGAACACAACACACGAAGGCACACCACCATGCATGCACGGTAACACACCATCACTCTCACACACACTCACACCACACACGGCTCTCACTCCACCAATACACAGCACACCTACATGCTCTCTCTCGGGGAGGAAGACCAAGCTCTCTCTTTCTCTTCTCTCTCTCTCTCACGGGATAAACCTCACGGCACCCACTGCCAATCACACACTGCTATCACACCATGACAGCCAACACTTCAACACACACCCGGCTGATACAGAGGAGACCCACGGGAGCTCTCTTTCTCTCTCTCTCTCTCTCTCTCTCTCTAAACCACCAACACACACCATGCATGCACACACACACGGCATGCACGGCACCAACCCACGGCTGCACTCCTTCCACACCACATGCACACACAGACCCACCTCGGCTCCCCCCTCTCTCGGAAACACGCACCCATGCACACACCCACTCGAACTCTCTCTCTCATGGCTCTCTCCTTCCCTCTTCTACCAACCCACGGATCACACTCACACACAACACCACCACTACCGATCATCATCCCATGCACAACCCACCTTGACACACCACACACTCACACCACTTCACCATGCAACACCCACGGGCTCTCTCTCTTTCCCTCTTCTCTCTCTAAGACACCACCCATGCAACACATGCAAGACCCACGGGTCTCTCTCTCTCCCTCACCTCTCTCTCTAACACCACACCATCACCCAACACACGGCTCTCTCTCTCTCCCTCACCTCTCTCTCTAACACCACCATCACCCAACACACGGCTCTCTCTCTCTCCCTCACCTCTCTCTCTAACACTCTCTCTAACACCACACCATCACCCAACACACGGCTCTCTCTCTCTCCCTCACCTCTCTCTCTAACACCACACCATCACCCAACACACGGCTCTCTCTTTCTCCCTCACCTCTCTCTCTAACACCACAACTCACCTCACCTCAACCATGCACACACTCACACCCACGGCAGCAGCACATCACCACCCATGCATAACACACCCACGCACCCACGGGTTAGTCTCTCCCTCTCTCTCTCTCTCTAACCCAAGCACGGCTCTCTCTCTCTACTTCTCTCTCTCCCTCAACCCAACTCCCTCTCCTCTCTCACTAAACACACACCCACGGGTTACTCTCTCTCTCTCTCTCTCTCTACAAAGAGACCCACCACCTTTTCTCTCTCTAGAGAGATACCCATCTCTCTCTCTCTCTACAAAGAGACCCGCCACGTTTTCTCTCTCTAGAGAGATACCCATCTCTCTCTCTCTCTTAGGTTTTTTTTGGTGTCTTGCTTCTGCTCTACTTTGCGCCTTGACTGCGTGGTTAACCCCAGGGCGCCAGGATAAAATTTCCAAAACAATTCATGCATAGAGCTCATCAATTTCTGAATGGAAGTAGTTATTCATGTCTCTGTTTTCCTTTTACATCTATGTGTGTATTCGTGTGAACAATGTCCATGTAAAGAATGCTTGCATGATAAAAGTAGTGGATTGATTTTCATTAAAGAATAAATGATTCAAGGATCCATTTGAATTCAACATAGTCAGGGGTTGACATGAAGAGAGCTGGATCCTCATGGAAGCAGCTAGGGTTGAAATTTGCACATCATCCAATAGTGATTTTCCTGTAAGCCATGCTAGTCAGATTTCAAATCCGATCCTTGGTTTGCCGCTTGAATCTGGAAAATGTGAATCATGTGGTGTCGCGAAACCCGGGTCATGCGAAAAGGAGTGGAATGTGCCAGTGATGAAGTTGTTTATTTTATTTTTATTTTGAGTGTTTGTGAGGTTTTATTTTATTTTATTTTTCTCTCCTCTCTCCCTCATTCGGATCTGTAATAAGTCAAGTATTGTAATAATTCCCCCACCCCGTTTCTTTCTATCCCATTCTTTTATCGCTTTCCCTAACTGTGTGTATGTATATATCTTGACATGTCATGCATATCCCTGTTTTACATCCATGATCCATGCATAAGATTTGGCTCAATTTGCATCTTTATGCTTCAATTGATTATCCCATGATTCTGTGTGCTATCGGATGTTTTAAGATGATTCACATGCCATATTCTAGAAGCCAAATCTTTAGTGCATCTCATGAGTGAATTGCATTAGGATTCTGTATATAGGATCATGCATATTTTACTAACTTTTGTTTTGTAGTTGTTCGAGGGACGTCAGTAAATCTGTGAGTTTTTATGCTTTAGCATCCCATTTGTGTGTGATTTTCTTACTATGTTTAATCATCCTACCATGTGGCTATTTGCTTATGTGAAGGTGATCTTGAGCAAAATGCCAAGATTAGTGAATATGAGAACTATGCCCTTATGCTGCAGCACTCTGTCCAAGTAAGTCCTTAGAACTTTGATATTTTTATCTTACTATCACTTTGTTTTATTCTGTAATAACCCTTGCCTTGTGAACTTTCAGGCCATTCAACACGCCCACTCCTTTTCCATGAAGGCGTTTGAAACAAAGGAGGAACTATCTGATTTGAAGAAGGAGTTCTCTGCCCTTCAGAAGATCCATAAAAAGGATCAATTAAAGATGAAAAAGCTAGAGGATCAGGCCGAGGCGGCCACAAAGGCCCAGCAGATAGCTCTACGAAAAGCTGAGGCTGCTGAAGACATCAAGAAGGTCGCCGAAGCCGAGAAAAAAGAGGCCGAGGTAAAAAGGGTTGAAGCTGAGAAAGAACTGAGAGAGGCTCTGGCCACCAAGAAAGCCGAGATTGACGCTGCCGATGAAAAGGCCTCCAGTCAGGGTATGGCCGACGTCGCAGAAGATTATAAGCTTCAGGTCAAGCAGGCATGCAACAGGGGATTTTCCCTGGGTTGGAATGCCTTGGCCAAACAGCTTGATCTTCCTGCCGACTCGCCCTGGCGCAAAACCAAAGCCATTCGTCTTCCCTTTTCTCTTTCTCCACCTCCAAGCCAGGTTGAAGAAGAAGCTGATTCTGAGGCCGAGGCTGAAGATGAAGGTGAAGATGAAGATGAAGCATTGGTCAGGAAGCCCAAGGAAGCCATTGAAACCAAGTCACCTCCTCAGGGCGATCAAATAATGGATTTGACCTAAGAGGAGGATGAGGAGGTTGAGAAGGTGCCCAAGGAAACTGGCCCCACCCATCTATCATCTGACCTTCTGTTAGCTGAGCAAAGCGTGGAGAAGACTTTGGCTGAAATTGATGCCGAGATAGCGGCGGACAAAGAGGCCGAGGTTGAAGGGGTAAAGGATGCCGAAGTTGCACTAGAAAAAGATGCCGAGGTTGTTCTTCCAGAGACTTCCGAGGTCCAGATGCAAACCGCTCCTGGGGCTGAAGAAACTTAGTTTTTTTTTTTTTATTTTAACTTTTGTACTTTGTTTCTTTTCTTTGTTCTTGCTGATGTTCCCTGAGCAATGTAAGCTTCTTCTTTATGGCCAATGTGCCTTTCTCTGAAACTTGTGAACAATTGATTTTTGCTAGGCCATTGTGTCTTCTTTATTTATAAATGCAACTGCTTTTCTCTGGATGCCACAGTCTTTAGTTCTTCATTGCTTCTGTATGAGAATATTTTGCATGACTCATATAGTTCTTCCTTTGCATAATCTCCTCGGGTTACATACCTTGGGTGTGATAACTGCAAGTTTTACTTCGGCAAGATTCTAACCTGCAATCTTTTCATAAATTTCAACAAGTATAAAACATATACCATTCAATGTTAACACTGCATACCTTGCTCAAGTTTCAAGAAGTGTTTAATCAATAATCTCAGTCTGTCCTGCTTGTAAATTGCTACAAATTTCAACAAGGAGTAACATATGCAGTAAACTTTTCTCAAGTCATAACCAAGTGTTAAACAGTTATCTACTTGCAAATTGCTGCAAGTTTCAACAAATAATAATATGTCGGCTTAACTTCAACCTGTAAATTGCTGCAAATTTCAACAGGTGTTTGAACACCTTTCTTGGCTTGACCACCTTGTAGATTGCTATAAGTCTGTAGGCGATAACATCGGCTTCCCTTCGACTTGTAAATTGCTACAAATTTCAACAAGCGAAGAGAAACAATTATCTCGGCTTGACTCCAACTTGTAAATTGCTGTAAATTTCAACAAGTGAAGCCAAGGAACCATCTCGGCTTAACTTCAACTTGTAAATTGCTACAAATTTCAACAAGCGAAGCTAAGCTTTGTAATCGGTCTGACCAATTTGTAAATTGCTACAAATTTCAACAAGGGTTAATATAAACAATAAACTTTACTCAAGTTATAACAGGTGTTAAACAATGATTCACTTGTAAATTGCTACAAATTTTAACAAAACAATAATCTCAGATTTTATTTGAACCTGTAAATTGATGTCGGCGTAACTTCAACTTGTAAATTGCTACAAATTTCAACAAGTGTTTGAACATCTTCTTTGGCTTGACCACCTTGTGGATTGCTATATGTCGGATTAGCAATAGCATCATCATCACCCCAACTTGTAAATTGCTACAAATTTCAAAAAGGGAGGAGAGTAGTCACCTCGGCTTAACTTCAACTTGTAAATTGCTACAAATTTCAACAAGCGAAGCCAAGCTTTGTATTCGGTCAAACCAACTTGTAAATTGCTACAAATTTCAACAAGTGGTAGACTTTGTATTCGGCCAGACCAACTTGTAAATTGCTACAAATTTCAACAAGTGGTAGGCTTTGTATTCGGCCACACCAACTTGTAAATTGCTACAAATTTCAACAAGTGGTAGGCTTTGTATTCGGCCAGACCAACTTGTAAATTGCTACAAATTTCAACAAGTGGTAGGCTTTGTATTCGGCCAACCAACTTGTAAATTGCTACAAATTTCAACAAGTGGTAGGCTTTGTATCTTCTCTGCCCCCAATGTGAACCTGAGTTCCACTTGGGTTCTCATTTTTCATGTCTTCCAGCATCTTTATCAATCATATGTGTTTATTGATGACATCGGCCAAGAATAATGATCATCTTAATGATAGAAAAATTTCAAGTTACAAGTGTTCCAGGGTCTTGGCAATGCTTTGCCTTCATTGTCTTCAAGCCGATAAGCTCCATTACCTAACACCGAGGTAATTCTGTAAGGCCCTTCCCAGTTTGGGCCAAGCTTGCCCTCCCTGGGATCTTTCTTGTTCCCGACCACTTTTCTCAAGACTAGGTCGCCGACTTGAAAATCTCTTGGGTTGACTTTCTTGTTGTAGGCTCTGGCAAGCTGTTGCTGGTACACTGCAAGCTGAATTGCAACCTTCTCTCTTCGTTCTTCCAAAAGATCCAGATCTCGGGCTAAGAGTATGTCATTAGTCCCATTTTCAACTCCCTGGGTTCGGATCCCTGGGATGCCGACTTCCAGTGGAATGACTGTTTCTGTGCCATATGCCATGGCAAAGGGAGATTCCCCTGTTGATCTTCTCGGCGTAGTCCGATATGCCCAAAGCACGTTGGGTAATTCGTCTACCCACTTCCCTTTTGCTGCCTGCAACCTCTTCTTTATTCCATCCAAAATTACTTTGTTGGACACTTCAATTTCGCACAGAAGTTCTTGATGAGTTTGCTGTCGAACTGCGTTCCGTTGTCAGCAACAATGGCTCTGGGAATGCCAAATCTGGTGATGATGTTCTTCCATATAAAATTCTTGACGTCCACATCTCGGATTTTAGCAAGAGGTTTTGCCTCTATCCACTTTGTGAAGTAATCTGTTGCCACCAACAGGTATTTCCTCTACCCAGTTGCTTGGGGAAGTTGTCCGACCAGATCCATGCCCCATTGGGCAAACGGCCAAGGGCTGGATACTGGATTCAGGTCGGCAGCTGGCTGATGAATCAAAGGTGCAAACCGTTGGCATGGTTCGCACTTCTTCACATATGCTTCTGCATCTTTTTGCATGTATGGCCACCAATACCCTTGGGTAATGGCCCTATGGGCTAACGATCTGCCCCCAGTGTGGCTTCCACAAATCCCTTCATGAATTTCATATAAAAAATCTTCAACTTGTAAAGGGTGTACGCACCTTAAAAGGGGTCCAGTGAAGGACCTTCTGTAGAGATGTCCGTCCGCAGTCAGGCTGAACCTTGCCGACTTCAATCTGACTTTGTGTGCCTCCTTGCGATCTTCTGGCAGTTTTCCCTCTTTCAGGAATGCAACAATTGCATCCATCCAGCTCGGCCCCATGTCCACACACATTGCCTCTTGCTTTGCGTGCCGTGGTTCTATGCTCGGGCCCGACATGTAATCGATCATAATTGTCCTCGTCTTCCCAGTCTGCATTGAACTTGCCAGGTTGGCCAACGCGTCGGCGTGGCTGTTATCATCTCGGCTAACTTGAAGAAGTCGGCAGTTCTGAAATAACTCGGCTAATCTGATAACCTCTTTTGCATATGCCGACATCCTCTCGTCCCTGGCTGCAAATTCTCCTGTTGATTGGTTAACAATTAACTGTGAATCACAAAAAACTATTACCTCATCTGCTTCTGCTGCTGCTGCAAGTTTTAGTCCTGCAATCAATGCTTCGTATTCAGCTTCATTGTTTGAGGCCTTGAACCCTAAACGGATGGATTGTTCAATTATTTCTCCATCTGGGGATATCAGCAGTACTCCTGCCCCCGCTCCTCGTCGGTTTGAACTTCCATCGACGTAGAGTCTGAATGAATCGCCGATGTAGATGCTGCAAGGTCGGAGCTTTTCCTTCTTTTGCTCTTTTGTTGTCGGCTGGGATTCTTCTTGCTTGCTAGGACTTCGTTCATCTCGGCTCAACGGAGGCCGACGTTCGTTGAACTCCGGCGTGAATTCTGCCACAAAGTCGGCCAAAACTTGGCCCTTAATTGCTGTTCTGGGCCTGAATTCCAGGTCATACTGGCCCAAGGCCACTGCCCACCTTGCAATTCTTCCTGTTAAGTCTCCTTGTTGTAACAGGGATTTCAATGGGTGCTCTGTTAGTATCACAATCTTGTGTGCTTGGAAGTAGTGGTTCAGCTTTTTTGAGGCCATAACTAAGGCCAGCATTAACTTCTCCAGTGGTAAGTACCTTGTTTCAGCGCTGGCTAAGGTTTTACTTACATAATAGACAGCCTTCTGTTCCCCCTCCTCTTCTCGGATTAGTACTGCGCTCACAGCGTGCTCGGACACAGCCAAGTACAAAAACAACTCCTCCTCGGGATCCGGCGTTGAGAGGATTGGAGCCGTGGTCAGATACTTCTTTAGATCGGCCAAAGTGGCCTCACATTCCTCGGTCCACAGGAAGTCTGCAGTCTTTTTTACCAGGTTAAAGAAGGGTTTACACTTGTCTGAACTTCGGCTTATGAACCTGTTTAGGGCTGCGGCCCTGCCAGTGAGCATTTGAACCTGTTTTGCCGAGGTTGGGCTCTGTAGATCCAGGATGGCCTTGATCTGATCTGGGCTGGCTTCTATTCCCCTTCTTGTTACCAGGTACCCTAGAAACTTTCCAGATCCAACCCCAAACGCGCACTTTGATGCGTTGAGTCGGAGCCGATATGTTTTGAGTATGTTAAATACCTCGGCTAGGTCGGCAAGATGATTTTTTGGCTCCTTGGTCTTTACAACCATGTCGTCGATGTAGACTTCCACTGTTTGGCCTATCTGGTGTTTGAACATTTTGGTTACCAGCCTTTGATAGGTTGCTCCTGCGTTCTTCAGTCCAAAAGGCATCACCCTGTAACAGTACAGGCCTTTTGGGTGATGAACGCCGTCTTCTCCTCATCTGGGGGGTACATGGCTATCTGGTGGTACCCCCTGTATGCATCCAGGAAGCTCATCCTACCATGTCCAGATGTAGCATCCACCAGCTGGTCAATTTTTGGCAGAGGAAAGCTGTCTTTGGGACAGGCTTTATTTAGGCTTGTGAAATCTACGCAAACCCTCCATTTGCCGTTTTTCTTCTTTACCACCACAGTGTTTGATAGCCATGTTGGATAGTTGACTTCTCTGATGGCCCTGGCTTCCAGAAGTTTGTCAACCTCTTCTTCCACTGCTTCGACGTGTATCAACGTCGGTCTCCTTGCTCGCTGAATTACAGGTTTAGCCGACCTGTCGACGTTCAGTCTGTGACATGTGACCTCGGGGTCAATACCAGGCATTTCATAAGGCGTCCAGGCGAACACTTCTATGTTTGCTCTTAAAAAGGCTTCCAGTTCCCTTTCCTCTTCCTCGGCTAAGCCTGAGCCGAGAAGAAAAAAGCGTTCCTCATCGCCCTCCTGGACGAGAATTTTCTTTAGTGATTCCTCACTCTTCTCGGCCGGCTCCTTGCCGACATCATCCAGGACTTCCACGTCCTCGTCTTCAATTTCTGCCTTGGCTGGTTCTCGAATATTGCAGGTAGTCTTCATTGCTGCCATGGAGCAATTCTTTGCCTGCAGCTGATCTCCTCGGATTTCTTCAATCCCATGCTCTGTTGGGAAGCGCAGTAGTTGGTGCAATGTTGAGGGGACTGCCCCCATTGCATGCAACCACGGCCTGCCCATGATGATGTTGTACGGTGAAGGTGTATCAATCACGACGAACTCGGTCTTGATCGTCTTTGTGCCTGCTTGTACGTCCAAGGTTGTGGCACCAAGGGGCCACGTCGGCGTTCCGTTGAAGCCGACCATCGGGCCATCCGACTGCTCCAGGTCATCAGGGTGAAGGCCCAGCTCCTTGTAACATCTAATGTACATGATGTTGCAAGAGCTGCCTTGATCTATTAGGATGCGTTTTACTTGGCACTCCCCAACCTGGAGGGATACTACCAAGGCATCATTATGCGGATGCTGGACCATCTCTAGGTCGGCCTCGGTGAAGGTTATCATCGGACCCTGGCAATCTTCTGGCCGAGGTCTTTTCAGTCCGACCTGGTTCACGTACTGCAAGTGCTTTACTCTTTGGGTTTCTCCCCGAACGTCGTTTTCATTCACCTTGGAATGAATCACATTTACTACCCGAGGTCTTTCTGCCCGGGGTTGCGGCGGTGGTGGGGCTGCTTCAGCCTGAGGCAGTCTTTCCTGTTCTTCTCTTGTTCTGGTTTCATCAACAAGGTCCCTTAAGTGGCCCTGCCTCACCAGATCTTCCAAGTGTGCTTTGAGGGCTCTGCAACCTTGCGTTGTATGTCCGTTTTCATTGTGATACGAACAATGTCTGTCCGCGTTTCTTCCCATAAACTCCCCAGGTTGCCTTGCTGGTGTTCTGAAATAGGGCTGGCTCCGAATTTTTCCTAGGACCTTTTGAATTGGAATTCGGAACACGGTTGTTACTGCTTGTTTAGCCCTCAGCTCTACCTCTGCTTTACTGAATCCGTTGTTACTTCGGCTTCGCTTCGGCGAGCCGTTCCCCGGCTCCTGTTTGACCTGCTTTGGTGCCGATGTATCCTCCTCGGCTCTGGCATACTTTTCGATCCTTGCCATGAGTTCCTCCATGTTCTTTGGCAATGTCTTTGCCAAAGATTTCCGTAGTGAACAATCTTCTTTCAGGCCGTTCTTGAAAGACACGACCGCTACCTCCTGGTTGCATTCAGGTATTCGGTTGAACACCTCGTAGTATCTTTTTGCATAGGCCCTAAGGCCTTCATCCTTGCTGATCTTCAAAGCCATTAGAGAGTCCACCCTTAATGGCTGTAGCTTGTTTGTCACGAACCTGGACACAAACATCTCGGCCAGGCCTTCCCACGTCTTGACGCTGCCCTTTGGTAATCTATGGAACCAGTCCGATGCAATCTCCCCAAAGGACGATGGGAATACTTTGCAGAGCAAAGGCTCATTCCCACTGTATAACGCCATTGAGTTTAAAAATAATCCAACATGGAAGTTAGGGTCTGACTTACCGTCATAGATTTGAAACCTCGGCATGCTGAATCTTTTTGGTGCTTCAAATTTGTCCAGTTCCACCGAGAATGGTGTCCTCGGCTTGACGAATGAGTTTACCTCGGCTTCAGCGTTCTGTTCCCTCCTCTTGAGGTAGTTTCTCAAGTCTTCTTTACTCCTCCCCGGAGCTCGGCTATCTTTTGATTTTAGTCCCTTTGGCACACTACTCTCGGCCTCGTGGTGTGCCCGTTTTGACCTTTCTTCATGGGTTGTGTCGAAGCAGAGAGCCTGCTTTTGTACATGCCGATGTTCTCTGGGTTCCTGATCCTTTGTATGATACGTCCTCCGGGACTTCTCTTGTCTGGATTCCTCTCGCCCGACCTCCCCGGAGGGCGGGTGAGTGTGCCTTTTGCTCGTGGAGCGTCGCGATGCTTCAGGAGTTATCTTCCGTCCTCCATTCTGAGTTTTAACTGCTGGGATTGGCGTATCCTGCAGTGGGTATGGCGGCTGCATGACATTGTTTTGCATCATGAAGTTGACGACCGACTGCAGGTCGGCCAACTTGTTTGCCAGGTCCTTGACTTCCTCATCCCTTCGTATGCACCTATCCCTCCATACCTGGAGGTTATCCTCCTTGTAGTATCTGCCCTGGTCCGTCTTCTTCGAAGTGTCGCCCTCTTGGACAACGTCTTTCCCTCCGTGACCCTGGTCACGGGTTTTGTCGTTGTAGGTGTCTCCTTCGATGTCAAGGTCAATAGGCCTGCCACTCCCAGCGGGAGTGTTGCCCCCGACCTTCTCGTTTTGTGCGTTACTGGCCATCTATTCGTCTTTTTTCCCACAGACGGCGCCAAATTGTGTGAGTGATTTTCTGATCACACTGCCTATCTTAGTGATTCAGCGGTAAAAACACAGGCAGAATAGATGGCACAGATAATAACACAAAGACACAAAGGATTTAACGTGGTTCGGCAATAATTGCCTACATCCACGGGAGGCCGAGGTAATTCACTATTGAATGAATGGTAAAAATTACAATTAACTCTCTGTAATTCTCTCACTCTCTAAGCATGTAATTGTAAGTGTTACAATTAGCTTGTAGTTGTATATGCTCTGTTCAGAATGATCAATCCGTCCCCTTTCTTCTTCTCAACCTCTCCATATATACTAGAAAAGTTAATGGAGAGGTCGCCAGCTTTTGAGCTGGCTGCCAGCCCACTGTTACGCTTTTGGCAGCTTTCCAGGTAAAAGCTCTTCATGGCTTCACATGGCCTCTAGTGGCCTCATGGCCAACTCACATGGCCTCAAGGCCAGGTAGTTGGTGAAGTGCTGGCCTCATGGCTGTACATCCACTTAACCAAGATAATATTTTGTATTAGCAGGTGTGGTCGATTTCACAGTTACCTCGGCTTAATTCTTCCAAGGGTAGCTCGGCCTTTGGAAGTGAGGCCGAGGTATTGGAAAGAAGAGGCCTTTACCCCGGATTAAGATATCTTCGGCTATAACCTCGGCAAACCTTAGATTAATTCAGCAAAAACTTACCGTGACACGTGGAACCTCGGTTGACACGTCGGTGTCACCTTGCCACGTGTTGATACACAAAAATATAACCCCATTGTGTCGCTTCATTTGGAATGATGTTGATTTTCATGTCAGTAAACTCCATTTATTTGGGTTGTATATTTTCAAAACTCTTTCAAAAACTACATGAAATCAAGTTGTTCCAAAATTGGTGACATAGTCTATACTTGTATGTTTCACATAGTAAATTTTAGGATTTATTAAATAATCAGAACATGGACATATAAAGAAAAGAAAAGTCATATCATGGTTTAGTAGAGGCCGATCTTTTGATCGGGTGAGTGGGGTGCTCATTATTGACCTTCCCCTCTCATACCTAAGGTTCCGAGCCAGCATCCTTAGTTAGACGAACAGTGGCCTTGGCACCGAGTCATGGGTTTCCTAATTTCCCAAAATATTAGGTGGCGACTCTGAGATCTGATGACGCAGTCCATTTTTGACAAAATTGCAATAAAATGGATTTTCAATAAAGTTACCAAATCTGGACTCTCATCTACGTTTCACATTGCACTCGTGAAACTTGAGATCAAAGAGATCTCGGGAGTCCGAACTGTTTAACGCGCGCGGGTACCCCCCGGGCATGTTACAGGTGCCCAAAGTAGGGCGATTGAATGGCCTAACCAACAGGCGTATCTCAACGTATTTTTATACGGAGAGATGGAAGGTTAGGGCGATTGAAATTGATGCACAAAGCAGTGCGGTGCCCAAAGCAGGGCGATTGAGTGGCCTAACCAACAGGCGTATCTCAACGTATTTTTATACGGAGAGAGGGAAGGTTAGGGCGATTGAAATTGATGCACAAAGCAGTGCGGTGCCCAAAGCAGGGCGATTGAATGGCCTAACCAACAGGCGTATCTCAACGTATTTTTATACGGAGAGAGGGAAGGTTAGGGCGATTGAAATTGATGCACAAAGCAGTGCGGTGCCCAAAGCAGGGCGGTGCCCAAAGCATGGCGATGCCCAAAGCAGGGCGATTGAAATTGAGATTTATGTGGTTGGTGCATGAAGTGAGATTATTGTGCGATAGATGCACAGAATGAAAGAAGGAATTGTATGTTCAAACCAAATATCGTATATACCATGTTTAGACAAAATACATACAAATACGAAAATATACACAGACATGCATATACGGTATACATAGGTTCATACACAGACAAAAATACACACAGATATATACATACGGTATACATATATACATATACAAACAACGGTATACATATATACATATACAGACAACATAGAGACAGCTATATACAGATATATACACAGACATATACAGTATATATACAGGTATATACAACACAGGCATATACGGACCTATACACAAACATATACAGATATATACATAGACATAGAATATTCTGTTTGCAACCGTCAGCGGGAAGGTGCCGTTACTGAGAAGGCATATTCCGTTTGCTGACGTCAGCACACGTACGCAAAACACGCAAAAAGAAAGGAAAAACACAAAATGCATGGACATGGAATGCGGGGTTTCGAACCCCTGACCTCAAGTTCGGCCTCCGAGTCCTTAGCCACTGAGTCACGTCACTCTTGTGACTAAATATACAAACAAATATATATATATATATATATACTATACAAGACATATATATACATAAAACCAAAACAAACCAAAACAAACACTCAATGTGGGGTTCGAACCCCTGACCTCAGGCTCAGGCTCAGCCTCTCACTCTTCAACCATTGGGCCTAACCATTGTACCCAAGCCACTCGGGTGACAGAAACAATTCAAACAATATATATATATCTATATATAGGTGGACAAAACAAAAACAAAACAAAGAAAGACTTGATGCGGGGTTCGAACCCCTGACCTCGGACTCAGCCTCTCAATCCTGAACTCACTAGGCCAAACCACTGAACCCAAGCCACACCTGTGACTCAAATGTGCAAACCAACACCTATATTACATAGCTATACAATATATATACATATATGTATACACAACTCTCCCGCGTCTCTTGCCGCGTTTGACAGGAGGGCTCTGCTTTTGCGTCACTGGCCGACAAAAGCAGCCCCCTCGGTTTGCAAGCCTGCCTCGACCCTTTCCCTCTCTTTGTCTTTCTCTCTCGTCTTCTTCTTCTCTTCAGTATCTCTCTTCTCTTCTTCTGCTTCTTCTCCATCACTCTTCTCCATCTTCCTCCTCCTTCTTCTTCATCACTTCTGTTTTCTGCCACTCTTCTGTGACTGCCTTCTTTCCTCTGCCATGGCTTCGTCTCGCCCTCTCTCTCTGTTTCCGGATCTTAATGGTCCATCGAGCTCCTCTGGGCCAAGTGCCCCTGCTCTTACTCAACCTAATCTTCCCACACTATCAGTTGAACAAGTGATGGCTACTCAAAATGATATCGAGGCCAACCACTACACGTTGAGGTCCTGCATGGAGACAGTGGCGGCGGTCACAAACCTGTCTCACCGTCTGCAAGACAAGGCGTGTGAGGTGTACCAGGCCAACGCCCAACTGTCTCTCCTCCAGTGCATGTACAGAGATGCACGGGCAGAGATTTGTGCCTTGAAGGTTGAAAACAAGGAGCTGAAGGCTGAAAATAAGGAGCTGAAAAGGCATTCCACCTCTATGACCCGATTTGGGGCATCTTCGTACCTCGCCTTTGATGGTCGGCGGGGAGCCGACTCTGTCGGCGGGAACACTGTGGTCGTTCTTGGCGGAAGTATTGGAGAAGGGCCTTCGAAGAGCGACAAAAAGCGGAAGAGCTCGGCGACGGAAGAGCCGAGTAAGTGAAGTCGGCGAGTCGCCTTCACCGGCGAAGAAGAAGAAGAACAAGACCCCTTTTTTTTTTTTTTTTTTTAAGTCTCTGTAATCGGGGATGTCCTCCCCTGACTGTAAAAAAGTTTCGATTTTGTATCTCAATGGTGTGACTGGCATATCACTTTGATTTTGAAAATACTTTTGTTTGATCAAATTTGAGAATGATTGAAATTTGAACTCTGAATTGGACATTGATCCACACTGACCTGAATAAAAATAAAAACTGACTCAACGTGAGAAAAACGAAGCCAAAATAATTCAAACACACTTCTATACACTGACTGGTATAAATACACCGACTGGTATAAATATACTGACTGGTATGAATACACACTGACATACACTGATTGGTATGAATACCCTGACTGGTATAAATACACTGACTGGTATGAAGACACACTGATATACATGGACTGGTATGAATACCCTGGTTGATATAAATACACTGACTGGTACGAATACACGCTCATATGAAGACACACTCATATACACTGACTGGTATGAATACACACTCATATACACTGACGAGTTGACTCGAGCGGGGGAGAAGATAGAATCACTGACTCGACTATGCCCCTAATTCATTACCTTGCCATTTTTTTGATTTTTTTTTTGTAAAATGTTTTGATCAACATGAGAGTTAGATTAGCCTACTTATTCCATTTTCTGTTTCAAATCATGTAAGCTAAGCTGTGAGCACTGAAAATTTTCCCTTTTCAAATCCAAAGAATGGTCCAAGTTTTGTAAAATGGAACAATTTTCGAGAAAAATTAGTCAACTTCATTCAAATTAATCAAAACTTGTTTTTGCAAATAGCCACAACTCAACTAACATGGAATCAACCATTGGGGTGCATAGTCCCAAACTAGATAATCAAAGGTGATATCTGAACCAAGCCAACCGAACCAAGTGAAACCGAGCCGAACTAGACCGAACCGAACCGCCAAACCGAACCGAACCGAACTGAACCAAGTTGAATCGAACCAACTGAACTGAGCAGAATGAAGATACACCAATCAAACACGGATAGGACAACCAAGTCGACTAAAGATACACCAATCAAACATGGACGAAATGAATAAGTTAACAAAAAAATTATTGGGGGCCGAACTTCAAGATGAAGCTACCTACGTATCCCAAAGATAGGAATCAGGCCATCGTAGTTCGGGCAAAGGTTCACTCGGGTATTGACACTCTCCTTTTGTGCTCTAACTTTTGCCAAAGCCACCTTTTCGGGTTTTCAACCTTGCGAGCTTTTCATTTTTCTATTTTTTTTTTCTTTTCATTTTGATTTTCATTTTGTTCATTTTTTTTTTTTTATTTCTTTTGAGTTTTTCGTTTTTTTTTTTTTTTTTTTCTGCTCTAACTTTTGTCTGGGTTGCCCTTCCGGGTTTTCAACCCAGCGAGCCTCTCAAGGGTTACTTTCATTGGAACTTGTCCATGTTGATTGGGGAATCTCTAAGCCAACTATAAGAATAACTGCTACACTTGACCGGTAGATATGAGGATGTAGAGACTAGGTTGAATTGGGTCTGAATTTGCCCCTAGTGTTGCCCCTAGTGTAGTGGATAGCAACTCGGCTGTCCTTCAATAATAAAATTCATTCTCTCAAATTCTGGGTTTGGCCTTTCTGGACGGTCTTCATTGGGAAACAATTCAGTTTTGACTCTCTGATCACATCCAACCTTTTGCCCCTAGTTCAAGGGCTGCTTCAAATCTAAATCACATCTGACCTTCTTGCCCCTAGTTTAAGGGTTGCTTCCTATCTGAATCACAGGCCCCTACAGAGTTTTGGCTAAGATTCACTCGGGTATTGACACTCTTCTTTTACGCTCTAACTTTTGCCAAAGCCGCCCTTTCGGGTTTTCAACCTTGCGAGCTTTTCATTTTTCTTATTTTTCCTTTTTTTTTATTTTTATTTTATTTTTGTGCTCTAACTTTTGCCTGGGTCGCCCTTTCGGGTTTTCGGCCCAGCGAGCCTCTCAAGGGTGGTACCTTATTGCCCCTAGTTGAAGGGCTACCTCCATTTCAGCTATGCAAGCCTCACACTTTTGCCCCTAGTTCAAGGGCTGTTTCAAATCGAAATCACATTCTCTGCCCTGAGTTCAAGATCTGTTTCCAATCTGGATTAATCATTGCCCCTAGTTCAAGGGCTATTTCCAATCTGAATCATATTTGACCTTATTGCCCCTAGTTGAAGGGCTGCCTCCAGTTGAATCACATCATGGCCCCTAGTTCAAGGGCTATTTCCAATTCGACTATGCAAGCCTTACACTTTGAATGATCATTGAATACTTTGAATTAAGGTTTGAAAGATTGAAAGCTAAGGAGCTAAGGAGGTCGGACCTCGAGTCAAGAGGGATCCTATGCTGTATAATCAACTCCAGGCATGTCTTTGTAGGACCACGCAAAAACAGTTTGAAATCTTTTCACAAAGTGACTAATCACTCGTACTCTTACGAAGACAAGATAGAACCAATTTGGACCAAGCCAGGATCCTTCTCAGTACCCACATTAACAAAAATGATTTTATTCATCAAAGGCTTAGCACACCTCTCGTCCTCTCAGTTGATCAAAATTTGCAAATCCCGAGGAAATTCTTCCTCTTCGTTTTTATCAGAGTTTTGGAAAAAGTTTTGAAAAACTTTGGTCAATGCAATGATTTAAAGGTACAGAAAAGTAGGCAGACTCTATGGCATTTTTTTTTTTTCTGTTTATTGAAAAGAGACTATGACTCAGCAATGACAACAAACTTTTGACAACATACTAGAAAATGACAAAGAGGACCTAGACAGGACAGAAATGTCTAGGTTAGCACTCAACAGACTCTGACTCATTAGGCTGACTCGAGCCTGACTCTAACTCTACAAACTTAGTGGAGTCAAACTTAGACTCAATACTCAATTCAGAACTCAGAATAAAATCATTCTCAAATTGCCAGTCAACGTATGGGCCATCTGCGATATTCAAAATAAAGCTGTGCAATCAACAGGTGGTCACTCCCCAATCACAGAGATGGTCGAATTTTTTTTTTTTTAATTTTATGTTTTTGTTATTTATTTTTTTTTTTGTTTTTGAAGTAATGGTGCTAAACTGAACAACCTAAACCACTCATTCGAAATTGAGAACCCCTGAATAGATCCAATACATTGCACATAACACATAGCAGGAAAGAGAACAAACACCCCTATGGAGGGTAGGGTTATCCTGTCCTAGCTTGAAATGATCTAGGGTTTCACTATTCAAACAAGCGGTATCACACATCCTAGCAATGGGAAAGCATCCTGTCCTAATTTGGAAGGTACTATGGCTCACTATATGTACAAGGTTAGCTCTGTTCTAAGGGTTGAAGTCAAGGTGACGTTACCAAAGAGTCCTTTGGGTCATAACCAATAAAGATCCCAGGAAATCAGAAGAGTCAAATAGCCTCTCTTCGGAGTCTGAGAACCTTAGATAGCAAAGCCAAATAGCAGAGCTACATAGCAGAGCTACGTAGCAGAGCTACCTTTTTGACAGATCTTAAAAAGTTACAACACAAGGCCTCTAAAGTATCGTAAAGATAGGTGTAATGTCACAAAAAGTGTGTTCGTGTTCCCACCAGCATCTGGGCAACACAGGGACTTTAAGTGCACCAATGCATGCAATGCAAGAAACATATAACTGAAAATAAAAGTCATATCATGGAGTTCGAGTTAAGGTTTCATAAATCCCCAGCAGAGTCGCCAGAAACTGTAACATGCCCGGGGGGTACCCGCGCGCGTTAAACAGTTCGGACTCCCGAGATCTCTTTGATCTCAAGTTTCACGAGTGCAATGTGAAACATAAATGAGAGTCCAGATTTGGCAACTTTTATTGAAAATCCATTTTATTGCAATTTTGTCAAAAATGGACTGCGTCATCAGAACTCAGAGTCGCCACCTAATATTTTGGGAAATTAGGAAACCCATGACTCGGTGCCAAGTCCACTGTTCGTCGTAACCAAAGATGCTTGCCTCGGAACCTTAGGTATGAGAGGGGAAGGTCAATAATGAGCACCCCACTCACCCGATCAAAAGATCGGCCTCTACTAAACCATGATATGACTTTTGTTTTTATTATATGTTCATGTTCTGATTATTTTAGTAAATCCTAAAATTTACTATGTGAAGCATACAAGTATAGACTAGTTTGCTCAAATTGGAACAATTCAACTTCATGTTTGTTTTCCGAAAAGGGTTTGAATTTGCCACTTGACAAAGTGGGCTTAAGACGTACATTTATTGAATTATTCCAATTCAGGCAACAAACCTTCATCCACAGGCATTCAAACAGTTTATCACTTAAGCAAATAGCCGCATGGTAGGATGCTAAACATAATAAGAAAATCACACACAAATGGGATGCTAAAGCATAAAAACTCACAGATTGACCGACGTCCCTCGAACAGCTACAAAACAAAAATTAGTAAAATATGCATGATCTTATATATAGAATCCTAATGCAATTCACTCATGAGATGCACTAAAGATTTGGCTTCTAGAATATGGCATGTAAATCTTCTCAAAACATACGATAGCGCACAGAATCATGGGATAATCAATTGAAGCATAAAGATGCAAATTTAGCCAAATCTTATGCATGGATCATGGATGTAAAGCAGGGATATGCATGGCATGTCAGATATATACATACACACAGTTAGGGAAAGCGATAAAAGAATGGGATAGAAAGAAGCGGGATGGGGGAATTATTACAACACCTTAAATTTTACAGATCCGAATGAGGGAGAGAGGAGAGAAAAAATAAAAAATAAAACCTCACAACACTCCAAATAAAACTAAAATAAACAACTTCATCACTAACACATGTCTTCAATCTCTTAGGTCTGTACACATCAGCCCATGCCAATTCATCTTCAATGGAGGTCCTGTCACTTAAGCCGCTCAAAATTTGAAATTGATCAGGAACTTCAAGTGGGAATATATCCACTCAAATATTACAATTAAGAGAAATTTCAAGTGGGAATATATCCCCTCAAATATCCACCCATGATTCACATATTATACATATAAATATATATACAAAAAAAATGACATGACACAAATATTATACATATAAAATATATATATATACATAAGAGAGAGAGAGAGTGAGTGCCGTGTGGGTCTCTAGAGAGAGAGAGAGAGTGCCGTGTGGGTCTCTAGAAAGAGAGAGAGCTGGGATGGTGTGGTGTGCCTATGCTGCCGTGTATATGTATCATGGTGGTGGTGTGCCTATGCTGCCGTGTATGTGTATCATGGTGGTGGTGTGTGCGTTAGTGATATGTTGGGTGGTGTCTATGCATGCTGTGTGTGTCTCTTTGCTGTGTAATGTGCCGTGAGGGTGAGTGAGTGAGGGATCCGGTGCAGAGAGAGAGAAGTGTGTGGGTCTTTTGCCTGTGTGCATGTGCTATGCATGGGTGGTGGGTGTGCCGTGGGGGAGGTGGCTGGGTTTGTGTCATGCATGTGTGTTGTGGGTTTGCCGTGGATGAGAGGTGAGAGAGTGAGGTGGCTGGGTTTGTGTCATGCATGTGTGTTGTGGGTTTGCCGTGGGTAGGAGGTGAGAGAGTGAGGTGGCTGGGTTTGTGTCATGCATGTGTGTTGTGGGTTTGCCGTGGGTCGGAGGTGAGAGAGTGAAGTGCCGAGAGGGAGAGAGATGAGTCCGAGTGTGTGCTGGGTGTGTGGAGGTGCATGCATGTGTGTATGAATGATGAAGGTGGTGGTGTGTGGTGGTGTGTTGTAGAGAGAGAGTCCGAGTGTGAGAGTATGCATGTCTATGTGTGCTGTCTCTCCCCGTGGGTCGGTGTATGTGAGTGAGTATGCATGTGTTGTGTAGTGTGGCTACTGGACCTGCTCTAGAGAGTGGCAGTGTGTGAGTGGTGTGTTCGGTGGGTGTGTTATGTATGCATGTGAGGTTGGTGATGTGTTTGGTGAAGATGTGCCGTGGGTTTCTCAGTGCATGTCATGGTGGTGAGTGTTAGTGAGAGAAGAGAGAGAGTTGGAGGTGGGTCTCTTCATCCCTCTGCATGTGTCTCCGTGTGTTGAGTCCTCCATGTCTCTTCTTTTATTCTTCATCTCCCCTCCACCCGTGCCTCTTCTCCTTTTTTTATTTTAATCCATCCAGCTCCCCCTCTTTAATCATACACCTCCCACCCCCACTCCTTTGATCAGTGCACTCTCCACCATCCCACTCATCTCCCTTTTGAAACCGCCCCATTTTCTTTTCTCTCTTTTTTTATATTTTTTTTTTATTTTTTATATTTTATATATACTTTTTTTTGTTTTTTTTAATTTTCTTTTGTTTATTTATTTTTTATTTTCTTTTGTTTTAAAAATAGTTATCAATTATAAAACACATGTAAAAGATATGCACACACCTAATTTAATACACACACATAAAATTATAAAATACCACAAATTACCAAAATATTAGTGATGGCCAAAATGGGTGAGGGTGGTCAAAATAAAATGCCCAAGTCTTAGGGCCGGTCAAAATGGGGTGTCTACACTTAGCTGAATTACATTTAATGTGCACAAGAGCATGATCTTAATCATAATAAATAATGTAAAAAGCATAACAGAAGAGCATGATGTTAATTTTGTATGTGTTGTAAGATTTGTTTCTTAAAAAGCTAAAAAATCTAAAGCATTATCATTATTTTAACTCATATCTTAATTAAAAAATCAATAATGATTGTTGGATTACAATTGATGATTACTTAAATAAAGTTTTTTGCGTCACAAGTAATTGTAATTGAATGAATTAAAATTCATATAATTCTTTTACAAGTACAAGGAGATATAAGTATATTGTTGCTATTTTAATATTTTTTATCTTAATTGAAGCAAGTATATGGAGACTGTTCCAATTATTTTCTACTGGGGGGGAAACATAATTCGGGATCCCGATGAAGGCATATCATATGATGCTGAGCCGAAAGGGATATATGCGGTGCAAATTGGCACCACGCTTAGCAATTTGGAGGAGATATTTACGTCAAAGGTGGCAAGTTATGGGGAAAGTGTATTGACCTTCAAATGTAGATATCCTTATCGCCAGTGGCAAGCACACAGCAAATACAAGATATTACCGATTAATGACGATAAGGCGTTGAACACCGTATTAAGTATCGGTGCAAGTTTTCAAGCACCAAATTATTTGGAAGTCTACATTGATAAAGAGGTTGTACACAATATCCCGAACATGACACAAATGGATTCTCGTCCGTTCACTACATTGTTGACGCATGGGATTGACACAACAGCGTTTCAGTCTCCTATGTATGAATCAAATCAATGTTATCCACTGGGCTACACACAACAGTCATTTGAGGGCCATGGTGTAGAATCAAGTTCACGTGGTGGATATGATTATGAATTTGACAATAACACACAAGATGTGCCCACATGCAGCCATCATACCACTTCGGTTGAAGTTGCTGGTAATATGGCTGAAACAGTGAACGAGGTGCAGTTTACTGATAGTGACATGTACGGTCCTGATGTCGCCCTAAACGATGATGACAATGAAATGTGTGATGAAGAAAATTTATTAGGCGGATCAGATGATGATGATGATGAAGAATATGACGCCCAGGCTCCCGTTGACCTTGAAAATGCCCCCCATTCCACCTAGAGTTGAAATCCCTTTCTATGACAACATTCACATGGGTGGTGATTTTGACATTAGTACCCGTGATGTCGTTCCCCGTAACCGGATCTGGAGCGCTGAAAATCCAGAGTTGGACAGAGGAATGGTTTTTGTTGATAAGAAGCAACTTCTGCATGCTGTGAAATTGTACCATGCAACAAATAATCGAGAGTATAAGGTCGTAACCTCCAAGCAAGACCTTTGGGTGTCTGCTTGCAAGCACGACTGCAGTTAGTGGTTGCGTGCATCTCTTAGTAGGAAACATGGTCTTTTTGAAATAAAGCAGTATAGGGGTCCTCACCATTGTTTATACCCATGAATGAACAGGGACCACACTAATATTAGCTCCAGTTACATTGCTTCTCATATTTTGGGACAAGTTGCGGTTAGTATAAAAATAAATGTTTACATATATATACATATTTGTTTGTTTATAGTGTTCACACCAAGATAATCCAACTCATATTTGATTATCGTATGCAGAATGAACCTGATATGCTAATTAAGAATGTCATCGAAGATATAAAAAAGACCATGAACTGTAGTATATCATACAAGAAGGCGTGGCATGTAAGGGCAAAGGCAATTAAAATGGTATTCGGTGATTGGGATGAATCATATAGGCAGTTGCCTAAATTCATGCATGCATTACAGATATCTAATCCTGGCACCATCGTGACATGGAAGTATAGATATACCAGGCATACAACCATTATGCCCATCTTCCACTTTGTTTTCTGGTCTTTCAAACCCGTCATCGATGGCTTTAGATATTGTAGGCCTGTTATAACTATAGATGGTACATTCTTATACGGTAAATACACTGGTGTGTTGCTTGTAGCAACGATTGTCACTGCCAATGGCAAAATATTACCGCTTGCATTCGCTGTTGTTGACAGGGAGAGTTTGGAGTCTTGGTCGTTCTTCATTCAAAATATCAAGGAACGTATTGTCATGGACTGACAGGGAGTGACTTTGATATCTGATCGAGCTGAGAGTATTTTAGCTGCTGTGATGCGGCATTGGCTGAATCCCTCGCTCCAATTTGTTGGATATCATCAGCACTGCCTTCGACATGTTTGCAGTGACTTTAACACACATTTCAAAAATAAGGAGCTCAAACAACTTCTATGGAAAGCAGGGAGTGCTGATCAACGACGAAAGTGTAATGGTTACTTAGATCAGATACAGGCTATTAACCAAGAAGCCATCAATTGGGTCTACAAGATAAATCCTGAGGACTGGGCCCTTGCATATGACGGTGGACATCGTTGGGGGGTATTGACCAGTAATGATGCAGAGTGCTTCAACAGCGTCTTGAAAGGTGCAAGGAACTTACCTATCTCAGCTATGGTTGAATTTACATTTCGACGGCTCGTCAAATATTTTGACGAGATGGGAGCCCAAGCTGAAACAGATGTACGCAATGAGTTCCAATACCCTAGAGAGATGCAAAAAACTATCGAGGAGGGTATCGCAAGGGGAAATACTTTCCAGTTGATATCGTATGACAGGTTAGTTTGTAATGTGAAAAAATTGTTATTATTATGTTGTTGAGTTAATTACACCTAAAAACATGAACTTGATTAGTTTGTATCAATATTGTCTTATAGGCCCCGCCGTGTATTTGAGGTGCAAACATCTTTTCGCCGTGGACGAGGTCGCAATAGACAGATTGTGCGGATGAATCAACCCACGTGCAATTGTGGGAAATATGAGATAAGATACTATCCATGTTCCCATATGCTCGCTGTAATGTTTGAATGCGGTGACAATCCATTCCAGTACGTTGATCTAGTATATAGGCTTCCTGTATACATGAGGGTTTGGGAAACTAAATTCAATCCAATACCGTATCAAGATTATTGGGATGATCCGCAGTGGACCTTAATGCCTAATGAAATTCGTCTGCGAGAAGTAAAACGGGGTCGTACATCTATGGCTCGTATTCCGAATGAGATGGATATATTAGACAGGCGTTTGACAGCTCGTTGTAGTGAGTGCCACCAGACAGGTCATGATAGGCGAACATGTCCGGCGCGACTTGGTCGATGAAGACTATGTAATACTTACATGTTGTAATATATCATTTTGAAATTCTTTATTTGTAATAGATCATTTAATTATGTATTTTTAAATTCTTTATTTGTAAATGGGGTCGTACATTTAAAATGTGTATTACAAAATATGTACTTGATTCAAAATGTGTAATGCAAAATTGAGAATGTGTATAATTTATTCAAACTTGTATAATTTATTGAAAATGTGTACTAGTTTTTAACTGTGTACTTGATTTGAAATGTGTATTACAAGATTCTATACTTAATCACGTAGTTCTTCTACCATTTCAAAATTTCATATTTTTGAATAAATTTAATATCGAATGCTGCAATCATTGTTCACATTTTATAATTTAAAAAAATTACAAATTTTAAAAAAATTAACCTATTATAAATTAAAATTTTAAAAATTGGAATGCTGCAGTCATTGTTCACAATTACAAATTTTATATGTAATTTGCAAAATTTATAATTTATTCAAAATTTTAGCATTACAAAATCAATATTTAAGTTTTGTCAAATATGCCATAAATGTAATCATTAATTTCGAATTGCATCCGTGTAAGTGGCACATAAATTTGTCTTTTCTCGAACCCATAAGATTTACTTCATTGTATTTTAAATCGTTAAGTACAAAATCAATAATTACAGTTTTTCTGTTATTATGTTATGATTAAATTAGATTTTGATATGGATGATCTAATATTTCAGTTGTATAGGCTTCATGGCACATGTACCTGAGGAGGTTCCACTATTCAAACAGGCACATCGGGCTGACAGTATGTGGGACCGTTCGGTATGCAATAACGTTTGTTGGACTTTATGCTTACAATTAAAATACATTGCATTTTGTTGTATATTTCGTGATAATGCTATTATTTAAACTGGTCATTCTGTTGTGCAGGATGAGGCACGCACCGTGTTGACATGCCGTCGGGCAGATTTTGGATTGTGGGAGCATCCGTTGGACCATAGAGTCTTGCAGTATCTATTACGCGCGGGATTCTATGGTATGTATCGTATCGGACACATTCGACTGGACCACGCACTCATCACTGCTCTCGTCGAGAGGTGGCGCACAGAGACTCATACATTCCATTTCCCGATTGGGGAGGCCACCGTCACGTTGTAGGACGTATCCGTCCTATATGGTCTTCAGATTGATGGCCGAGCAGTTACTGGAGTTGACCTATCTTTCGCGACGGAGTAGTGGATAGCCCTATGTGCTGAGCTATTGGGAGTAGCACCTGCACCAGCAGATTTACAGGCAGGAAGACTGAGGGTGAGGTGGCTGGCCGAGCAGTTTGCTCATCTTCCAGATCATGCTCCAGATGAGTTGGTACAGCAGCATACCCGAGCATATATTCTGTGGCTTATTGGAGGGCTACTTCTCCCTGATAAGTCACAGAACCTGCTCAAGCTGATGTACTTGCCATTGCTGAGAGACATTGAGGAGATTGGGCAGTACAGCTGGGGTAGCGCGGCTCTGGCATGGTTGTATAGGATGCTATGTCGAGCAGCTCAGGTGGTACGAGGGAGATTGGAGGACCACTTGTGTTGCTACAGGTTAGTAAGAATTTTATTACATGTCAATTCATATTGTATGCCATATATCAGTATTGTAATTGTGTTCAAACTATTGCAGATTTGGGCATGGGAGATTGATTCGCATTGCCCCGTCTAGGCGGCAACTGGTTGGTCCTGGTGAGCTTCCTATGGGTGGGGACATGCAGTTGCCCACCGGACCGCGAGGTAGCTGGGGGTTGACATGGGCCACGAGGTCGTCTCGACCCACGTAGTGGTAGTTTATAGAGACCAGCTGGACCGGATGATCGAGGGCGAGGTATGAATTTTTTGATTGCGTTTTAGTTGTCTTCTTAATTGTATATGTTTTGAGTTCACGAGCAAAATTTAATTTATTTGTCGTCATTGTAGTTTATCTGGCAGCCTTACGCTGGGGTCCTCGGTACGCTCCCCGACTACTGCCGACTGGGTCAGGAGATATGGATGGCGAGAGTGCCACTTATTTGTTTTGACGTGGTTGAGTGGCATCTCCCCATCGTGTCCTCCGACAGTTTGGTCGGGTGCAGTCCGTGCCGGATCGGTTCGACACTGGCTGCACGTCACTGATAGGCGTGGCCGAGCTGGCACTGACTGGCATCTGTTTTATATGCCATATATACAGTTGTGGGATGCCCGCCGGGACAGTATTGTACAGGCTGACTACAGCGATGAGGTGATCCCCTCTTCCGACCCTTATATGTTGTGGTATCGGCGACATACACACCTACTAGTCGGGAATCCGAGCCACGTGTCTGAGTCTGGATATCAGGGAGTTGGCCTTATCTTGAGGCATTGGTGAGTATCATATTATGTGTCAGATAATTAGTAAAATCATACTTGATTTACTTTCAGTCAACTGTAGCCTAATAATACGTCTGAATGTTTGTTCAGGTGGCTGGAGCTGGGAGGTCGTTTCACTTGGCTGAGGACGCCCATTTGAGACGTGATGGACAGCATGCCTTGCAGGCCGTTGCAGAGATCCGGGAGTTATTGTACCAGGCATTCCAGGTTGCCCATCGGGGAGATCGTTTGCATTACGGCCACTACGGTGTACACAGTTCAGCAGCTGCTCCAGACACATCAGCGCCGTCCACGTCAGCGCCTTCCACTTCAGCGCCTGCCACATCAGCTCCTTCGACATCAGTCACCCACCACATACTACCCCATACATATCTGCAGATTCCCTCGACGTACTTCCTACGCAGCATACGGCATACCTTATGTGCCTGACCCTGATTGGACACCGCCCGATACATGCATGACGTTGTTACCCCACCCACCCAGTTACCACCACCAGACAGTTCGACCGCGACCATGAGTACACATGATGCAGTTCTCACTGACATCTCCCACGTTGACGCTGAGGCCCATATTGAGCCCCCCCAGAGCGCGCGGAGAGGCCGAGGTTTTGGTCGTGGCGGACGTCGCGGCCGAGGTCGGGGTGCGGGCAGAGGCAGAGGTCGAGGTCCAGCTGCAGATCGTGATACAGTTGCACCAGATGATGGAGTTTCACAGCTCACAGCAGTATCCGATCTTCGGCCACAGACAGGATCAGGGGCAGCACATGCAGTAGAGGGGGGTCACACTCACAGGCTCCACAGGATACGCATTTACGATTGGGGAGCCAGATATTCAGAGAGTCTACCGCAGGAGACCGAGGAGGGAGGTCCACGGTTGGTTGTGGACTGGGGCAGGTTAGGGCATTAGCGGGTGTGATATGGAGTGTATAGTTTATTTTATTTATAGTTTTTGTATAGTTTTTGTAAATCAAACTTGTACAGATGATGTAAATTCGAAAAATATAATTTTACAATTTTTTATTCTTACTTGTTTTGATGATTTCCATAAAAATGAAAAGGAAAACAGGAAAAAAGGATAAGAATTGATAGGATTTTATTATTGAGCGAGATTGGACGACCACTTGTGTTGCTACAGGTTAGTAAAAATTTTATACAAAAAAAATCTGGGAAAAAAATGTAAACATTGCATAATGGATAGTTGTGGGGAGAAATATGAATAAAAAGGAAATAAAGTAAATAGAATTACAAGTAGTGTTCAAGTAGCGTTAGAAGTAGCGTTCTTCAAATAACAATAACGGAAAGAAAGTAAAGGTAGAATTACAAGAACTATTCGAAAACAATTGAAATATCTCCCTTCATTGATAAGTCGTGGATAAGCATTACAAATTGCATGCATTACATAAATGGTTTGGCCGTTCATCCAAACAATTTCATTCATTATCATCATCATCTGACATCTCAATATCAGATTCATACATAACATCCATGCTCCAGGCGAAGTACTGGTGTGCATCATCCATTAACCCATCTTCGGCACGCTTATTTGCGGTCTTCATTAGTCCGGACCTTTGCAAACGTTGGGTCATGCGATTAACCTCGTCGCGGATACGATGCAATGCCCTTTGCAACAACTGTGGAGTGTC
Source organism: Camellia japonica (assembly GCA_030407325.1). Classification (NCBI taxonomy): domain Eukaryota; kingdom Viridiplantae; phylum Streptophyta; class Magnoliopsida; order Ericales; family Theaceae; genus Camellia; species Camellia japonica. Next base: position 21,303,830 of record JAPPVO010000017.1, on the reverse strand, counting down.
AGTTGGCATAACGCATGGCTAACCGTCGAGGAAATTTAAGATTAACTTCACGACATAGCTCAACGAGAACGTTTGCTCGAGTTTTGCGAAATTCCCACTCAACTCTCATGGTATTGACGGTGGCACGTGAGTAACGCAAATTCGGATTTAATGGGTATTCAAATTCATCTCCATCTGCAACCCAATAGTGACCCATTGCTGAATATAGATCAACCACCGTATATCTCATGATGATATCGCTCGAAATAGCTGTAAAACTTTTTGTTGTGGTATGATGCGATATTTATACCATATATAACACATGGTAGCCTTTTGTATGAATTATTGTAAACAACTATGCATCAGAGTTGTCACGTCAACTTTTATGACCTGAACAACTATGCATCAACTTGATAGGAGTTGTCACTTCGACTTTTATGAATTGCATAATTTATTGTTATTCCAAAACAAAAAGTAAAAACATAAAAAAAATAATAAAAAAAACGTCTGAATTAGTCAAATTGCTTAAAATATTTAAAAAAATCAGTAAAAACTTTGGAAAAAAAAAACATGAAAATTAAGAAACTAGAATTTTCGGAAAAATATTTTATGAAAAATGAAAAGAACAAAGCTGATCAACCGACTAAACGTCTGAATTAGTCAAATTTCTCTGCCTGAATTTTTAAAAAAAAATAAATGTGAAATTACAATTTTAAAATATTTAAAATATTTTTAAATTTTTGGAAATATTTATTCACAAATTTGTTTTACTTTTTAGGTGTATTGACATATTTATTAATTTATTGTTATTTTGTTATGACACCCCCTCAAAATTTTAATGAATTGCATAATTCACAAGGGCACAGTAGGTATGGTACAATAATAAATTGTAGCTCAGCGCAGTGATACGCCCAACATTTGTCAGTGATGCTCGCCAGTGACTTGAACAGACGTAATAATTTGGATGCTTTGTTTTTTCCTCAAATACTATGTGACTTTGCGCAGCGATGCAGTGATGCATCTAACTTTGTGCAGCGATGCAGTGATGCATGTGATTTTGTGCAGTGATGCAGTGATGCATGTCACTTTATGCAGTGATGCAGTAATGCATGTGACTTTCTGACTTTGCCATGCTTATATAGTTTGTCACTTTTTTCTCACATTACGTGATGCATGTGACTTCTGCAGCACAAATAAATGCTTTATTTTTTTCTCACATTTTAGAATTCATTTAAGTCACATCAATACGACCACATGGCAATAGTGTTGATAAACAATTATGTGATGGACTGAAGGAGTAAAGTGTAATTTACCGAATATAAAAAGAAGCAAAAATGCAAAGAGAAGAAAATGGGATGACTGTGAAGTTCATTAAGTGAAAATAAGATAAAATATAGGCTACAAAGTTCCAATCGTGTTTACATATCAGGTGACCATTTTATTATTTCGGTGAAAAAAACAACGATAGTTTTGCAGGTCGAAGTGAGTTGGACGGTTGTGTATTTACTTGCACTCTGTTTCATAGTTGTTTATGAAGAATATTACTTTAAAACAAAGAAAATTTAGCATTTAATTTCATTTATAATTTTTTGAAAACACCAATTTGTACTGAAATCATTAATTCCAAGTGACTACTTACTGTATTCAAAAAGTAAGCATGAAAAAATAGTTTCATGTGGCGATGTGACAACTCACTGCATGTTGTTTTATTTGACAACTCACTGCTCCAATATGAAGGGATTGCATTGTCATCCTCTGGCCTACATTATGATTTTATCTGACAACACGTCCGTGACTACATCACAGGTACACAAAGTCACGGGTACTCAGGATTGCATGAAATGAAAAGCTAAAAAATAATATCACGGGTATCACTTCTTCCATAGTGCCCCAGCATGCATTATCGTCACTAGATCATCTCTAGTTAACCCTCAGTATGATGTCTATAATAGCGACACCCCCAGTATGTTTGTTCAAGTCATAACAATACTAATATATCTACAATTACTATTATTATTTGTTTGTTTATTTTATGAACAATGTCTTCAAGAGGTGCAGGAAGTTCACGCTAGCAAAGAAATCCGAAAGTGTGGCTGCTACCTCCATTTACTTATGACTACAAGAGCGAAAAGTACTCAAGTCCGAAGGATTATTATGCTGGTATCCGAGCAGAATGGGCGTTCAGGGTAACGGAGCAAGAAGGATTGTTTAATGATCTACGTAACTTTGGGGCACTGGTACCTCATCGTCATTCATTGACCATGGTTAGACGAAATGTGAGTGACTATGAAAAAGCAGTTAGCAGAATTAAGAAGGAGAACAACAGAATGTTGATGCAAAGATGTCGACATTTCATGCTTCAGCTAGCCACCGAAATGGCAGAAGCAAGCAACAGAGATTTGACAGTGATTGAGTGAAATAATGTCTTAAACAATGAAAAATATCTCTCTGACTACTACATGTCAGATGAGGAATGAGAAATCAAACACCTTTATCTTTCATATATGTTTGTATGTTGTCTCATATCTTCGTTACTGAGTGTAAGACAATGTTGTTGTTCATCTAACGTACAGATGTATTTCAAGTATTGGTTTTTATGAACCTGAAGTTTATGAAATAACTACATTTATAACTGCACATTTATTAGTTCATGACTTTCTTTATTGAATTGCAATGAGTTAATGAATGTTCTGGATTAATGAATTGATTAATGTATATTGAATTATATGAATACTTAAAACACATAAAACAAAAGGTAGCTCGGTGAAAAGTTTCCCTTAACTGGGGCTCGTGAAATAGGGATCCTGTACGTAAAGAATTTCAATCTCCATCAGGAAAGAAGAAAGAGTCGCCTTCCAATTCCTAGAAGTCCAGTCAAAATGATGACTCTGGTAAGAATGGGGGGTTGACAGATAACTAAACTTGGGGGGCTGGACAAACAAGCTCAAAGCCAAGTGGTTGGTCCAGTTGGGGACTAAATAAAGTTCATACAAACGAACTATCGCCTTGAACAACACATAAAACAGAACATGTAGCTCGGTAAAAAGTTTCCCTTAACTGGGGGCTCGTGAAATAGGGATCCTGTACGTAAAGAATTTCAATCTCCATCAGGAAAGAAGAAAGAGTCGCCTTCCAATTCCTGGAAGTCCAGTCAAAATGATGACTCTGTTAAGGAATGGGGGGTTGACAGATAACTAAACTTGGGGGGCTGGACAAATAAGCTCAAAGCCAAGTGGTTGGTCCAGTTGGGGGACTAAATAAAGTTCATACAAACGAACTACCGCCTTGAACAACACATAAAACAAAACAGGTAGCTCGGTGAAAAGCTTCCCTTAACTGGGGCTCATGAAATGGGGATTCTATACGTAAAGAATTTCAATCTCCATCAGGAAAGAAGAAAGAGTCGCCTTCCAATTCCTGGAAGTCCAGTCAAAATGATGACCCTATTAAGGAATGGGAAGTTGACAGATAACTAAACTCGGGGGGCTAAACAAACAAGCTCAAAGCCAAGTGGTTGGTCCAGTTGGGGGACTAATAAAGTTCATACAAACGAACTACCGCCTTGAACAACACATAAAACAGAACATGTAGCTCGGTGAAAAGCTTTCCTTAACTGGGGCTCGTGAAATAGGGATCCTGTACGTAAAGAATTTCAATCTCCATCAGGAAATAAGAAAGAGTCGCATTCCAATTCTTGGAAGTCCAGTCAAAATGATGACCCTATTAAGGAATGGAGGGTTGACAGATAACTAAACTTGGGGGCTGGACAAACAAGCTCAAAGCCAAGTGGTTGGTCCAGTTGGGGGACTAAATAAAGTTCATACAAACGAACTACCGCCTTGAACAACACATAAAACAGAACAGGTAGCTCGGTGAAAAGCTTCCCTTAACTGGGGCTCGTGAAATAGGGATCCTGTACGTAAAGAATTTCAATCTCCATCAGGAAAGAAGAAATAGTCGCCTTCCAATTCCTAGAAGTCCAGTCAAAATGATGACCCTGTTAAGGAATGGGGAGTTGACAGATAACTAAACTTGGGAGGCTAGACAAACAAGCTCAAAGCCAACTGGTTGGTCCAGTTGGGGGACTAATGAAGTTCATACAAACGAACTACCGCCTTGAACAACACATAAACAGAACATGTAGCTCGGTGAAAAGCTTCCCTTAACTGGGGCTCGTGAAATAAGGATCCTGTACGTAAAGAATTTCAATCTCCATCAGGAAAGAAGAAAGTGTCGCCTTCCAATTCCTGGAAGTCCAGTCAAAATGATGACTCCGGTAAGGAATAGGGGTTGACAGATAACTAAACTTGGGGGGCTGGACAAACAAGCTCAAAGCCAAGTGGTTGGTCCAGTTGGGGAACTAAATTTAAAACCCAATTGGTTTTACTTGATTTGCTTGTGAAAATCACTATTTATAATTAATTATACACAAACAGATTGTTTTCTGCGCCTTTTTTAAGAAATTGACGATTCTCTTATAATAGAATAGCAATCAACGCAATGCCAAAAATGTAAGAAACTTGACTTGTACCCAAATGACAACAAATAATTCAAGTCATACTTTTCAATGAAATACACGAACGTTTGGTCGTAACAACGAATGATGCATAGCTAAGTGAAACACAACATTGCCTACATAAGCTTCATTTTTTATTACAGTCTCAATTCAGAAAGTCACATGGCAACAGTGAATTCACTGATTTACCATACAGTGAGCATGCCATTATTTTGTCCATAATATCAGATGGATTGTCAAGTCATGTGACTTGGTGCACATGCTTTGGTTTTCTCGATTTTTTGCTTGATTTTTTTATTATAGTGACAACTCCTTTCTTATTAATATATGTGGGATTCTCAATTCAGAAAGTCACATGGCAACAGTGAATTCACTGATTTACCTTACAGTGAGCATGCCATTATTTTGTCCGTATATGCAGATGGATTGTCAAGTCATGTGACTTGGTGCACATGCTTTGGTTTTCTCAATTTTTTGCTCGATTTTTTTATTACAGTAACAACTCCTTTCTTATTGATATATATGGGATTCTCAATTCAGAAAGTCACATGGCAACAGTGAATTCACTGATTTACCTTACAGTGAGCATGCCCTTATTTTCTCGGTATATGCAGATGGATTGTCAAGTCATGTGACTTGGTGCACAGGCTTTGATTTTCTCGATTTTTTGCTCGATTTTTTTATTACAGTGACAACTCATCTCTTATTGTTATATGTGGGATTCTCAATTCAGAAAGTCACATGGCAACAGTGAATTCACTGATTTACCTTACAGTGAGCATGCCCTTATTTTCTCGGTATATGCAGATGGATTGTCAAGTCATGTGACTTGGTGCACATGCTTTGGTTTTCTCGATTTTTTTATTACAGTGACAACTCATCTCTTATTGATATATGTGGGATTCTCAATTCATAAAGTCACATGGCAACAGTGAATTCACTGATTTACCTTACAGTGAGCATGCCCTTATTTTCTCGATATATGCAGATGGATTGTCAAGTCATGTGACTTGTTGCATAGGCTTTGGTTTTCTCAATTTTTTGCTCGATTTTTTTATTACAGTGACAACTCAACACCAATTTGATATATATGGGATTCTCAATTCATAAAGTCACATGGCAACAGTGAATTCACTAATTTACTTTACAGTGAGCATGCCCTTATTTTCTCGGTATATGCAGATGGATTGTCAAGTCATATGACTTGGTGCACATGCTTTGGTTTTCTCGATTTTTTGCTCGATTTTTTTATTACAGTGACAACTCATCTCTTGTTGATATATGTGGGATTCTTAATTCATAAAGTCACATGGCAACAGTGAATTCACTGATTTACCTTACAGTGAGCATGCCCTTATTTTGTCGGTATATGCAGATGGACTGTCAAGTCATGTGACTTGGTGCACAGGTTTTGATTTTATCGATTTTTTGCTCGATTTTTTTATTACAGTGATTCTCAATTCAGAAAGTCACATGCCAACAGTGAATTAACTTATTTACCTTACAGTGAGCATGCCCTTACTTTGTCGGTATATGCAGATGGATTGTCAAGTCACGTGACTTGGTACACAGTATTTCCTTTTCTCTGTTTTTTCATTCTACTGACAACTCATACCTTGTTCGTATATGTGGGATTGTCATGCAGGGGCATCTTTCTAAAGCTGTTCATAACCAACTATATAAACGACTAAAGGTGAAAACAAAACCTTACAACTCATTTCGCCCTACGAAATTATCATTTGTTTGTTTTAAAAAATTAGCATGGCTACATGGTTCATGGGAGGGAGTGGGAATCGCAAAGGTGGTAGGAACTTGCAAAGGGGTGACAGTTCACGACGAGGAGGGGGAAGGGGAAGTGGCAATGCTGAAGATGAAACACCATTTACTTTGTTAGATGCCTCTTGTGCTTATCATGATAGGTTTGGGAAGCGACATTTTGTTATGCCCAAGTACTATCGAGATCCATGTGGTTTGGTGGAGGAACCATCAGATAATCAAACAGGATATGGTTTAGCAAACGCTAGACTTCTGAAGTGGCCCGACTATTTATAGAGCGAGTGCAAATGGAAAGATTATGTCGGGAAAATCGATTGAAGGTGCCAAAAGCACGTTCTGTTGAGATCAAAAGGAAGATCCTGATAATGTTGATCGACTATGTGAAAGATTACAACGTGAGATTTCTCAAATGCGCCGTAGGTTAGCCCGCGATATGCAGCTATACATAGTTAAGAAGGATGCCCAGAAGAACAGAACAGAACAGAACCAAATGATGCGGCTATCAAGGGTATCATGGAGGATCCTGAGCTTGTCTCTGACGCTGAGCTTTCGAATTATTCAGACTCTGAGCCACCTACCGATTTAAGCGCGAATTAGGTGTTAATGTCTACACTTCGGCAATATTAGGTCATGCATTAATATGTAATGTCTGTGTTAGAGTAAGTGTTTCCGTAATGAGTTTGTCAGATTGTCTGGCTAATATTTGTCTGTTTAACTGTTATGTTTATGTATGTATTGTGTGTTCAGTTCATGGTGTCCAGATTGTATTGTTGTCAAAGACTTATGTCTGTACTACCTATGTATTTTTGTGGGAGACTTATGTGTTTTTTCCTTAAGGTTTTATGAATTACATTATCACCTTCTAACCCAAAATAAAGACAACAGAAAAAAAAAATTATTTAAATGAAAACGGCTTTAGTAAAGCTAAAACAAATTTTTGAATAGCACATTCTAACCCAAAACAAAGACAAGAGAAAAAAATAAAAAATAAAAAACTTTACATGAAAACGGCTTTAGTAAAGCGAAAAGAAATTTATGAATTATAATATCACCTTCTAACCCAAAACAAAGACAAAAGAAAAAATATATATATTTAAATGAAAACGGCTTTATTAAAGCCCAAACAAATTACTGAATAACACCTTCTAACCCAAAACAAAGAGAAAATAAAATAAAAAAAATTTACATCAAAACAGCTTTACTAAAGCTCAAAAAATTTATGAATTACATTATTAACTTCTAACCCAAAACAAACACAAGAAAAAACAAAATAAATTTACTTTAGTCAAGCCAAAAAAAAATGCTGAATTACACATTCTAACCCAAAATAAAGACAAAAAGAAAAGAAAAAAAAAATTAACATGAGAACGGTTTAGTAAAATAATTTTAACCAAAAAAATTATTCTGAAATATATTATCACCAAAACAATAACAAAAAAAAAAAAAAAATTTATTCTTCAGAGTTTAGTTAAACTGAAACTAAATTTTTTTTTTTGCCAAAAAGCGTGGTTCAGAACCGCACTTTCAGAAGAAAAAAATTTTAGGCTAAAAGCGTGATTCATAACCACGATTTTAGAAGAATTTTTTTTTGGATAAAAGCGTGGTTCAGAATAGCGATTTCAGAAGAAATTTTTTTTTGATAAAAACGTGGTTTACAACAGCGATTTTAAAAGATTTTTTTTTTGATAAAAACGTGATTCATAACAGTAATTTCAGAAAAAAAAAATTAATTAAAAGTGCCTTTTATAATCACGCTTTCTTAATCAAAAGTGCATTTTATAATCACACTTTTAAGACTTTTAATTTTTACGCGTGACAGGCGCAAACACGTTGAAAATTGAATTGATATTTTAACTTATTTAAGGAAATGCCCCCTAATCAAATCCTTCTCTCTCTTCATTTTTTAACGATGACTTGATACTTGATGACAAAAGTGACAAAGATTTGCGAGACTTGAATCTAATATTTTATATTATTGTGATTTTTATATTATTGTGAATTTGTTAACGTCACCGTAACCGTCCTCATTTTATTTCTGTATTTATGGGTAACAATTAAGATTCCCTAAACTATGAAATAGTCAAGTAACCTCTTTTGGCAACCCACTCAAATCCTTTAATTTATTTTAGGATAAAAATAAATACATCTTTTAAAATTTATTTAAAATATAAATTATCTCGTGTTGTTTAAAAAATTATAAATATTTTATTGTTAGTATTTTTTATTTAATAGAATTAACTAAAAAATAAAATTTATAATTATTCTCCTATACAATAATAAAATTATCTAAATTATTAATTGAAATATATTTCTAACATCATTAAAAATGTTAATTGACTTGAGAATTTATTAATAAAATGAGCGATTTGTTAAAATATGAAATCTTAGGAGGTGTAATGTAATTTTCAAAATCACAAGGAACAATTCATATTTTAATCAAATATTAGAAAGTGTATTTATAACTTATCCTCTATTTTAATAACAAATAAAAAAAGTAGCTTAACTAGCTAAACAATTGAAACATCCATGGTCTTGTAACTGCTTTTTAAATTTTTAGAACAATATTTTAGAATTTAATTATAAATATTGAATATTAAGTTGTAATAGTTTAACTTACTAATTTATTACTCAACATTCTAATTAGTGCAACAAAAACTAACCTTCATGAATTACACACCTTATCCAGACCTTAAGGATGTCGACCTCCTCCATTATATTTTTGTCATTTATTCATTTTTAAGCCTACATTTTCCATCAATTTTTTCTCTCTCTAATTTTTTTAATATTTTAATTTAAATTATTATCATTGTCCAAACTATATTTTTTAAATTTATTTGAGTTTGAAGTGCCTATTATGGTTCAGTGAGCCTAACTTCCAGTCTATTGCATGAAAAATTCATTCATTTTGTAAAATTTATTAATAAAATTATTCAAGTAAAAAATTAAATTGATTAGACATTGAAACTTATACAGTTAAATCACATTTTTCTTCAAAAAATTAAAAGGCCTATTTGCAAAATCACATATTTTTATCCAAAAAACATGTCTAAATTTGTACTAAAAAATGTGAATTTGTAATTGATGTTGAATTAATGTAGTGTGAATTTTTCATACGGGAAAGACTATGATACACACTTCTTAAATGGTGTATACTTTATAATTACAAAAAAAATGATATAATTTCATATTTTTTTAACTATAATTAAAAAAAAAAGAATAACTAAACACAAAAAATTCATAATTAAATATCTTAAAATAATATTATAATTTTAAAAAATTAGTCATAACAAAAATACATATGATATGAGAGGTATATAATGAAATTCTCCTTTACATATTGATTGAAAGTGGTGAAAATTTTGCTGAAAAAAAAAAAGAGAAAAGATTTTCCGCCCGAATTCTCGCGCCCCGAATGCCCCTAATGCCCAAAACGACGTCGTTTTGGGCATTTTTTTTCTTCTTCTTCTTCCATTTTCAGTCGTCTGAACCAGAGAGGGAGAGGGAGAGAAAGAGAAGAGAGAAAGAGAGAGAGAGAAGAGAGGTTGCCGGTCGTCGGTCGTCGGCCCAGCCGAGCTCGTCGCAGCCTCCGACCACTGCCTCCGGCCCCGCCTCCGCCTCTCTTCCCCCTGTGAGTATGCCCCCTCCAGTCCCCTCCTCCTCCTTCTTCTTCCTTCTTCTGTTGAAAAAAAAAAAAAAATGGAATTCGGGGCATTCGGGAGAGCCCAGATTCGGGCTCCCAATCGCTTCTGGAAAAAAAAAAGAAAAAAAAAGGAGAGTTGACTGAAAATGAAGGGCAAAACGACGTCGGACATAGAATGTACCGCGAAACCGGAAGTAGGGCTGAGTGGTAAGTGTATGTGGGTGTTTGGGAAGTGAGTTTTTATGTAGATTTTAGTAGATGTAGGTTTTTATGAGATAAAAAATTTTTAGTGTTTGGGAAGATAGTTGAGTTTTTATGTGGTTGGATGTGATGTTTGTGAGAGAAAAAGTGAAATGATTATGGGGTTGGATGTGATATTTTGTTGAATGTGTTTTTTTTGATTTTATAAAATTTTTGTCTTTTAATGATTTTTATGAGATAAAAAATTTGGGATGTTACTTCCCAAACACCACCTATGTAAAAAACGTATCAGGATCCCTCCCTACCTCTCCTCCTTGCATTTCTTATTTGTAAGTTTATTGGGTCTATTTTTAAGTTTAATTTTAATAATTCAAACTGCTTATATTTTAAAATTTGTTCAGTATATTATATCGATAAAAAATCAAGTTGATCAGATATCAGAAAATATGTGTTCGGAAAATTCGAGCTAAAAACTATTTTTTAAAAAAATTTAATAAAATGTTTTCTAAATATATATATTTTTAATATCTGATCAACTTAATTTTTTTATAATATAATATACTAAATAAATTTTAAAATATGACAATTTAAATTATTAAAATTACAGAGCTGCTACGTATCAGGAAAAAAAAAACAGGAAAAATGTCAGGAAAAATGGAGGTGGAGGAGGAGGAGGAGGGGGGGAGGCGGAGGAGGAGGGAGGAGGAGGAACTGGAGGGGGCCATAAAAATAGGCGGAGGCGGAGGCGGGGCTGGACAGAGGCAGAGGCGGGCCTGGGTGACGGCGGGGCTGGGCTGGGCAGACAACCGACGGCGGGCGACGGCGGAGGCTGCGACGATCCTCCTCCTCCACCTCCTCCTCTCCTCCCCTCCCCTCCCTCCCCTCCCCTCCCCCTCCTCCTCCTCCTTCTTTCCTGATCCTTTTCCCCTTTTTTTTTTTTTCCTGAAGCCTAGACTTATTCTTAAAATTAAGCCTAAAAATGAATCCAATAAACTTGCAAGTAAAAAATATAAGGAGGAAATGGCAGGAGGGGGATTCTTGCTGGTAAAAAACACACACATCAGCACATATATACATCGACAACGAAGGCGAGGCGAGAGGAGGAAGTAGTAGATGCCAGAGGAGAGGCGGGTGGTTCCGGTCCTCTCTCTTTTTTATCTCCACATCCATTTCCTCCCCTCTCCACACGATCCTCTCTCTCTCTCTCTCTCTAGAGAGAGATTGTGTTGTGTTGTGTTGTGTTGTGGCATTGATCAACAACTATGTCTGTGCAGTCAGTGCCTCAACTTCTCTATTCCAATGGCCAGTCTCTCAAACCTCCTTTTTCTTCTTCTTCTTCAGCCTTCGCTTCTAACAGAGGCGGCCTCTTGTTCGTCGATTTCGTCGGTCTCTGCTGCAGCTCCTCCAGGCAAACTCCACGGAAGAGACTCGGAGCTTCTTCGACTACTCAGAGGTTTCACGGTTTACCGGCTAAGAACTGGTCTTCAATCAGAGCTGTTCTCGATCTTCAACGCCTCCATAATTCATCGGAACAGTCCTCGGATTCTAGACTAAAGGTCTTGTTCATTTATTTACTAGTAATTGTGCTGCAATGAATTTGTGTGTGAATTTACTGTTTTTTTTTTTGTTTTTTTTTTATTTTTTTAAATGACTGTTTATTTTGTAGCTAAGTTTTTAGTATGTTGCATTTTGAAATAATTTGCTTGATTTTGGAAATTTATTTTGGTATTTCGCATTTGTGAACTATCGAATGCTTTGTGAAATTGTGATGCTGTTTGGCAGGAGTATAGTTTCAATTTTTTTATTTTATTTTTATTTTTCTCTCTTATAATGTAAATGGACCAAGATTCGAGTTCACTGCGGGCTGGATTTTGATTCCAAAATGAGAGAATATACTAATTTTGTTAGCATTGCTTTAGCAACTTGCCATTGATTGTTTTCTTTGTTTTGTTACTTATCAAAAAGAAAAAAAGAATGTTATCTTTGATTTGTTTACTTTCTATGTCAGTGCTTTTAGGCTATTATTTTTGTCCATTTATGTCATGTGATAGGGTTGTGACTACAATTAAATCATTTGCAAGTATTGCATCAAGGGTCACTTTTGATTCCATACATATTTACTTTAGTCATGGATGAATTAACTAAACACAATTAGGATGATGTCCCATGATGTATATTGGTTGCATCTGATATTGTTCTATTGAATGAAACTAAGGAAGGAATTAACAAAAAATTAAAAATTTGGAGAGAAGCACTCGAGTTGAAAGGATTTAAAATTTGTAGAAATAAAAAGGGAATGTAAATTTCTTGACTGTAGAAGTAGAAATAATGGACAAGTGAAGATTGATAACAAATAGTGAATTTTCGTTATATAGGTTCGGTTATTAATAAGGGCGGTGAGGTTGGAGATGATGTGATCCATAGAATCAAAGTTGGTTGGGTCAACTGGAGGAGTACATTTGGTGTATTGTGTGATCGATGAATACTAACAAATTGAATGAAATTTTTTATAAAACAAAACAACTATAAGGCTAACAGTGCTTTACAAGACAAAATGGTAGGCAACTAAAAAAACAACACAGTGCTTTACAAGACAAAATGTTAGGCAACTAAATAAACAACACAGTGCTTTACAAGACAAAATGTTAGGCAACTAAAAAAACAACACATTTATAAAAAAAAAAAAGCGTAGTTGAGATGAAAATGCTTGGATGGATGTGTGGCAGGATTGAAAAAGATCGAACTAGAAACGAATATATTCGTGAAATAGTAAGATTAGCACTAATTGAAGATAACTTGAGGGAAAACACACCTAAAATGGGTTGGTCATGTACAACGAAGATCTATAGATGCAACGGTAAGGAAAAGTGTTATGATCACCATAAATAGAAATGTTGGGGAAAGGGAAAGACCTAAATTGACATGGGATGCGCTAATGAAAAAAGAACATGAATTTATTTAATTTAACTAAGCATATATATCCCTTGACAGGGCAAAATAGCAAAAAATGATTCATGTCTAGACAATTGATTGGGACAGAGGACTTAGTTTGGTTATGTCAGGCATCACTGACACACAACTAGTGGTAGTCAGATTTAAGGCAATTTGTTGAGATATCATTTGATACTTGATTAAATTACGCGATACTTTGTTATTTTGGTAAGCAACTTTTATTCAAAATTTTCCATGTTAGTTCAAATGCATATTTGGCGGCACATCTAAGTATCGGTCAATATTGAAAACCATTCATCCCAAAACATAAATGGATTAATTGTGATAAAAATTATGTGATGCCATTAAGTGTTGCATGCATCCCTTGCCAATCAGAAGAAAGTGTTGCATGCATCCCTTCCCCCCCAAGACATTCTATCCGTTGACGTCCAATGATGGCTTTATCATTATTTAAAAGGTCCATCAATATTGTATTGTTGTCGACCTCCTTACAGTAATGTCACTATTTTTTTTCTCTTTTATGGGATGTTGTTTTCTGCTATGATTTTAAATGTCTGTTCTTTTCATTTCTCTATTATGCATGTTTCGATTGTGATATGAGTGTTCTATCTATGAGTTTCTACATGCTTTGATGAACTGAGTTGTATGCTTTTCAGGTTGCAAACTTGGATGATATAATATCAGAGAGGGGGGCCTGTGGAGTTGGATTTATTGCCAATTTGGAAAATAAAGCCTCACATCAGATTATTAAGGATGCTCTTACTGCTCTTGGTTGCATGGAACATCGTGGTGGTTGTGGAGCAGATAATGATTCTGGTGACGGTTCAGGATTGATGACGTCAATTCCATGGGATCTTTTTAACAATTGGGCCAACAAGCAAGGGATTGCTTCCTTCGATAAGTTGCACACTGGTGTTGGAATGGTTTTCCTTCCCAAATTCGTCCTTGTGGAAACTCAAAAGCATCTGATTCTGCAAATCTTGACAGTGCAGCGGAAGTGTGGGCTATTGCTTCTTTATTCATATAATCTGCATATTTGCTGCTGCTACGTGTTTTCTGGAATGCTTCTTATAAATCGACTCACTGAAAATTATGAAGAAAAAATTTAATTGGATTTCACATACAAATCTTATGCTTAACTGGAGTATCAAGGTCTGGATTTCACATACAAATCTCTATTGTGAGATTTGTTTCTAGTATGGCTCTCTGCTAAATGGCTTTTGAGATCCTTGAAGCAATTACAGAATTTGTTTTCTGAAAAACACTAAAAACTAGTTTGGTGAAAAAATGATGAAAACTTCAAAAACACTCATAATTTTCTTAATTGTTTTCTTTCCTTTTTTGTTTTTATGTGTCTGTGTGTGTGCGCTTGCATGCATGTGTGCACAAAATAGTCTTTGAAAATTCAAATACATCTTTTCGGTATTTGTTTTCATCAAACTAGTTTTTATTATTTTTCAGAGAACATATTCTGAAAATGAAACCAAATAGAGTGAATAGATTTCATGGGAAAAAAACAAAGAAGAAATCCTTGTTTGCTATGGTCTTTTAGTGATGGGAACTGATGCAGTCGATAAGAGGCTGAAGGAGCAGATTTGGTGAGAAAAATCTTAAAAATAAGTTAAAATACAAGGTATGGCCTACTTGGGGTTTCTACTAATCAAGCCTTCTGTTATAGTTTGGCGTTATTTTATGTCTTGTTTAGATCATGAAGTAGTGCTTACATGGCAGCCATGTCACTCTTGCATGGATGCCATGTTGGTATAGTGGGCAGTCAGTGGCGGACCCAGAAATCTTGTTAAGAAGGGGCCAACATTTATATAATCATAAATTGATTATAAATTTTATTTTGACGGGTTTGGGAGTACCAAGAAAGCCAAATCAATGTGGTTAGGCATTGTTTTTGCTATTTTTTGGGTTATATGGTTGGAGAGAAATGTTCGAATTTTTGAAGACAAGGTAGCAAGTGTAGAGGCTTTGTGGGATAGAGCTGAATATTTGGCTTCTTTTGGACTTTTGCATCTCCTCCTTTTAAAGGAGTCCCTTTGTTTTTGATTTCTAGGGATTGGGCTGCTGTTTGCCATTCTTAGAGTTTGGAATGTTGTAATTGGTTCTGCTTTTTCTTCTTCTTTTTTCTCTCCTTGTAAGAGGACTTCTTGTCCTCTCTCTCTTTTCCGTTTTAATAAAATTTTGTTGTTTCTCAAAAAAAAAAAAGATCATAAATTTTATTTTATCACATTCTAACAAAAGGTTTTTTTTTTTTTTTTTTTTTTAAATTTTAAATTTTAAATTTTTTAAACATATATTGTACTAAAATATTTACTTTTTATAAGTATAAAAATTAATATTATCATTATCTTTACAAATAATATTTTTAGTCAATAGACATTTACAAAACAAAAAGATTGGAAACAAGATTATAAACTTCATTTACACATTGTACAAAAGATAAGACCAAAAAAAGAAAAACATACAAGTAATTTTTTACATTAATCATAGTCACATTGGGTCATAAACCAAAACCAATTACAGCTATAATAGAAGGTCATTTGGGTTATAATCAAAGTCACTACAATGAGTTGCAACGAATACCACTATGAGACATAATCAAAATCATAATGAGATGTAATTAGTTTTAATTTAATAGTTTTTAAGCTACACACTTATAACCAAAACAATATCAATTGATAAAAAATATCAATTTAGACTAAAATTTATGTAATAGCACGACTCTAGTAAAATGGTTCAAATAAATTGGCTTTTTTGAGAACCTCAAGTGGTTGGCCTAGTGGGCATGACTTGGGGCTTGGGGGGTGTGCTCCTTCCAGGTCTTAGGTTCAATACTCACTAGTTGCAATAAGCTTCTTGGGGCCAGTCTATACAGGGCATTTTCTTTGGTTTTAAATGGGGCCCCGCAAGTGGGTGATGGGATTGGTCCACTTGGATTAGTCAAGGTGCATGTAAGTTGGCCCGAACACCCAGTTATCAAAGAAAAAAAGGCTCTTATGAGGGAATAAAAGAAAAAAGCACTGAGGGTTGGAGGGGCCAACTCTTAAGAAATTATGGGTTCAACAAGAATATATACAATACTATTGAAGGTAATGGAAATGGATGCAGGGGCAGGGGCAGGGGCAGTGACAGTGGCAGTGGCCACCCCTAGCCAGCCATTGCGTCTGCCACTGTGGGCGGTCAAAGAGTCTCTTCGACTCGGCATAAATTGGAAGCATCTTTTTCATTTATGATTGTCTAATAGGTTATGTTTTGAATGAATGTCACCCTTTTGTGTTTTTGATAAAGTTGGCAGTAGTGAGAGTCCTTTGTTTTTTTGATGAGGTTAGAATTTGTGGATGTAATTAATGATTTAGAAGAGTGCAAGTATAAATATTGTTTTGGAAGATGGGGTGTAGCTATTGACTATTATAGAGCTATGCTCTTTTCCTACTCTTCTCTTGTTGTGATTTCTTGTTTATCAACCTTCTTTCTTCCTCCCTCTTATTCACCCACATCCGATCATAATACTGTGTTTTTGTTGGGTTTTTATGATTTTTTGAGTCCAATGTATTTGAGGAGATATATATTCTGTGAAGCTCAGCTGTAGTAGACTCATAGTCATAGTGCAAATCTGCTTCTACTCATGCCCAACAATTATAAAATTACCAAAATACCCCTAACCACTAAAACCTAATTTAATGACATAAAATTTATCTAGATACTAAATTAAAATAAGCACAAATAAGAACTCTAAATCATTCCGAAACTTCACTCCATGATTTCTTAAACGTGCTTCATGTGAAATTGCAGATTTGTTCTTTTTATTCTTTCCATGCTCATCATCACTGTCTCAGTTTGTTTTGGGTGGGTAGGGGTTATGTATGCTGCAACTCATTTATCTATTTGTACTTTTTTGTTCATTAATATGAGACTGCTTCAGACGGTCCATCCTTTTAATATTCTGATTCATTATTTGAATGTTTGACACAGCTTGTTTGTCTGACTAGTCCTACCCTTTTGTACTTTTCAGTTTTTAATAAAAAGTGGCCGCAGTCCTGAGGAAGCTCTAATGATTCTTGTCCCAGAGGCTCACAAGAATCATCCAACTTTGTCGATTAAGTATCCTGAGGTAATTTATGTTGGCAATTCAAAATTAAAAAGCATCAATCAATATATGCTTTTGGCAAAGGTCCTTTGCTTTAGTGCATTGAGATTTTTTTTTGGGGCTTAAACATGGCTATTCTTAAGTGTACTACTTTGTAATTTAAGTTCATAGGATGTATTGTTATTCTCAACCGGAATCCATCTATTGTGTCTGACTTCTGAACTGTTTAGTTACTGTGACCTTATTGAAATTCATTTGATATTCCTTGCGAAGGATACTCAGTATTTCTCTGTTCTTAGGTTGTTGATTTTTATAACTATTACAAGGGTCAGATGGAGGCTTGGGACGGACCTGCTTTACTCTTATTTAGGTATACTTCCAAAGTCACTTATTGCCATTTTATGGTTACACAGTGATTGTATTACTGAATTCTGTGACTAAGAAAAGCAAATAACTGAAAATTTCAAAATCCTAATGCAAATTAAATAATGATGATATGGGCTAATTCCAAGTGTTTTAAAGGGAATTGGAGTTGCAATAATCAATATGAAATTGGCAATTGATAAGTTCTCAGAGTTATGGGGTGTTGGGGAATGGCTAGCATACTAGATCACACTGGAGATAGTGAAAATTTTAGTTAGGTAATACTTCAACTTCTAGATGGCTTGATATACGGTATTGTAACTGATGCTGTGGGTAATCTACAGGTTCCCTCATATATGATATAACCTTGAAAGTGGGCCCAGTTTTATACGTAATTATGGTACCCAAATGCTTTGGTTTTTTGTTTCGTCGATGTCAGTTAGCTATTTTAGAGGCTGCTTGGCCTAATGCTAAATGTTTGCCATTAACATCTTTGGGTCACGGAAACAATTTCTCTAGAAATGGGGGTAAGACTACATACATCTCGCCTCCCCAAACTTCGCTTTAGCGAAAGTCTCTTGCATTGGGTCACCTTTTTTTTATATATATATATAATGTTTGATGGCTAGTTTTTCTTCTTTTCTGTAAAAATTATCCGGAAGATGGATTTCCTATGTGAACAATCTTAATGTGTGGTTGCATTTTTCGCTTGTTAATTTTTGGATAATTTTTTTTACACCACTGCATTTTTGTCTTTTCTTTCTTTGTTTGCGATGCCACAGTGATGGAAAAACAGTTGGAGCTTGTCTTGATCGGAATGGACTTCGTCCTGCTAGATATTGGCGTACCATAGACAATGTTGTCTATGTTGCATCTGAGGTGTGTTCTGTTCTCTTTATCACAACATTTTTTTTTGTCTTAAACTGTAGACACTTACAAGAGTTGGATAAGATCATGCATAACTCTGGTTTAGGTTTTTTCCCTGAGGCTTGGCTTAACTTGCAATTCTTAGGAGCTTGAGGAACTGAGCTTGAATGCCACTTTCCCTGCATATGTGATCCGAAGGTTTAGAGAAGAGAAAAAGTTAGAGAGTGAGTTAGACCTCATTCCCTTTTATATTAATAATACTGAGTAATTACAGGAGTGCCATAAGGCCTAATATATGAGCCAGCTTATTACACCAATCAAGGAATAAATAAGAAGAAAATACAATCACATATTTCCTATTCTAACTCGTTGCCTATTCTAACACTCCTCCTCAAGCTGGTGCGAAGATATCTCTCTTGCTGAGTTTGTTAAGAATGTCATGAAATGGTTTGCTCCCTAGCCCCTTGGTGAGAGTATTGGTTAGTTGGTCTCCAGTCTTCACAAATAGAATACATATGATGCCACTAGTGAGTTTTTCTTTGATGAAGTGCGTATCAATCTCCACATGCTTAGTTTTATCATGTTGAACTGGATTATGAGTTATATTGATTACGGCCTTGTTGTCACAGTATAGTTGCATGGAGTCAGTCTGATGGATTACCAGGTTTCCCAATAGTAGTTTAATCCATAGTAACTCGCATATACCCTGAACCATAGTCCTGAATTCTGCTGCAGTACTAGATCTAGCCACCACATTTTGTTTCTTACTTCGCCATGTGACTAGGTTGCCACCCACAAATGTGCAGTATTCGGAAGTTGATTGTTTGTCAGTGACTGATCCAGCCCAATCTGCATTAGTAAATGCTTCCACACTAAGATGGCCATGTTTTGAGAAATAGAGACCCTTTCCAAGAGAAGACTTCAGGTATCTCAGGATTCTCATAACTGCCTCCAGGTGGGAAGTTCTAGGAGCATGTATAAACTGGCTCACCATGCTCACAGTAATGGCAATGTCGGGATGTGAGTGGGATAAGTATATGAGCTTGTCCACTAGTCTTTGGTATCTCCCCCTGTCCACTGGATCTCCCTCTTGATTCTCACTCAGTTTCTGGCCCGGTTCTAGAGGTGTATCAAATGGTCTACTTCCAAGTATGCTAGTTTCCTTTTGCAAGTCAAGTACATACTTTCTCTGACATATGACGATGTCATCCTTGGACCGAGCTACTTCAATGCCCAAAAAATACTTCAAATAGCCTAAGTCTTTGATTTCAAACTCTTTGGCTAAGTATTCTTTCAAACGAGAAATCTCCTCAACATCATCTCCTGTCAGAACAATATCATCAACATAGACAATAAGAGCTATGGTCTTACCATGTGAGGAGTGTTTCACAAACAAGGTGTGATTAGCTTGACTTTTCTTGAACTCATATTTCAGCATAGCTTGTGCAAACCTTTCAAACCAAGCCCTAGGAGATTGCTTTAACCTATAAAGTGGCTTTCGGAGCCTGCATACTTTATCGTTGGACTGAGCATTCGCAAAACCAGGGAATATCCATATAGACCTTTTTTGCTAGGTCTCCATAAATGAATGCATTCTTCACATCAAACTGATGAAGTGGCCAATCCAAATTTGCAGCAAGAGAGAGCAAGATTCTCATAGAATTCATCTTAGCAACCGGTGCAAATGTCTCTGGTAATCCACCCTAGAAGTTTGAGTGAAACCCTTAGCAACTAGCCTTGCTTTGTACTGTTCTATGGAACCATCTGCTTTGTGTTTTACTGTGTACACCCACTTACACCCAACTGGATTTTTGCCTCTAGGTAACTCCACTAACTCCCAACTGCCACTCTTGTTGAGAGTTCTTATCTCTTCCATCATGGCATGTTTCCATTCAGGAATAGAGAGAATATCCTGAAAATTGGTAGGTAGACTTACAGAAGACACTTTAGACAGAAAAGCTTTATATGAGGAAGACAGATGAGAATAAGAGACATGATTATTAATAAGATGTTGAGTACATGACCTAACCCCCTTCCTATTAGCAATGGGAACATCTAGATTTGAAAAAGCAGGAATAGAAGCAATAGAATCAGAATTATCTGGACTCTCAGGAGAGGGGGGTGACTTTGGACACTCATCTGGTGGCAGTAGAGGAAGGAAAGTAGTCTCTTGCATCCAGGTGACTTGCTATCTGTCTTTGTCCCTGATATAAACTTTGCCTGCTTCTTTTTCCTCAACAACTGCTGGCTCATCATCTTTTATCTGTTCAATCACTGGCGGAAGTGGAATAAGAATCTCTTCACACCAATGCGCTCCCTGAAGGGATGACCGTGAGACCGGAGGGGGGGGGGGTTGAAAAGTAAGGCTGAGGCTCAAAGAAAGCGACATCCATGGAGACAAACTATTTGCGAGTGGGAGGATGTTAACACTTATAACCCTTTTTGGTGGCAGAATAATCCAGAAAAACACACTTAAGAGACCTAGGATCTAATTTATCACGAGTGGGTGAATGATTATGGACAAAACAAATGCAGCCAAAAGCCTTAGGAGGAATGGAGCACTTGGAAGGGGTAGATCCGAACAAAACTTGAAGAGGTGTTTGTTTTTGAAGGACTTGGGTAGAAAGACGATTAATCAAATAAGCAGCAGTGAGAACTGCTTCCCCCCAATAGGATCGAGGAACCTGTATCTCAAAGGATAGACAACGGGCGATATCAAGAAGATGGCGATTTTTGCGTTCTGCAATACCATTTTGTTGAGGGGTATTAGTGCATGAATCTGGTGAATAATGCCATGAGTGGTGAAGTAAGTGGTAAGACCAGAGTCAATATATTCCTCTCCATTATCAAAACGTAGAATTTTGACAATCGCCCCAAATTGAGTACAAACTATTTTATGGAAGTTTTGAAACACAAAAAATACCTCATTTTTATCTTTCATCAAATAGACTCAAGTGACCCTGGAACAATCATCTATGAAGGTAATAAACCATTTTTGACCGGTTAAAGACACAAAACGGGATGGACCTCATACATCAGAATGAATCAAAGAAAATAGAACTAAACTTTT
Organism: Camellia japonica; assembly: GCA_030407325.1. Lineage (NCBI taxonomy): Eukaryota > Viridiplantae > Streptophyta > Magnoliopsida > Ericales > Theaceae > Camellia > Camellia japonica. Next base: position 21,282,370 of record JAPPVO010000017.1, on the reverse strand, counting down.
ATTAATAGAAGGAGCAAAAGAGGCTCTGTGTTGTTTTCCAAGTTGACAAGACTCACATTGAAAATCAGACACATTATTTTTCTCAAAGACAGAAGGAAATAAATGCTTAAGTAATAAAAAAGAGGGATGTCCTAAGCGACGGTGCCACAACCAAATGTCTTCCTTGGTGGATGATAACTGAATAGATGAATGAGCCAGCTTGTCTGTTTGATCCATAATGTAGAGCCCATTTTCCTCTCCACCACTGCCAATCCTCTTCCTCGTGATAAGGTCCTGAAAAAGATAATGATCAGGAAAAAACGTCATGCTACAATTTAAGTCACGAGTAATACAACTCAAAGATAAAAGATTAACACTGAAATTGGGAACATGAAGGACAGAAGACAAAGGAATAGAAAAGATGGCATGAATTAAACATTTTCCTGACACAGACGAAATGGTACCATCAATAATACGGACTTTTTCTTGACTTGAGGAGAGATTATACTCGAAAAATAAATTAGAGAAGCCAAACATATGGTCGGAAGCACCAGAATCAATAATCCATGAGACACTCGTATGAGATAGCAACGCACATAGGAAGGAAGCCAAGCTACCTGAATTAACAAAGGAAGAAAAATGTGCACCTGTAGTAGAAGTGGAGGCTTGATGGTCTAGCAAGTGGCGAAGAGCAATCTCAAAATTCGAGGCAGATAACCCGAGACATCAGTAGTGGAGGAGACAACTGGAGATGAAGATGGTGGCTTAACAGTGTCTGAAAGATGGGTTTGTGCATTGGCTCCGCGGCCTCTAGTACTACCAACCAACCCCTCGAGTACCAGGACGGTCGCTTCGGCCACCAGAGGGAGTTCCATACAGCTTCCAACAAGTCTTACGTGTGTGGCGAGGTCGACGACAATAGTCACAGTAAAGATGATCCTTCTCAAAGGAAGGACGAGAACCACGAGTCACACGATCGCCATTGCGAGAGGGTGCAGAAACCAAGGTCGAGCGATCAGTAGTAGCAGAAGGAAGTATCGCAGAACGGCGGCTCTTCTCATTCTGCACAAAAGCAAAGGTTTCTTCGAGAGAAGGAAGCACATCCATGCCAAGTACTTTGCTCCAAACCGAATCATACTCCACATTTAGGCCTTCCAAGAACTTGAAGACCCGCTCTTGCGCCACAAACTTCCGGTCAATGTTTTTAAACGCTCAAGGCGCACTAAGGCGCTAAAGGTCTCTCGGGGCCTAGGCGCAAGGCGAGGCGCGGGCTTTATTAAAGTAAGGCGCATAGTTTTAGTAAAAAATAGAAAAATTCACGTAGACTAATCATTTATAGTACTAAGACAATCTTTTAAAAAATAAAAAATAATCAAGATTCAAGACAAAATATAGAATAATTTTCAAAGCCATGAAAGTGCATATTACATAACATTTCAATTTTCAAAGATAAAATAATCCACATTCAATAAAATAAAAATAAAAATAAAAACATAAACACCAAACATCCAAAACATAAATATCCAACAAATACTAATATATGTCTTAACACTTAAAAACATCAATATCAAAAGAAAGGGTAGGTTAGGTCGGTCAGTCAATCATCATCCTCAACATCAATGGCAAGCAAACTATCATCTTCTTCTCCATCAGTTGATTTGTATCCCTCAACATCTTCCTCCTCTGTGTCATTTGAGCCGCTTCCTCTTCATCTATTAATTGAAGTGGAGTTAATCTTGATGATTTAGATATCCTCGGTTGTGCCTTTAAGCGTGAACTTGTTGCTCTACTTGCATGGCTACTTTCTTCTACTCCAGAAGCTCTAGCAACAGTGGCCCACGTCAAGCCATCATCATCATCATCAAACGCAGGCTCATTATCTTCATCTGATTCTCCATCCATCCTCCCAAGCAACCACTCATTGCTTTCATCAATATTTTGCAAAGATATGGGATCAAGAGTGTTGCGCATGTCATACCTAAATCTCAATGTTCTATTATATTTGACAAACACTAAATCATTGAGACGTTGTCGTTCCAATCTATTTCTTTTCTTGCTATGAAGCTGCAAGTATTAAAAAGATATTAAATTCTATATAATGAGAATAAAAAATATTTGAATTGAACAAAAAATTAGTTAGAATGTTACATACTCACATGTTCAAATACACTCTAATTTCGTTCACAACCCGATGAACTACATGTTAGGCTAAGCACTTTTATGGCAAAAGTTTGCAAGTTTGGAGTTTTAGAACCATATGATGCCCACCAATCAGCTGCGATAATCGTTAGTTAGAAATAATTGTTACTAGGGGTGGGCGCGGGTCGGTTGCGGCCATGGAACCTCCAATCCGCCATCCGTCCGTCAGATTGGCGAATTGGAGAAAATCAATCCGCATCCGTCCGCCAATCCGGCGGATGTGGATTGACCGGATTGGCGGTTTGGCGGATGGATGCGAATCGGTATGGCAGTTTAAAATTTTATAAATTTTTAACATAATTCAACTTGTGTACTTCCTCAAAAAAAAGAAGAAAATATTACAATTAATGACTTAAAAAAATATCATTATCACTACATGCCTTATCCAAAGTAAGAAAATTTGAAACTTTAGAATGTCACAATCACTGCATGCCTCATCCACATACTACAATCACAGCATGCCTCATCCACATAAAGTATTACAATCTGTGGGTTCTTAAAATATAAAAACAATTTAAACTACCAAAACATGAACAGAGTAGTAGTAGAGATTGTATGTCTCTGTATTGTTACATCTATATCTGTTTTTGAAAACAAAAATCAACCAGCATATATCATATTTTCTATTTATTATTTTTAGAGATAGATTTAAAAACAACAAATATAGATAAATAATATGTTTATTTTTTTCAATTCAAAAAAGATATTCAAGTTGAAAAGTTTTTTTAACAGAATATTTAAACTGTTTTTTAATTAAAAACGCAAATAGAATATTTAAACAAATTGAAAATACAAAATCTTATAAATTATTAGGGGTGTTCGCGCGGTTTGACGGTTCGGTTGCGGCCAAAGGAATCTCAAATCCACAATCCGTCCGCCAGATTGGCGGATTGGAGAAAATCAATCCGTAACCGTCCGCTCGTCATCACGCATCCGGCTAAAATGTGGCGGATTGGTTTGGTTCGGTTCGGTTCGGTTCGGTCGGTTTTAGCGAATCGGTATATCTGTTGCTCATCCCTAATTGTTATCAAGTATTAAGTTTTACTAAAAGTATTACTAAAAATAAACTCTATGAGTCTATAATATATTACCTGGTACACTTGTATTTTTTTGCCTAATCGCAACAGACTTGCCAAAAAGACTCTCAGCCTTCATATAAATACTCATCTCATTAGTGATCAAATCTTGAATAGTGACATCCAGGACCAACCTTTGCATGCATTCATAAAACCCATTCATCACTTCATGATCTTTTTGCACCTCTAACGCTTTTGGGTAAAAGAGTTCTAGGTTAAGAAAGTGCGCAGCTGCATGTAAAGGCCAATGCAATTGGACATCCCATCTTTTGTCGATGATTTCGAAGATTTCATTATACTTCTCTTCTTTATGATCAAATGAACTTGCAATGCATTCTTTTGCCCTATCCATTGCCTCATAAATGTATCCCATGGGAGGTTTCTTCTCGGTATCAACCAATCTAAGCACTTTGACGAGAGGACCCAAGACCTTAAGGGCAAATACAACAGTATTCCAAAATGAATGCATCAATAAAGTTTGTGCCATTCTTTTACCTTATGGCTCCTTTGCCCATTTGCTTGAGGTCCAGTCTTCGAGGTGACCATCTTTCTCAAATTGTTTTTTTGTTGATGCATCCTAGACAAAGTCAGAAAGGCGGTTGCAAATCTGGTTTTTGCAGGTTTGATCAAATTCTTCAAGTTTGTATAGCGCCTCATCATGTTTAGCAACGTAGGTCGGTTGTAAATGTAGCCATGTACTGCAATACCCCTTTCAAATGTCTTTTTCAGTCTAGGTTTCTTGAAAATGTCTTCTAACATCAAGTCCAAGCAATGAGCAGCACGTGGTGTTCAATACAAGTGTTCATACTTAGCTTCTAAAAACCTCCCTATAATGTAACAATAATGAAGAATTATTTTTTTCAAGTTTTTAAATTTTAAATACAAAACAAACTATGAGTAAACAATTTTGATGTAAGGAAATATTCTTACCCACCAACACATTAGCTGCAGCACTATCAGTGATAACTTGCACCATATCCTCTTTTCCAACTTTCTCCACAAACTTGTCTAGTAATTCAAATAGCTTTTGCCCATCCTTTGAATAGCAAGAAGCATCAACCGACTCAACAAACATGGTTTCTCTTGGACAATTAACTAAAAAGTTAATCAATGTCCTTCCTCTCTTATCAGTCCAGCCATCAGCCATTATGGAACAGCCGTATTTTTCACAATCCTCTTTATGATTCTTCATCAAATCTTCAGTATGTTTCACTTCTTTTTTGAGTTGGGTAACTCGCACTTCATGGTAAGTTGGTGGCTTCAAACCAGGACCATATTGCCCAATGGCTTCAATCATTGGTCCAAAACGCTCATAATTTACTGCATTAAAAGGGATACCAGCATCATACATCCACCTTGCAAATCTTTGCACTGCCCGAGCTCTCATTTCTTTTTTGTAAGGGTCATTTGCATCAATTTTGGTTTGCTTCCCTTTTGCTTGGTCTCTTCAATTTTTCACCACTGATTCAGGATTGGGTGTGAAGTAAACATCCATAGGTCCTTTTCTCTTTGGCATTTTTGATTTTGATTTGGATGAACCTTCGCTGCTACTTGTCAACTTACGGCGTTGATTGACATTGATCTCAACAACATCTTCATCTTCATCTTCATCTTCCATGTCCATGTCCATGTCCATGTCATCGAAATCAGGCAACATGTTCATTTCTTCTTTTTGTGTTTTCTTTTTTGACATGAACTCTCTAATTTCTTCTCTTACATGAGCTGGACACTTCGGGCAAGCAGTGACATTCTTATAATCTCCCGCGAGGTGTTGTTTCACCCGATAAACACCTCCATTTGATACTTTACCACAAAAATTACACTTAAACTTGTTTAAATTATTCTCCTCTACCAAATGGGCATATTGTCACGCCGGATCTTTTCTATTACTTTCCGATGTCATTTTCTACAATCTACACAACAAATTTAATAAATAAATACAGAATCAGAGACTCAAACCAGTAGCACCTAACAGAATTTATTTTTTTCCCCTAACAGATAAATACAGAATTTATTAAATACATAATTTATTAAATACAGATAAATACAGAATTTAATAAATACAAAATTTATTTTTTTTCCTAACAGATAAATACAGAATTTAATAAATACAGAATTTATTAAATACAGATAACTACAGAATTTAATAAATACATAATTTATTTTTTTCCCCTCACAGATAAATACAGAATTTATTAAATACAGAATTTAATAAATACAGATAAATATAGAATTTATTTTTTTCCCCTAACAGATAAATACAGAATTTATTAAATACATAATTTATTAAATACAGATAAATACAGAATTTATTTTTTCCCTAACAGATAAATACAGAATTTATTAAATACAGATAACTACAGAATTTAATAAATACATAATTTATTTTTTTCCCCTAACAGATAAATACATAATTTAATAAATACAGAATTTATTTTTTTCCCCTAACGGATAAATACAGAATTTAATAAATACAGATAAATACATAATTTATTAAATACAGATAAATACAGAATTTAATAAATACAGAATTAATTTTTTTTCCTAATAGATAAATACATAATTTATTTTTTTTCCTAACAGATAAATACAGAATTTAATAAATACAGATTAATACAGAATTTATTAAATACAGATAACTCCAAAATTTAATAAATACATAATTTATTTTTTTCCCCTAATAGATAAATACAGAATTTATTTTTTTCCCCTAACAGATAAATACAAAATTTATTAAATACATAATTTATTAAATACAGATAAATGCAGAATTTATTTTTTTCCCCTAACAGATAAATACAGAATTATTAAATACAGAATTTATTAATAAATACAGAATTTATTTTTCTCCCCTAACAGATAAATACAGAATTTAATTAAATACAGATAAATACAGAATTTATTAAATACAGATAACTACAGAATTTAATAAATACAGAATTTATTTTTTTCCCCTAACAGATAAATACAGAATTTATTAAATACAGATAAATACAGAATTTATTTTTTCCCCTAACAGATAAAGGGGAAAAAAAGACCAGTAGCATTGTATTTATTTATTTATTATTTTGTATTTGTGTTTATATTTATTTATTTATTTATTTTGTGTTGTATTTGTATTTGTATTTATTTATTTTCCTAACATAATTGAAAAAAAAAAAAAAAAAAAAAATAAAAAAATAAAACAAAGTCGAATGGAAGCCATAAGAAGAAGAAGGGGAGAGAGAGAGAGAGTGAGATCAGAAGAAGACCAACAGAGGTCGAAGCAAAAAAAAAAAAAAAAACGAAGTCGAATCGAGGAGACCAGAAGAGGTCGAAGACCAGAAGAGGAGGAGAAGAAGAAGATGGCGAGGCGAAGCATACCTGTGCGAAGTCGAATCGAGGTCCATAGTCGAAGTCGCTGCGAAGTCGAAGTCGAAGTCGAAGTTGAAGTCGAATCGAGGTCCACAGTCGAAGTTGAAGTCCAAGGCAAGGCAGAGAGGAAAAACGACATAGATTAGGGTTCATTTCAGTCGTATTTGGTCATATTCTACATGAGTTATCCTCTGTGGTTAAGAGCCATTCGAACACACCTTCCGTAGCCATTAGATCAGATCAAGCTGCTAATACATCAAGCGTGCCTAGTTGTGCCCCTTGCGCCTCTGTCGCCTGGCTCAAGTCGCGGCTAAGGCGCTCGCCTGGCTCAAGTCGCCTCGCCTGGGACCTGTACAGGCGCAAAGGGTGCGCCTCGCCTCGCTTGGCGCCTAGGCGCGCTTTTCACAACACTGCTTCCGGTAACCAGCAGAACCAGTGGGACAGACATGCTTGTAATCCTGAAGGTGATCAAGCCGCTTCCACCATTGCTAAGGAAGGTAAAATGCTGAAGGATAGTTTGCTCACCTTGTACCGACCGTTCAATGGAGCGACGTAACTTGAAAGCCTGTGAGAAGTTTCCCTTCCTGGAGTAAGTAGTTGCTACGGCCTCCCAAATATTCTGGGCAGTGTCTATAGACAAGTAGCCCTCTCCAATCTCCAAAACCATAGAGTGGATCAACCAGCTCATAATCAGAGAATTGGTAATCTCCCACTGGTCATAATGAGGGTCGGTGATATTGGGTGCATGAACCCACCCATCAACATATTCCATCTTCCCTTTGCTCTTCAAGAAAATTGTCAGACTCTGCGACTAAGCTAGGTAATTCTGACCATTGAATAGAGAGGTGGTGATTCTAAGGCCAGTGTAGAGGTTATCAGTCATAGTGGAAGGGATAACAAAACTCTCGCCCTGAGATGGATGAGAGGTAGTAGATTCACTGGTCAAATCCGACATGGAGACTCTACTAATTATTCCTCAAACACAAGGCCAATCACAAACCCGGAAGATGAGAGTGGAGTTACAAGCACAACAGTAACTATAAAAGCATAAAGGAGGGAGAATCCAGTGGGGTTTTGTGTCTGGACTATTTTTACATCAGCAGAGTTTTTTTTTTTGGTCTGCTTCGGTACTGTTTTACCTTACCTGAAGACTGTGTATAATCTTCATTAGTCCACTATGTAAGAGACGACTTCGTAGTACATCACCAGAGGACTTTGAAGAGCAGCAGAGGAGCAACGACCACCCTAGGACTTATGTGAAATTTTTAGTAATCCCATGTGAGTTGTATATGGTCTTTTTAACAATTTCCACATAAGAATTTATTTATTTATTTTTTTTTTACTGGTGGTTCCTATAGTTTTTTTTTTTTTTTTTAATTTTTTTTTTTTTATATTTTGCTTACTCTAGCTTTGCATGTGTTGTTTTTTTTATCCAAAATGTTAAGCAAAGTATCACTTTAGTCATTGTATTATCAATTTGAATATCATATTTTAGTTTTGTTATAATATTATTCCTCTGTCATGATTGGAGTGACTACATAAAATTCAAAATAAACTATAGAGACCACTAATATAATTTATTAATTTGTTTTTCCTGTGTGAAAATTACTAAAAATCCCACGTAAGTTGCATGTGATCTGTTTAAGTTCAAAATTATAATAGTTAATGACGAATGGACCACATTGCTACAAAACGGAAAGTATAGGATTTAAATTTAATATACAGAGTGACACTTTGTTTAAACTATAGAGAATAATATTGTAATTTACTCAAATTATAAAATTTTATATAGAATAATGTGATTGATTTGGTTTAAATAATTCAAAAAAAATATCATGCAAATTAATAAATCTCAGTAACTTTTAACAAACTCCAATGAATAAAAAAAGTTAATAAATTTATTAATTTATATAATATTCCTCTTTATGAAATTTATGGGATTGGGGTCACTGTTGTGCCTTTGGCACATCAGTGACTGTTGTGCCTCATTTTGAGGTGCATTATGGATTTATTTTTATAATTTGAACTGTTCATTTGTAGGGTTTGTTGAGTACTTCATGCCTACCAAAAATCATATTAATCGGATATCAATAACTATAATAAACAAGAAGTTTTTCTTTTGAAAAATAGTATAAAAATATGCAATTTGATCATATAGTTATTGATATCCGATTAATATGATTTTTAGTAGGCATGAAGTACTCAACAAATCCTACAAAATGAACGGTTCAGATCATAAAAATAAGCCCATTATGCACCTCAAAATGAGGCACAAGGCACAGCAGTGACCCCAATTCCCATTTTTATTGGTTTAGACTCACTATCAACTTTCTAGACAGAAGAAAAATGTTTACACAAATTTTCATCTTCTCTTCAAAGGATAATAATGGTCAATAAGACTTTAATTACTACAACTAAGCAAATTACATATATTGATGAGTTTTCTAGATTTTGCATTATTGTCAAGCTTTTATTTTACATATTGTTTTAAATTTGTATTTATTGTCTAGATTAATGGCATCCAAGTATTTTAAATAAAAAATCTAGACATACATTTCATTGGATAGCAAAATAATAAATAAACAAATAAATGCAGATTTTTTTTTTTATTGAATGCGTTATCTTCCTATCTGTCATTCAGTCCTCTACTATAAATATTACGTGGAGTTTGGATATCAGTATTCACAAATGAGTGCACAGTGGTCAGAATCCACAAATCCATCAACATTGCTTCTCTCTCTCTCTCTACTTTCCTCCTTCACTGATTTGAGATCTGAGTCAAATTCTAGAGATCCATCGCCGGTGACAAATGCGGAGAGACCATTTGTAGCCGTCGCCATTGCCATCGTCGAAGGCAGAGAGACCAGATCTGCTCAATGGTAGATTCGCCGACACCTGACATCGCTGGTTTTTCTCTCTCAATCCTTGCTTGAACCCCGACTCTTCCTCTCTCCTCTCACCCTCTCTTTACGTCGTTACCCTTAGATATGAAATTTCACTGTTGCTTTGCTGTGGATGGGTTCTTGATGAAATCCATTTTGTTTCTTTCATATCTTTGTTCTGACCCAAAGATTGGGATATAAAAATAAGAACTCAGCCCTAGATGAAATCCAACACCACCGCCAAAATAAGTCTGGCCCACCCCATATCCAAAGGGATTGGCAGGCTGTTCATGCACAATCCTATCAGCGCGGATTCCAATCTTTGTCCTGAGTTCCATCATAGCCTGCTGTGATGGAACTCAGGACCAAGATTGGAATCCAAGCTGATAGAATTGTGCATGAACAGCCTGCCAATCCCTTTGGATATCGGGTGGGCCAGACTTCTTTTGGTGCTGGTGCTGGAGGTGCTGGATTTCATCCAGGGCCGAGTTCTTTTGGAGGTGCTGGATTTCTTGCTGGGCTGAGTTCTTTTGGTGGTGGTGGTGGTAACACTGCTGGTGGTGGTGGTGGATTTGTTGCTGGGCTTGGTGGTGGTGGTGGTGGATTTTTTGATGGGTAGAGTTCTTTTGGTGGTGGTGCTGGTGGCTCGTCATTTCAGGCGGGCCCGAGTTTTGCTGGAGGTGGTGGTATTGGTGCTTTACCATTTGGTGCAGGGTCGGGTTCTGTTGGAGCAGATGGTGGTGGCAGCGACAACAATGGCATTGTTCCATTTGATGGTAGGGTTCCAAATGCCAGTGGTTCGAAGGCTCCTTATAGATTTAACCATGGCTATGGTTGTGGTTTTTACTAGAAGCTTATATGGCTGATTAATATTAATGTTTTTTTACGTTGTACACAGTTTTTCTTTTTCCTTTTTTTGTCGTTGGTGATGTTGAATTGAACCCTATATTGGAATAAATTGGTACTTTTATGTGTGTGATTCATATGGGCATTGTGAGTTTACTTTCAATTTCTTGGAAAATATTATATGATTTTTGCCTCCTGAAAGTAATTAATTGTTATCTCATTTATCAATTTTCTTATTACTTTCTCAGACAAAATCTATCTTAACCAAATAAGTACAAGAAAATAAATTATCTTCTCTCTTCACTTTCTATAATTTTCATTCTAATGAAACACACCTTTAATTTGAGGAGGAAAAATTATCTTAGCCATCTAGCATTGCTTTCAAATTATCTCACTTGTTTTTTTTTTTTTTTTTTTTTTTTTTTTTTTGTCTTTTAATCTTATTTTTATATCCCAATGTTTGGGTTAGAACAAAGAGATGAAAGAAACAAAATGGATTTCATCAAGAACCCATCCACAGCAAAGCAACAGTGAAATTTCTCTAATTATTGTTAAGATTAATGGTTCTTCAATTTAAAATGATGAAGTGTATTGATCTGTCATTTGTGAATACTGATACTATCCAAACTCCACATAATATTTACAGTAGAGGACTGAATGACAGATAGGAAGATAATGCATTCAATAAAAAAAAATCTGCATTTATTTGTTTATTTATTATTTTGCTAGGTGTATTTGACTGTTTTTTGAATGGAGATAAACACTCAATATGCAAGGAACCAATGCCAATGTGTTAAAGACATATGGATTTGTGATTTGATCAATCCAACATATACAGAGTTGAGTTTTTGTTATGATTTATTTTCAATGATAAACTTATCGCCGTGCAGGGCTGAAAAAAAGGGGTAATGAATCTCAAGTTTCATGAAGTTTTATTTGTAAAGTCATTACGATTTCAAAGCGGGAAATGAACTTGAATGCGTTCCTAATAAAATGAATGGAGAATTTAATGTGAGAGATAGTTTGACATTGAGGTATTTAATTTGTGAGAAACTTCGTGGAAATCAAGTCATTTGATGTATTAAAAAATAATTCATAGAAAATATATACAGTTTCATTTTTTTTGTCATTTATTTATATATATTTTTTTATGGATTGTATGAGGAGATTAAAGAAATATGACCTTCTAAAGTGTCAAATATGAATGTTTTATAAATTTCATATGGGACTAATTACTTATGTAAAGTTTACTTTTTATGTACCAACAAGGTTTATTGAAGGAAAAAATGACGATTTATTGAATACTCTTTTCTCACAATTACCTGTTGCATTCTTTATGCATTCTGAGAAATCATTCTAAAAGTTTCTTTAGAATATCAAAACTCCTTAATCATTTGATTATAGTTTGAAAGGCTAAAAAAAAGTTTTTGAATAATCACGGACTTGTATAAATTTTTCCTATTGATTTCAGAACCTGCAATGCTTTTGAAGAAAAGCATTCAAGTTGACCAAATTGAGTTAATTTTTCATGTAAAATATATTGCACATGAATTGGCAAATCTTTTTTTTTTTTTTTTTTTTTTCCAATGTTGCGATGGCACAATTCATGAATGCAAAATGACTTGTACAGCTAAACAACACCTAGGTCAAGCCGATACATTTATTTATTTATTTATTGATTGACAAAAGTCAGTTGTTAATTATTAGATTAATACTTGTAGAAGTTAGACATTTCCACTCTTGCAAAGTACTAAATGCTTGCCTCCTTAATTAAACTTCCCCTTCAGAAGAATTGAACATATAGATGAATGTGATTAAGTATAAAACCATACATTATATAATGCATAAATTTTTTTCAATTCATTTTTTTTGCAATTTTCAATTTTCACACAAAGCAATACCAATCAGATTTTGCTCAGTGTGTTGTGAATTGTAAATTAATTATACAAACTATAAAAGTCCAACCTAGATAGTAACCTATTCAGAAATATTCAATGCTGATATAATCCAAGAAAAGATTTTTGAAATCTACACAACCTGTAACAATGTCAAAAATTCTAGCAAGACTTGGGTTTATACTTTATATGGCAAAATGAAATCAATGGCATGATTACTAATTTTTTCATTTAGTTAGTGTTTTTTAAAAAAATTTAATTACCTTTAAAATTGTTTGTTTTTGATAAAAACATGTTTATATGGTTAAGTGAACAGCCTGCAAAAAGGACAAAAAGCCAAAATGAGTGTTTTTTATTTTTTATTTTAAATTGTGAAGCATGTTAAAAGAATGTAAGACCAGCAAGAAGGCTGGTCGGCCCCCTGGGAACCCTCGGTAGTGGCTGGAGAGGCCTACCGAGGGAGAGAGAAGCCTGGGTGATGACTGTCAAAGGGAGAGAAGAGGCTGGGAGACCTGGGTAGAGTCTGTTGGGGTTGGACGAGGCTGGGTGACCTGTTTGGGGCTGTCGTCTGGTCTATAGGAGAGAGGAGATCACCTGTAGTGATGGGTAACAGAGAAGGAGAGTTGGCTCTGATACCATGAAGGTTTAGGGAAGAGAAAAGTTAGAGAGTGAGTTTGACCTCATTCCCTTTTATATTAATAATACTGAGTAATTACTGGAGTGCCATAAGGCATAATATATGGGCCAGCCCATTACACCAATCAAGGAATAAATAAGAAGAAAATACAATCACATATTTCCTATTCTAACTTGTTGCCTATTCTAACATGATCCTATGTTGAACTTCAAAGGTAGGCTTTAAGAGTGCAGTCGAATGATTATATATAATTTTCTTGCTCTTATTGCACAGAATGCAGTTGTCCTAAAGAGGGACTCTGGAAGTTTGTGTGATTTAAGTGCTAGGCAGTTGCTCATGTTGTTGGTTGAGAACACCTGTAGTTTTCTCTATAGTTTTTCTGCCATTTATCATGCTGATATGATGTGAAGTTAACTATCTGGAGAGCTTTAGGTCAGTCATGCATGGTTGGTTTGTTATATTTAGAAGTGTTTGTGCTTCTTAGGAGAGGACCCAAAGTAACAAACCAACCCTCCAGAGCAGTGTTACCAGAATAATGGTTAATATAATAAAAAGGCTTGGTTTGGTTTGGCTTATATTATCTCCTGTTCATGAGTTTTATCACATGTTGCTTTTGACAATGGCTTACAACAACAGTAACTCATGACACTAATCAAGTGGTAACATACTTTTATCTAGGTTGGTGTTCTTCCTATGGATGAATCAAAAGTTATCGCAAAAGGTCGTCTTGGTCCAGGAATGATGATAACGGTTGATCTACTTAGTGGTCAGGTTTGTACAGTAATTTATTAATGACTTGGTGCTTAAATTGCAAGATGGTATTGCCTTTTGATGATTATGTTTGCATCCACACAGTAGAGGTTTTTTGTCGACTTTGCTGTTCAGCTTTCAATATCCACTTTGACTTGTTACTGGTGTTTCATTTAAAAGCTTCTAGATAGATTTCCTTTGCAAAATATCAATTTATTCATTTTATGAAGAATATATGCCACTTATCATAAAAAATATGGAGATATATGTCATTTATCATAAAAAATTATGAACATGCCCCCTCGGCATGTTTTGTATTACAGTTTTTTCTTTGTTGCTGATAAAGAAAAGGGCATAAGTGATGCACATCTAATACTTTTTTTTTTCTTCTTCTTCTTCCCTTTTTTTTTTCCCCTTACTGTTGCTTTTATAATTGTGTGCCATTCTGTTTTATCTATGTTGATCCCATTTATCTTTGCATACATTTTCTGTGCAATAAGAGTGCTTTCAAATCTTTTTGAATCACTATGATAAAATGTTCAACACTAGGAATTTATAAGAACATTAAAATGCTACTATAATAAAGAAAGTGTACGACTGAAAGAACCAAGAAACTAATTAGTAGAAGTAATATATTTATTATGAGACACCATGCAGCAATATAGCAATTGCTTTTCCATGTTTGTGCTTGCTGTTAGGTAAATTGTGGTGTGACAGATTCCTTTTATTTATGCAAACTTACAAGTAAACCGATATGTATTTTTTGTTTAGCAAGAAAACAAATTTTTTTTTTTCCCCTCATGAAAATCAAAAGACTACAAATGAGGACAAGCAATCCTCTATAAGAAGAAAAAGACTAGTTACAAATTACACACCGCTCTCCAATCATGATTAATCAAGTACAAAGATCTCCTTAAAGGGAAGCTGGAGCCCAAAAAGATGCCACGAAGTGAACCTTATCTCTAATCCTGTTAAGACCCTCAACTTTATCTTCAAATACTCTTGTATTCCTTTCTAATTACAGTAACCAAAACATAGCACAAGTCAGACACTTCCAAAGAATACGTGGCTTCTTACTCGAATCAAAACCCCAAAATTTGAGGGTAAGCATTTGAGTATAAGAATGTAGAGTCACCCAATCCTTCTGTATCTCAAGGAAGAGCCTCTACCATAACTCAAAGGGAACAGGACAATGCAAAAAAGATGGTTGATGCTCTTCTCATACCCCTTGCACATAATGCACCACTCAGGGGCTCTTGTTATACTCATACATAGGGCTGCAAAGGAACCGAGCCGTTTGTGAACATGTTCGAGCTCGACTCGGCAAGAGCTTGTTCGAACTCGGTTCATTAAATTTTTTTTTGCGTTCGAGCTCTACCTCGAGCTCTAGTTCGAGCTCGTTAAATTTTTAATAAATAAGTCCAAGCATACTAAAATTTGGCTCGTAAGCTCGGCTCGTTAGCTAGCTCATTTAACATTTATTATTTTTATGTTAAATAATATAAAAATATGAATAAAAAATAAGATAAATATATTATTTATATATTTAAAAAATATAAATTTAAATAATAGTTAACTATAGATAGTACATTTATATAATAGTGATTGTAGATATTATTATTTTAGTAAAATATTGACTTTTTTTTTATATGTTTATATATATATATATATATATATTGTATATATAATTGTATAATCAAAATTTTAATTGTAACTTTAGTCGCATATGTAAGTATGAATTTATAATTTTTTTGGCTCATTAAGGCTTGTGAACAGGCTCGAGCTCAGTTCGTTAAATTTTTATTGAGCTCTTGAGCTCGAACTCGTTAAAATCTTAGTAAACAAGCCCAAACATACTAAGCTCGGCTCGGCTTGGTTCGGTTCATTACTTTATCTATCCCCCAACACACACATGCATGCGTGCACACACTCAAAAAAAATAAAATAAAATCGAAATAAGGGTTTAGATCCTTGGACCACTTCTTATAGAAGAACTGTGATGCATTAAGAGTTAATTGTGTCAAATCTGGTCTTAAAGCCATGTGCATCTGACAGAACACTTAGTTTTCTCAAGATTTTCAGTATTAGATAGAAATGTGATTCTTTATCTAGAATTCTAAATACTTCACTTTTGTCCAGCCTATATGTGTGAAATTGTGGATTCATCAGAATATGGAGACTTATGATAAGTCTTCTTTATTTTTCAATCAACTTTGTTGAAGAAAATGTGCACCTGATTTGAAGGAGATGCTGCTTTGGAAAGGTTAATTCACACCTTAAACAATATGAAATGCAGGTTTATGAGAATACGGAAGTAAAGAAACGAGTTGCCTCATCATATCCTTATGGAAAGTGGGTGAATGAAAACTTGCGATCCTTGAAGCCTGTGAACTTCCTCTCTGTGATAATTTTGGAGAACGAAGCAATATTAAGACACCAACAGTAAGCATTTTAATTTCTTTACGTTTTCCAAACAGCTTCAAACACCCTCTTTTTCCATATTTAGATCTATAAGTATTTCTGGAACTCCATTCTAAATATTTGGCTCTTGCATAATTGGTCTAAATCAGTCAAGTAATTTTTCTAAGCTGTTAAAGTTCTGTCAGAGAGTAGAATCTTTGAACTTTGTCTGACATACCTGTTTTACATGAAAAAAGGGAAACCAGAGATAGAAGATGGACACAATACTTCTCAAGTTGATTAGTTAAGTAAACTAAAGTTGGCTAGAATACAAGCTTGAGAATTGTTTGTATTGCTATTATTTTGAATGTACTATAAAGGGGTCATTGCTATTATTTGGTTTTCAATTTTAAAGAATTTGCATGTTATTCCGGTATCGGTGGCGTGACGGATGGAGAAGCTTCAAAGGAATTTTCCGTGGGATAGTGGGGGGGATGATTTTAGATACCATTCGGTGGATTGGGGGCAGATCTGTCAACGCTGGGGGGTTGGAGGTTCGGAGTTTAGTGACTTTCAACAGAGCTTTGTTGGGCAAGTGGCTGTGACGCTTTGCTTGGGAGCTGGAGCGGCTATGGAGACGGGTGGTGGTTGGTAAGTATGGGCTGGATTTTGTTGGGGGGGGGGGTGTTAGGAGTTAGGGAATGTGACTAGTTCTCATGGTTGTGGTCTATCGAAAGGAATATGGTTGGGGAGAGTGGAGTTTTGGGAGAGGGTCGGGTTTCGGGTGGGTGATGGGATGAGGGTGCGCTTCTGGAAGGATAGGTGGTGCAGTGAGGCTTTGCTGGAGGATTGTTTTCCTTTGATATTTGGCATTGCGGGGGATCAAGAAGTTATGGTGGCATCTTATTTGGGGGGTGGGGATGTGGTGGTATGAGATATTCACTTGTGGTGCCTGGTTTAGGATTGAGAGGTTGATTAACTGCTGGAGTTATGGGGTTATTTGTATGGGTTGGGTGTGACTAGGGAGGGAGTGGATGTCTTGGGGTGGAATGTGGTGGGGGCCAAGGGGCATTTTTCTGTTTTGTCCTACTACAGGAGTTTGGTGGGGGTGGTGATGGGGGATTTTCCTCGGGAGGAGCATTTGGGTGCTGGGGGTTTCTTCAAAGGTGGCCTTCTCCACGTGGACGGCGGCCTTGAGTCGGAATCTTACGATTGATAACTCGGTGCAGCGTGCTCATATTCTAGTGAATCGGTACTATATGTGTTGTGCAGATGGGGAGTCCGTAGATCATTTGTTTTTGCATTGTCTTGTGGCTAGCCATTTGTGGGGTTTTATTTGCTCTCTTTTTGGGATTGTTTGGGTTCAGCCGCGGAGGGTGATGGATATGTTGTGGAGTTAGCATGGAGCTTGGGTTGGTCACTGGATGCAGCGAGTGTGGGCATTGGTGCCTTTTTGTTTGATGTGGTTAGTTTGGTTAGAGCGTAATAAGTGAACTTTTCAAGAGGTTCATCATAGCGTTTCTTGGCTTGAGAGTCGTCTTCTTATAGTTTTGTATAGTTGGATGGAACAGAAGTTTGATCCGGATTTGTTTGTTTTTTTAGATTTTTTAGATGACATTCTTGATTAGGAGATGGTGTTTATCCCTTCGGAGTTTGTTACGAGTTTTTTAGTCTCCGCTCGATGTTTGAGCAATTTTGTATTCTTTGCATCATCTTGATGCTTCTTTAATAAAATTAATTTTGTTTATCAAAAAACAAAAGAAGGGGTCATTGTCATAGGACAAATTTCTTTCTTTTTTTTGGATAAATAACCAACTTTATTAAAAAGTATCCAGATGATGCAAAGAATATAAAAATGGGAGCCACAAAGACTCAACAAAACTAACAAATCAAATCCTCCACAAAATCTACAAAATCCAGAACATCAGGATCAACTGAACTTGTCACCCAACTATGTAAGACCGTAAGAAGCTGTCTTTCTAACCAAGAGACCGAATGAGACACCCCTTGAAAAACATGCCTATTACGCTCCAACCAAATCAACCACATAATACAATGAGAAACAAGCATCCATGCCTTCCGACGCCTCCTCCCAACCCAATCCCCAACCCAACTTTGCAAAACTGCCTTTACCGAAACTGGCTGCACCCAAACCAACCCAAACGTTGCAACAAGAAGCATCCAAAGTTGAGAAGTAACCGGACAATGAACGAGCAAATGATCCACCGACTCCGCATTACCACAACACAAGCATCACCAATTGACCCATATATGGCCACGACGAATTAAGTTTTCAATAGTCAAGATACGCCCCAACATGACCGTCCACACAAAAAAGGCCACCTTGGATTGGGTATCAGGCACCCAAGCACACTTCCAAGGGAAAACCGCAGCCTCCTCATGAACAAGCGCATCATAATACGAGGATACAGAAAAAAATCCCCTTAGACATAGGACAGATTGCTGGAATGTGGTTGCTAAATATATATATATATATATCATAAAGCGAATCTGGAAGTTCGCAAGAATACCTCATATGTTGGAACATGGCAGCACTCTAAAACACGTGTTGTCAGTGTTTATAACTTGTTTTTCCAACCAAACATCAGAGCACCGGTCTTATGCCTTGAAATATATTTGCAGACTTGCAGTAAGAATGATACCTAAATGGCGAATAACATTTATAATAATATAGGGGTAAACCATAGTGTTTCCATATTATAAAAAGATAAATCCTTCCTTTTGGGGCTTTCTCTAATTTTCACCCTTTCTTTTCTTTAAAAGCCTTCCTCTACATTATCATGAATTGAAATGTTACATTAAATTTGTAATTGGGTTAACCTGGATTGAAAATACAGTTGGTTCCTTAAAATATTTTTGGGGAAGAATTGAGAAGGGAGGAGAGAGTATGCACATGATGTGTGTTACCAGCTCCTAGTATCTGCATAAATGGATGTCATGTTTTAAGATGTGCTTCACTAACACTTGGAGCGAAATATTTATATGGTTTGTCTACTAACTATTAATGGTGTAGTGCAAGAAAAATATTGACAGCATTATATCCAGAAGGTCATGATTTTAAAGAGATTCTACGTAAAAATATCATATTGGGTCTGTATCAATTGATTTGAGTGATTTTTTTGATTTATCCATCCTGGTTGAAGTATCCGAAGTTTTTTTTTTGACAAGGAAAAGTCAACTGTGTCTTTGTAGGTTGATTTTGATGAAAGGTTTACTTTGTGTTTGATTATTGCAACTTTAACCATCTTAGAAGGTATTAAAGGTACTCATTCTTATACTTTGATGGAAACAGGGCTTATGGCTACTCCAGTGAGGATGTCCAAATGGTCATTGAAACTATGGCTGCACAAGGAAAGGAGCCTACATTTTGCATGGGGGGTGATTTTCCACTGGCGATATTGTCTCAGAAGTCACATATGCTTTATGATTATTTCAAGCAGCGGTTTGCTCAGGTTTGCCAATTGTTTTTAATTTTTTTTTTTTTTTTTTTTTTTGATGAGCCTGAATATTCTAATGGTGTGGCTAGTTGTTTGTTACGATAACAATATTTGACTGAATTGTGATGGTAGTAAAATAATGTCTCGGGGTCATGGTTAGGAATTATTCTTGATGTGACAACAATGGGTGATTTAATTGTTGGTTAATTTGTCAAAGGTGTAATTTACAAGTTGGATAGTGGTAGCAGTGGGGCAGTTGTGGCACAGGCAACCATTAATACTAAGCCCCACTTCCAATGGAAGTTGCCCCCACCTGATCCCTCCTTGGCCAATAGTATGGTCTCATATCATACTAATGGAAGTTACCTCACCTCACTCACAAAACAGTCTTAATGGTGGCAGGGAAGGTTAGCTTAAGTAACTCTAATGATTGGCACCCTACTAGGAAAAAATTGATTCAGCACTTGAAGAACTTCCTAAACGTCTAAGCTTATTAATTAAGATATCTACATAGTCCATAATCGTTAAAGGGACAAGGTGCGTTGATGTTTGGGTTTTGAGCTTTGCTTGGGTCCAAGTGTGGAACTATTAACAAGGTATGAGCCTAGGTTCCAAAGTTGCATGCTTTTAGTCAGGGTGCAGAAAAGACCTACCTTATTATCTACATTTATGTTTATGCAATTTATATATTTACGCTTGAATTTTATTTGATAGTTATGCTTGTATTTGACCTGAATTTGATGTTGACAGGCTTAAAAATGTGGTGTATTATCCAAATTATGCATTGTTATCTGGAGTGATGCTTTAGAAAACTTCATGTAAAACTTACCCTATATGCTATTACAGTATATACTTTTTTCTTCTCTCTTTTTTTTTTTTTTTTCTTTTCCTCTTTTCACCTGAAAAACAATTATACAGATATATGATTGTATTATTTTCTATTTTTAATACTACATTGTTTCCTTTTTATCGGTACTTTGTTTCTTGGTTATTCCCAAACATGTCTCTAGTAACACAATGCTTATCTTTATCTAGCATTATGAGCTTAGAGATCAGAAGGTAGGGATTCTCTGCCGTCATGTTCCAGCTTCTTGCCAATTAATTGCACTGGTTGGATTGGCAACTAATCCATATTCAACTTGGAAATATGTTTTTCCTTTTAATTGGAAGCACCATTACTGAGTTTTGTGTTACATGTGAGTTGCTTTGCAGGAGGGGACCTAAGAAAAAAAATTTCCACCCCGAAATTAGTGTTTTGCATCATGAATCATATAATAATTGT
Source organism: Camellia japonica (assembly GCA_030407325.1). Taxonomy (NCBI): domain Eukaryota; kingdom Viridiplantae; phylum Streptophyta; class Magnoliopsida; order Ericales; family Theaceae; genus Camellia; species Camellia japonica. The sequence goes on along the minus strand of JAPPVO010000017.1, from coordinate 21,261,612 downwards.
TGTATCATTATGATATAAAACACTAATAGTTATTTTTTATTTTTTTATTTACTTATGAAAACAAAATAATTATTACATGTCTCTTCTAGCATGCTATCTGCCACTGGCCAATGTGTTAAATTAGTATGTTTGAGTGACGTTTTAAGAAAAAGTTCACTTTGAATGTAGTTCTTTTGGCATCATATTTTGTAGATTCTATAATGGACTTGGCTTTTGACTATATTTATTGAATCTTACGTCCTTCCGATTATTTCTTTCGTATATACACCAGGTTACAAATCCAGCTATTGATCCTCTAAGAGAAGGATTGGTAATGTCACTTGAAGTCAACATTGGGAAGCGTGGAAACATATTGGAGGTCGGGCCTGAGAATGCCTCTCAGGTCTGTTAGCATTTCAATTGTCATGGCTTTTTATTATTTGCAGCACCCGAACATGTCTGCTAATATAGGCTTTGTATAATGCTCAATTCTCTTTCATTCAACTCTCTTTTAATTTTTTTTAATTTTTTTTTGTAGAACTTAATTATTCTTTGTACCAGGTTATTTTGTCTAGTCCTGTATTGAATGAAGGGGAGCTTGAGTTGTTGCTGAAAGATCCCTACCTGAAGCCCCAAGTCCTACAAACTTTTTTTGATATAAGAGAAGGGCTTGAAGGTTCCTTGGAAAAGACACTTAATAAACTTTGTAAAGCTGCTGATGAAGCTGTAAGAAATGGTTGTCAATTACTTATTCTGTCTGACAGGTCCGATGAGTTGGTGAGTACCCTTCAATGTTGTCTATGCTATAATATGCCTTTTAAATATGGAGATCATTTATGCCTCTCTCTTTGTGTGTCTCTCTCTCTCTCTCTCTCGGTAATCTCCAGTTTCTTTTAATAATTTTTCCATATATTTGTTTTCAATATCATTATGTATTCCAATTTTGTTGTTGTACTAAGTTTTACGAATTCTGTTAGGTGTTGAATAGCTTGATATACATTATAGGGCCCATTTTTTAATAGCTTAAGTTTTTGGGAAAATTGGTGACTTAACACTAGGAGCACTATTTCATAACATCCTTTTTAAATCCTCATTGAAGGGTTTGGTTCATGTCTTCAAATAATAGGGTAGAAGTCTGTTAAATGAGGACGTTGCTTTTAACAAAGTCAATTGAAGGAATTGGATCCATGTAGCAGACCCTAAGTAATTGGGATCAAAGCAGTTCTTTTAATTGAGTAGCATAAAAAAATGTTGCATTCCTCAATGTTGTAATCTGCCAAGTTTTTGTAGTTTGTTGAGTGCGACCACTTTATTGAGCTCTTATCAGTCATTTCTTATTGATTAGATATGGATAGTAGGCTTATTTCATGCCAAGCAGCTTTATACCTTTTTTTGTTCTTTTATGCCTGGACAAATATTTACATTTTTCTATTATTATTAATTTATTGATTTTATTTTTTTTCAGGAACCAACTCGGCCTGCCATTCCAATACTTCTTGCTGTAGGTGCTGTGCACCAACACTTGATTCAAAGTGGCTTGCGAATGTCTGCTTCCATTGTAGCAGAAACTGCTCAGTGCTTCAGTACTCATCAGTTTGCTTGTTTGATAGGATATGGTGCAAGGTTATTTTGCTTCTCTTTGACTATGGCGCTTCCAGCATTTTCCCTTAATGCTGATATAATATTAGTTCTTTCGCTGTATATGTTGGAGAAATTATGTATTCTTATGTGCATTATCTTCAAACTTAGATTAAGTCTATTCAAAAGATAAAAATAAGGTGGTTTTGATGCTGGTATCTTGATTCATGTCCATTTCCTTAGTCCTATTTATTTATTTATAACTTATCTCGGATCTTTATTTCTGTTCAGTTTTCTCATATGCTCCATAAGTCGAGTTGTTCCTTAACTCAAAGATACTGCACTCTCTTGACCAGACATATGTCCATCTCATTGCTAGGTTGAGTAGTCAACCAATTGATGTTGATGAGTCTTGTCTGGTAATGGTCTAAATTAATGGGTTGCATGTGGATTGATAACAATTCTGCAGCGAGTGCCTCACCTATGCCAAAGTCTAATCTGCTTAATGAAAGAGGTTTTAGGGTTTAGGGAAAATGATTTGAAGAATAAGATTCAGATTTCAAGTCTTCCTTCCTAGGGATTGTCTCAGAGATCTGTTGTGTGTGGAATTCAAGCCTTTCTTGCTAGAAATTTCAGAAATAAGCTGTAAAATCAGAACTTTCAATTTTTCCCCCTTGGTCCAATTTTGTTTTGCCAGTGCTTGTATTCGAAGGATTCTCTGCCAGGCTCATCATGTGACAGTGGCAGAAACCTAATCCTGCTAATAACAATTGTGAATCCTTTTATATTGTTCTTCCAAACTTTTTCAGAAATTTGAATGGAAAGGATCCTTTATATCTTCTGTTGTTTCCATTCTTTCAGCTTGTTTCTTGCACCAGCAGGAATGTTCACAGTGCACACATTAAAATCATTGCATGCCTTTATCATCCTGACAATGCATTTAATTTTTCTTTATAATTTTCTTTTCAGTGCCGTGTGTCCATACTTGGCATTGGAGACATGCAGGCAATGGCGTTTAAGCAATAAAACTGTAAACCTAATGTGCAATGGCAAGATGCCAACTGTTACAATTGAGCAAGCTCAAAAGAACTTCTGCAACGTCTGTGCATTGTGTCTGGAATGTTTTTGTGTTGTACATAAGTACTGAAGCATCCATTAATTATGTCAATTTAAGTATGTGGGCAGACTTTGATTGATTTTGTACACCTTAGGTGGTGAATTAATCAAGCATTGTTTAACTTTTGGTTCTTGATATTTAGGTGTCACTTACTTGTTTATTCCCTTATTGCTTCTATTTCATCACTTTGACGTGAGTACTTGGAGATGATAAACTATTGGAGCTAGATGTCCTTCTTAGTAGCTTGCATGTGGGGTAGCTTTGCTCGTTATAATCTGTAGTTTGACAGCTATTGCAATCCATAGATAGTGTCAACCATAGTGATGTGGATTAATAAATTCATCAAAGACATTTTTGTGGGAGCAGTAAACTTGTGACAAAGATCTTGTTACCATCTAGTGACTTCAGCCACTAATATAAAGGATTGGAGTTGAATGCAATGTGGTACAATGTAATGGAATTCTAGATTGACTTTGATGATATACCTTATTAGAAGTGCTCCTAACTTTCTTTTTGTTATAGGAAATGTAAGATGTGTTTTTATATGGCTGATGCAGGAATTTTGTGATGTATCAATCAAATTCCTGTGATTTATCATCCAAATGACAACCATGTATCTACGCGACATCACCTATGGTTATATATTACATCTCACTAGACAAGTATTTTTTCCTAACCAATTCCTTTTAGTTCCCTTGTATAGTTTCAATTTCTTTCCTCCACTTTTTTTAGCCGAACCACTGCTTATTGTGACTGGGGATTAGGGACCATGGAGCATAAAAAGAATATAAAGTGGGTTTTGAGTGCTGTTTGTCAAGAAAACTTTTGTATCCATGCTTCATGCTTGGTGGGATTTTAGCAATTTGGACCAACATGATGATCAACTACTTCATATTCAGTAAAGGAGGACTAATTGTCTTTTGATTCCGCTATAGTTATGTTTTTTCTTTTTCATATTCAGTAAGGAAGATATTATTGATAATTTATCGAAAAAATAACAAATCAGTGGGAACAGGGCCAATTTATTTCAAATCGGTGCTTAAAGGGGCATTTATTACAAATCAGGCTGTCAAAAGGTTCCCACTTATTTGTAATAAGTTGTCCCTTTTTCCCACTGATTTGTTATTTTCCATGTTATTTTTCATTGCCCAATAGCTATGGCTGTATGGCACAAATTGTTTCAGTTGGTAGATATGAATTGGGTGGCTCCAACTTCTTGTGTTCAGATGTTTATGATTGACTGTAGGGGTTTTTGACATAAAATGGGGAAAAAAAAAGAAGAGGAGTAATAATAAATACATATACAAGTCTTATCAGTTCTTGTTTTAACATCCAAATGAAGTTCAATAATCATTGAACAAGTGCAGTTACAAAGTTGGGAACAGCATTCAGATATCAAGCTACTTTTAATTAGCCGCATTTCGATGAACATTGTGACTTCAAATTTTGGGCAAAATTGTACTTATCTGCGTTTAGGCTTTTTAAAAAATAAAAAATAAAATCCTTATTTTTTTTATTATTTTTAGTCATGACTTTGGTTAATGATTTCTGTTAGTATGGATTGTTGTCTGATTGTTTACTGTACCTTACTTTAGTGAAAGTAAGTGATTTTTAACTCATCATCTTGAAGAGAATATGATGATTGTAAACAACATTGCAGGCTGTCAAATCTGGCCTACAGAAAATTCTCTCCAAAATGGGCATCTCATTACTTTCAAGGTACGTGTCTGAATTCTTATTTCTTTTGAATAGTGACCTTATACAACCGTAATTATTCTCGTTTGGTTCCAACGATAGATCTCATTGACAAGTTTCTTGGATTTAGTTATTGTGGTGCACAGATATTTGAAATTTATGGATTAGGAAAGGAGGTTGTTGATCTTGCATTTTGTGGCAGTGTATCTAGTATTGGTGGATTAACTCTTGATGAGGTAAGAAATGTAACAAAAAGGATCATGAGCTCTACAACTTCTTGGTTTAGTTTAACTCTACGTTCATTTTTAACAAACACAAAGTGTGTATTGCTATTTAAAAATTTCATGTCTGAACTCATTTGATCGGACAGGAGGAGTAGTTCTCTATTTAAGAGTGTGATGTTTCACAAACATGTGGTTAATTGATGTGTTCCAATTTACTCCTTCAGAACTCATTTATCAATAAAAAAAATTACTCTTTTAGAACTCATTGATCTGTCCTGCTGTATCCATTTATTTACTTTTGGGCATGGCAGCGCAGACATTTTGTTATGGTCAAGTGGATGTTATTATAAAAAGTGGAATTATTGATCTAATTATACCAGAAGTATATAGCTTAGCACGGATCTACATGTTTTGTATTCTACTTGGTATTAAATGCACGGAGATTACTTATTTTAGCTGGTGAACTAGGAGGCCAGAATATTGATCTTCCATGTCTTCTTATCACTTATATCTTTTAAATGTAGAAATTTAATACCTTTGTGTTGCTATTTTGATCACCTGCAATCATGGTATTTAGAATCTTACAATTTACAGATCTATTCATCGTACGATTTGATATGATTTTCAACCAAAATTATTTGATTTGTGTCGTTAAATCTTAAATTGAGTGAATCGTATGATTCAATTGTGATTCACTGCGATTTAGTTTTGTTTGCATAATGCATGAAACAAAGTCGTTTTTGCAAAAATAAAAAAGTGGTCTATCAATTATTGATATACATGATTTTATATGTATATATACAATTTCGTTATATTGATATTTATTTTATTTTAAACACCGTGTATATTTTTATATGTATATACATATAATTTTTTTTGGATATTATGCTAAATAAAACGAATCTTACGATTCACGATTCAATTTGCGATTTGACAACAATGCTTGCAATATAACTTTGGATGCTAGAGATCACTATTTTAGCATCTTCCTGGTAATTATTTTGATCACCTGGAATATAGTTTGGATGGAGATGTCTAGTTTGAGAAACCAATGGTTTATGCTCTGTTCAGTAAATTCATAAAGCTTCAAAATTTAACTAGTCAAAACTTTGTTGCCTGCACAGACTTGCATGTATATTTCCCGTGGATAAGCAATATATCGGCATTTAAACCTAACTATATGACCAATTGTAGTAGGTCTATATCCAATGGTTTCTTTCCTGAAAGTTTTTGGTGATAACTTTGGAACATTTAATGCATTTATTATGCTGCTATTGCATTGTGGATATTTGAGCCCCTCATTAATTTTAGGTTTGTGAAATATTTATGTCCTGCAGCTGGCAAGGGAGACTTTATCATTTTGGGTGAGGGCTTTCTCCGAGGATACAGCTAAAAGACTAGAAAATTTTGGGTTTATACAATTCAGACCAGGAGGTGAACTTTTGTTATTAAACATCTAGTATTTTTGACTAATTTCTGTTGGGAATATGCATAGTTAAATTGTGTTCAAATTACTTATCTTTTTCTGGGTACTGAGACCTTGTTGAAATTGTAGGACAGATAGTTAGGGCAAGGGAAATAGTAAATTACTTTAGTTTCATTGGCTTAAATTATTTCATACATGGTTCAAATGATTCAATCTTGTTCTTAAATTTCCAAAGATCACGTAAAAAATAGAGCAAAATAATCTGAGTGCCTTTTTAAGGGTAAGATTTGATGTTATTCATTTTAAAACAACCAGCCCTCTTCCCTTTTCTGAGCCAAAAGGAGAACACTGGTTGAAGACGCATACTTTTTACCAACATAGGTGATGTCTTTCATGGATCAACTGAGAAATCCTGTGTTTTATTTTCACTCCCAGGCCGAGCCTTCGTCCTCCAAAACCTTAGTAAATATGGGAATTAACTTTTACAAGTAGTGGAGCATTCCAAGTGGTGGTGGAGTATAGCATTTGTATTCCTATGATAGTGTATTCCAAATGGCGGTGGAGTATAGCTGCAGCCTGCAGTAGTGTGCTCTCCGTTTGACTTTTGGAGGAATGTAGTACTTTTGGCCCACTCTATATAAAGTTGGATCTGGTAAAATTAATTTTCTCAAGGGGAATGTTTAAGAGTTGTAAATATTTGCTGAAGTGGGGATAATGGAGCTCTCTAAATAATAAAGCTTTGCAACTTTCTTTTATGTTTTTCTTTTCTTTTCTTTGGAAGGTGTACAGTTGCTGATACATAGGTGTAATTGAATATGTTGAGGGCTTCTCATTGTTGGATGGAGGGAAAGTTTGAGCCTTCCCCCCCTTATTTTTTTTTAAAAATAGATTTTCTGGGGGAGGCACATTTTGGTGAGGGTATATAACTTGTTTTGTGGGTTCCTTTAGGGTGCCTTGGTGTCCTTCCTTATTTTTATGAAATAATTTTTATTTATCAAATAAAGAATACAAACTCATCAAGTTCTATTTAGAGAGAGAAAATTCTTACTACTGTTCATAACTAGAGAAAGGAAAGAGAACACTCACCAAGTTCTAATTATGAGCAGACTCAGCAGAATATCACTGAAAATCCATTATTGATCATATTTATTTATAACTACATAAAGATATCAGAATCCTGCCTTTGTTTCAAGGATCCTGGATAGTAACATGCTTCTTTGATGTTATGGTTCTTGGATCATATTTCCCTGCCGCACTACCTTTCTGCCTGCAGCATAACTTAATGATTTATAATTATTAAAACTTAGTATATTTTTTTTTTCTTGTTAATGACGCTGAAGCTTTATTTCTCGTACTGTCATACATTATGAAAAGGGGAATATCATGGAAACAACCCAGAGATGTCAAAGCTGCTTCACAAAACTGTTCGCCAAAAGAGTGAAAGTGCTTATTCAGTGTATCAGCAGCATTTGGCTAATCGACCTGTCAATGTAAATTGTTGTAGTCATTTCTTTTTCTTTGTTGTGTGACCTTTCTGATTTTTCTTAGATAATTAAAAACCAATATTTTGGAAAGAATCTCATGCAACATTTATTTTGTTCTTTTTCAACGTAGGTTCTTCGTGATCTTCTTGAGTTTAAAAGTGATCGTGCCCCAATTCCAGTTGGAAAGGTTGAACCTGCTGTATCTATTGTTCAACGGTTTTGCACTGGTGGCATGTCACCTGGAGCTATATCTAGGGAAACTCATGAAGCAATTGCTATTGCAATGAATAGATTGGGTGGAAAGTCTAATTCAGGAGAAGGTGGTGAGGTAGTATTCAGTACTTATTTTAAGCGCATTGCACAATCATATTCCGTCTCTTTTTTTTCATCCTTCCAACTCGAGAAGTTTTTTTTTTTATCCACTCTTAGATTTATTCCTTCTACCATGAACTGTATATGGGTGTTATGTTATATGCAATATTTATTTTAATCCAGGACCCAATTTCGGTGGAGCCCACTTACTGATGTTGTTGATGGCTACTCTCCAACACTGCCTCATCTCAAAGGTCTTCAAAACGGGGATACTGCTACAAGTGCTATCAAGCAGGTCAAAAGTGTTTAATATTTTCTTTTTGGTCAACTTCATTATGCGTTCTGACATCCATTGTTTTAGAATTTTGTTACCGTGCTTGTTTAGATGTGTGTATATATATATATATATAGAATTAAAAACGGACAGAAAGTGTAGTGCGAAAAGTAATGATGTTTCCATCATAGGACATTACTCTGTCTTTAAAATACCCAGATAGGTCGAGGGAAGAGAGAGACAGATTGAGAACAGAGAGAACAAACCCTAACCTGTTCTTCTTCTCTCTTCTGCTTCTCTGTTCTTCTGCCTTCGTCTTCCTCTCCCTCTTCCTCTATCTTCGTCTTCGCTTCGTCTTCGTCTTCGTCTTCGTCTTCCTCTGTCTTCGTCTTCTATCTTCTATCTTCCTTCGTCTCTTCTTCTGTCTCCTTCTCTTTCTTCTCTTCTCTTTGTCTAATTTCATTTACCCTCTCTCCACTCCACCCTTTTCTTTTTATTCTCTTTTTTTTATTTTCTTTTGTTTTATTATTTATATCCATGTTTTTATTCAAATTTATAAAATAAATTATTTTTATTTTAAAAAAATCAAATTTTTTTTAAAAAATTTAGGTAATATATTTATTAATTTTATTATTATTGTAATTTTATAAGAATTAATATTTTTTTAAAAATTTTAGATATAAAATAAATAAATAAAATTATATATATTAAACGTGTCCCTAACGTGTCGTGTCTCCTATTTTTTGAAAATTTGCGTATTTATGTGTCCGTGTGGTATCGCGTGTCCGTGTCCGTGCATCATAGATATTATCCCATTTATGCGTCCTTATGATCAGACATAAAAATGAGGTTTTGCTCCACCTTCATCAGAATGTCGATGGTGATGATGATCAGATAGCTTCACTATAGTGAAGATTTTAAGAATAGTGTTCTTGTAACTGTAAGTAAAATATAGCTAAAGGCAAAACCATATGTAATCCTGGAGCACATGTATCTTCTTTATTTAGACCCTGGCAACTATCTGTGAAATTTGTGATCCTATAAGCACCAAATACACTATAGTTGATATATTAAACAGATCTGTGTCCCTATCTGTTCATATTCCATTTGGGCTTGTCATGTGTTGTTTTTCATTCGTATAACTCAATCATAGTAGTCTTCTTGTGCCAAATAGAGGTATGCTTCACAAGCTTCTCTTATGACATGCATGTTGATCTTATTAGCTAGATTATTTAGGGGAACCCATCATGAAAAAGTGAATCTTTACCATGTGGAGCAATTCAAAGTAGTTTATGTGCTCCTCCTAACACCATTTTGGAATGACTTTCTTTGTTTAGTCTCAAGCAACAAGTGGAGTCAGCAAATGTACACTTTGCCTTAGTAATCGCCAATACCCAACTGCCACGCCTTGTGGTCACGTATTCTGCTGGTATTGCCTCCTTACCCTCCCTCTCTCTCTCTCTCACATTTTGTCTTCTTTTGTAGGAATTGCGTTATGGAGTGGTGCAATGAAAATCTTGAATGCCCTCTATGTCGTTCTCCTCTTACTCATTCCAGTTTAGTTTGTTTATATCATTCCGATTTCTAGTACTTGATCATGTTGGACTTCAATTGAAACTAAATGGAAAAGGGAAATCAGGTAGTTGGGGCTTTTCCCTAAATAAGTCAAATTATCAATTTAATTCCCAAATTAGGCCTAGTTTTGAAAGAATTTTCAAAATAGGCTAAAACGTGGTTCACAATCACGCTTTTAATGTTTGTGTGCCTGTCCCGCGTAAAAATTGAAAAATTTTAAAAGCGTGGTTACAAATCACGCTTTTAATTATTATTATTAATTTTTTTTTTTCTGAAAGCGCGATTGTGAACCACGCTTTTAACTGAAACTTTTTTTTTTCTTTTAAAAACGTGGTTGTGAACCACGTTTTTAACCAAAAATGTAAAGACGTGTTTTGAAAACATATTTTCAACCCAAAACCACGCTCACAGCTTTCAATTCATCAAACACACACAAACACTCTCTCTCCTCTGACAACCCACGCACAAACATCACTCACACTCAATATATATATATATATATTTTAATATATATTTATAATATATATGAATAAATTTTATTTCATAAAATTGAAACCAATGTTAAATATATAATAATAATAATAATCAATTATATAAAATAATTATTTTTTTATTTTAATTCTTAAATTTTTTTTAATTTTACTGTTCAGGGATAAAATTTATTTATTTTTATTTTAGGGTTTAGGATTTATAAAAAAATAAATTTTAAGAATTAAATTTTAAATTCTAAACCCTAAATTCTAAACTCTAAAATAAAAATAAATAAATTTTAAGAATTAAACCCTAAACCTTAAATAAAAAAATAAAAAAAATTATCCCTAAATACTAAGGTAGCGTTTGGTAACATTTATGTTTTTGGTTTATGTTTACAAAAATTTTATAAACTAGTTTCTATTTATTTTTAGAAAAACATAAATTACAAACGTGTTTGGTTTGAACAAAATGTTTAAAAAAATTTTAAAACATAAACTAAAAATATGTTTGTTCAAGCCTAAAATATTTATATTTATACTTATTATTTATGAAAGTGGGATCACACATATTATAATTGAAAAATATTAATTAAAAAAATAATTGAAAAAAAATTAATTGGAAAAAACGTGGTTTGTAAAATTATTGACAAAATTTAATTGGAAAAAATTTAGTTGAAAAAAATTATTTGAGGAAAAAACGTAAACTCAAAAAATGAGTTTACGGTTTCAGTTTTCAAAATTTTTTTTCAAATAAATTTTTTTTAATTAATTTTTTTTCGTTTTTTTTCAAATATTTTTTTTAAATAATTTTTTTCAATTAAATTTTTTTTCAAATTTTTTTTAAAATAATTTTTACAAACCACGTTTTTTTTTAAAAAAATTTCAATTATTTTTTTAATTAATTTTTTTTCAATTATAATATGTGTGATCCCACTATCATAAATAATAAGTATAAATATAAATATTTTAGATTTGAACAAATATATTTTTAGTTTATGTTTTAAAATTTTTTTAAACATTTTGTTCAAATAAACACGCTTGTAATTTATGTTTTTTAAAAATAAACAGAAACCAGTTTATAAAATTTTTGTAAACATAAATCAAAAATGTAAATGTTACCAAACGCTACCTTAGTGTTTAGGGATAAAATTTATTTATTTTTTATTTTAAGGTTTAGGGTTTAATTCTTAAAATTTATTATTTTTGAGTTTAGAATTTAGGATTTAAAATTTAGAATTTAATTCTTAAAATTTTTATTTTTTTATAAATCCTAAACCCTAAAATAAAAATAAATAAATTTTAAGAATTAAACCTTAAACCCAAAAATTTAAAAAAAAAAAAATTATCCCTAAACAGTGAAATTAAAAAAAAAAATTAAGAATTAAAATTAAAAAATAATTATTTTATATAGTTGATTATTATTATTATTATAAATCATTATTATATATATTTAACATTAGTTTCAATTTTATGAAATAAAATTTATATATATATTAAATTATAAATACATATTAAAAATATATATATATTATTGGGTGTGAGTGATGTTTGTGCGTGGGGTTGTCAGAGGCAGAGAGAGTGTTTGTGTGTGTTTGATGAATTGAAAGCTATGAGCGTGGTTTTGTGTTGAAAACGTGTTTTCAAAACACGTTTTTATATTTTGGCTAAAAGCGTGGTTCACAACCACGTTTTTAGTAGAAAAAAAAAAAAAAAAGTTTCAGTTAAAAGCGTGGTTTACAATTACGCTTTCAGAAAAAAAATAAATAAATAAATAAAATAAAAATAAAAGCGTGATTTGTAACCACGCTTTTAAGATTTCTCAATTTTCACGCGGGACAAACACACAAACGTTGAAAGTGTGGTTGTGAACCACATTTTAGTCTATTTTGGAAATTCTTTCAAAACTAGGCTTAGTTTAAAAATTGAATTGATAATTTCACTTATTTAGGAAAATGCCCCCAGGTAGTTCTTACACTTTCTACACAAAACTAAATGACTTTGAAGCAACTGCATTTGGCATAATAATGAAGAGATAGGGTAGGTAGCTTGATCCTTTATATGTCAATAACTAGCGTATGCTCGTGCCTGAAGGCACGGTGTAATTCACAACCCATATCTAGATTAATCAGTGGGTGAAACTCTGTTAACCTCCACTACCCCTGTAAAGTTTCCAAATCCAAAAACTGAATCTCTAGTTTTCAAAAAATGTAAGGTTATTTCATCTAGTTTTCAAATACTGTGGAAAGAAACAAATAAATAGAAATTCATAAGACATGAATTATTAGTTCAGCTATCAGTGTCATGTGCAAATTCAAACTTCTAGGAACACTCTGTTCTCTTAACAGCCATAAAAATTAAATCATAAATAGATTGTCAATGAAAAACTCAAAATCAGGAATAGGTAAGAACAACTTACTTAGTCATAAATACTAAACACGTATTTTCTAACAAAGCAAAAACAAAAAGAGTTGCTATCCTCCCATACACTGCCGGTACGGCCATTTTCGTCCTGTACATTTCCCTCACAGAATTTAATTTTGGGACCAAACCCAATGAAATATAGATTTACAGAACAGTTGTTTTCTCTATCATTTCCCCCGAAGTAGAAAAATCAGCTTCAAAAAATCACTTCACAATTTAAATTTTTTTTTTTACAATTTAAAACAGCGAACACTAAACACTATTAATGAAGAGAATAAACACTGATATACATTTACAATGATGTACACTTACAATGAGAAAATAAAAATCTAACAACAAACAAATAAATCAAATCCAAACAATTGCATCAAAACACATAAGATTGCAGTATACATTAATTTCAATCCAAATAAACAAAACAGATCGGCAGATCAGAAAAACAAAATACAATTGTTCTTACCAGTATACAAAATAAACAAAATAAGAGAAATTGATAAACATTATTGAGAGAAATAAACAAAATACAATTGTTCTTACCAGTATACAAAATATACAAAAAACATTAAACAAAATAAACATTACAGTATACACTAAACACTATTTCGTCCTGTACACCAAGTCTTGAACATCCAGAATAAGAGAAATTGATTTGAGAAATAAGAGAAATATAATTTAAGAAAAATAGAAGAAACGGATCTTGAACATCCAGATCAGAGAAACAAAATACAATATCTGATTACATGAAAAATAGAAGAGAAATAGTTGGATCTATGAAATTTTTTGAGTTAGTATTGGGTTTTCTTCCTAAAAGACTCATATGAAGGAATATATTAGACAACTACAAACTCTACCTACCAAAAATTGAAGTAATCAAGCCCCAAATTCATCCAATAAAAAGTAACCCCACAAACACATACACATCAAACCATCAAACCCAAGCATATATAAAAGAGGGGAAAAACAAATCAGACAACAAAAAAATAAAAAATAAAAACCAAAAAGAAATTTCAAAGAAAATCCTAGATCTATGCATATATAGGAAGAAAAAACACAGAAGGTTACTTTTTGCAAATCTTGGTAGTCCTGCAAGAGAGTCTGATGCTTGATCCTGGCCTTAGAATCCCCAAATCCACCATAAGATGATGGATCCAAAGCAACCCCTTTCATCTTCTTATTAGAAGAAGACATCAATCAGATCACAAAGAACACCCCCCCCCCCCCCCCAAAAAAAAAAATACAATGAAAGAAAATAGAGAGATAGAGAGAAAATATGAAATAATATAGAGAGAGGGAGAGAAAGAGACAGATATGGTGAGGGAAGAAAGAAGAGAAATAGGAGATAGAAGAGAAACAAATTGATCTTGAACATCCAAGAATAGAAAATTGATTTGATCATTGGAGATAGAAAATTTCTCTTATTCTTGGATAATATATAATATACACCAAATTGATTTGATCATAGGAGATAGCTTCCAAGCTTCCAAGCGTTCAATCAGGATTTAATAATCAACCAACAACAGCAATAATCAACCAACAAAATTGAATTTATTCTATGAATCAACTTATATGGAAAAATAAAAAAAATAAAAAGTAAAATTGTTTTGAGAATTATGCAGTGCCTCTCAGCCTCATTCCACAATTTAGAATCACTACAACAGACCGAATATAATCTTTGAGAAACAAAAATTGATCCAACTTTCATTTACTAACTATGCACGTGGAGAACTGGATGCATTCTAAATTAGCAAACCATATTTACACTGCATTTTAATGCAAAAGTTTTTATTAGCTTTTGACTTAAAAACTGTAGAAATCATTCAGAAGAAATTTACATTGGACACCTTGGTTCCCTACCCCCATGCTTTCAACCTTATAAAGGAGGTATACAAACAGCCACTCAACCACAAGATAAATTGTTGGTTCCAATCCCAAGAAGTACCTTCTTGCAAGTTTGTAGTCTTTAGACTCTTTGTGATCATTAATAGTACACAAATACAGACCCTACAGCTGGATGTTTTTGCGATATTAACATCAAAACAGATACTCATTAATAAATGTGAGAGTGTGGAGCATGTATAGCAATTGTTTTGTTACAGCTACCTTCAAGCGCTCCCTTTGGCCCATCATATTGGGAAAGAATGGCCACTCCGGTTGCATAAGACTCTTCCAGCATTCTGGCTGAGGAACGGGCAGATTGCATTGCTTGTGCTTCATCATCGAAGATTCTCAATACATGAGATGGTGAGGTTTAATAATGTGTGAAGACCAACAGATAAAAACTGACAGCTAAATATATCAAAGAGGTAAAATATTTTTCTTCTTCTTTCTCTCCTCTAGGATCTCCAAATTCCTCATACATATACACACACATTTGCAGAGAGATATACATATATATCTGAAAATTTTTATGCTTTCTTCGCAAGCCTTTGAAGGCAAAATCTGAAATCGCAATTCAAAGCAAACTCAAAGACCTGAAATTTTTATGCTTTCTTCGCAAGCCTTTGAAGGCAAAATCTGAAATCGCAATTCAAACCTGGATGCCTCCTGAGAAGAACAGAAAATGACACAAATCCATGAATATTTGAAATTTCTACCTTTACCCATATCATAGTTTCAACAACAATAAAACTAATCATAAAATTAATCACAAAAGATACATGGGAAGGAGTAGCAAACAAACCTGTACAAAGATTGTGGTAAGCTTGACGAACAGCCCGTTTCGAACAACGTTGACTGTTAAAAAAAAATCAAAAATCAAAATCAAATCCAACGAAAAGCCCTGAAAATTGAATGAAATTAAAGTGTGAGTACCATTTAGCAGGCTCGGTGAGAGGCTTGTATTTGCCGTACTTGCGTTTCCATTCGATCTGGTCTTTACAGCGATGGCAAACTCCAGTTACATCTGACAAAGGCCTGAACTTGCCTCCTCTTCCTATTGTTTTATGTATTTGGATTCATACAGAAATACATATATATAAGTGAGAATTGATGAGAGAGAGAGAGAGAGAGTACGGTTTCGTTGATCTTGACGCCGGCATTGGGTTTCCAGGCGAATTTGTTTTGGTGCTTGGGAGGCCTTTCCGGCTCATCTTCGCCACCGTCCTGAAATTTCAGGTGAAAACTACATCCAAACAGAGCTCCAAGTTAGGAAGGAGTAGCAAACAAACCTGTACAAAGATTGTGATAAGCTTGACGAACAGCCCGTTTCGAACAACGTTGACTGTTAAAAAAAAATCAAAAATCAAAATCAAATCCAACGAAAAGCCCTGAAAATTGAATGAAATTAAAGCGTGAGTACCATTTAGCAGGCTCGGTGAGAGGCTTTGCGTTTCCATTCGATCTGGTCTTTACAGCGATGGCAAACTCCAGTCGAAGAGAAGGAAGAGATAAAGAAGGGTTGCGAATACAGAAATAAAACTAAAACTATAAATACATATTTCAGGTCAGAAATGACCATAAATACAAATACAGAAATGACCTGAAATTTTTATGCTTTCTTCGGATGAAATGGGAGGAGACGACGGCTGGGAGGGTTGCGAATTGAAGCCAGTCGGAGAGAAGGAAGAGATAAAGAAGAGGAACAAAGAGGGAGACAGAGATAAGGATGAAATGGGAGGAGACGTGCAACAGAAAGGGAAAGAGAGATAAAGATGGAAGGGGGAGGAGACGTGGGAGAGAGAGAGTAGAGTGTGTTTGGGCGGGAAATAAATTACTCTCAACCGTTAGATATTCATTAGGATTGATCTAAACCATTCAAATGAAGTGTATCTCTGATACATTTTATATATTTTCAAAAATCATTATGTCTTATTATATAGATATATATAATAAGAAAGAAAGAAAGAAAGAAAGAAAATAAAAAAAGGAAAGAAAAAATTAAAAAATAATAATAATTCAAGTTCATCAACCCGGCGAACCGGCGCCGGTTTGACCGTCGTTTTTTCCGGTTCTCTTTAAATAGGTCGATTTTTAGTTTTGACCGGTTCAGAGGGTATATTCGGACCGGAATTCCGATCGGTTGACGGTTCAACCAGTCGAACTGGCCGGTGTGGTCTGGAACCGGAAAAGGAATTGGGTGGACGGGTCACCAGTCCAACCGTCGGGTTGAACCGGAATCAAATCGTGACGCAATAAATATATTAAAATTATATTTAAATAAAATATAAGTAATAAAATTATAAATTAAAAATATTAAAGTATCTTAAATATTTGTCTTAATATTTTTTTTACTGAAAAATATAATAATATCTTTTAAAATATTATTAATTTTAATTTTGGAAGAGAAAATCAAATATTTAATATTCTCTCCATATGATTTTAATTCAAATAATTTGATTGAAAAAAGAGCAAAAATTTTGGAGGGATATTAAAATTTCAATATTTTCTCAAATACATTTGATTGAATTCCACATTGATTTCTTGAGCTTTTTTGAAAGAATTTTTTTCTTATAAATAGGTGAAGACTTTCACAATAATTTTATTAAGCTCTTAATGAGATTCCTCACAAGAGGAGACCCTTGAAAGAGAGTTTCAAATTAAAACTTTCTTATATTCTTATTTTATATATATATATATATATATATAAATAAGAAAGAAAGAAAGAAAGAAAATAAAAAAAAGAAAGAAAAAATCAAAAAAAAAATAATAATTCAAGTTCATCAACCCGGCGAACCGGCTCCGGTTCGCCGATTTGACCGCCAGTTTTTCCGGTTCTCTCTAAATAGGCTGGTTTTTAGTTTGACCGGTTCAGAGGATATATTCGGACCGAAATTTCGATCGGTTAACGGTTCAACCGATCGAACTGGCCGATCTAGTCCGGTTTTCAAAACCTTGTTCTAGGCTTTAATGTTCGGGGATTTGGTCAAAATTTTCTCACAA
Organism: Camellia japonica; assembly: GCA_030407325.1. Classification (NCBI taxonomy): domain Eukaryota; kingdom Viridiplantae; phylum Streptophyta; class Magnoliopsida; order Ericales; family Theaceae; genus Camellia; species Camellia japonica. The sequence continues at coordinate 21,244,176 of JAPPVO010000017.1, read as the reverse complement.
TAAAATTTTAATATATTAAGGACAAGTGTAAAAAAAATTTGTTGAAAAATCTAACACATACTATTATTACCAAAATATTAAACTTTAAAATAATATAACTTTTGATCTAAATGTTGATTTTTAAAAAAAATTAATTTATAATATTTTCATTAAGATTTATTAATAAGATTCATGTTAACTATAAAATTCTTAAAAATAAAAAATATTTATTACTGTTGAAATTGATATAAGCAGTATCATGTTATTTTATTTGATAGTAATATGTTATTCTGTTTCACAGAAATATATTTGTCTGGCAATATTATTCAAGAAAAAAAGAGAAGATTTTTTACTTTGTCGTTGTTCAATTAAGTGCCATTTCTTTAGAAGATTTATGAAATAAAATAAGTTGAGTTGTCTTTTTTTCATTAAATAAGTGTCTAATAAAGAAATTTTAACTAAATTTTCCTTAATGTTGATCCCATGTATTAATTTAATTGTTTTGACTCTTACGTCATTATCAAAGTGGCAGAAACCACTTGGGCCCTTTTAATTAAATTTTAGCCCAAATTCAAATTATTATTATTTTTTTCAATTAAAGACCCAGTTTTTGGATTTAATTTTGAATTAAAGTGTACCAAAGGAATCTTCCTCACGCTACTATTTTCCTTGATGGTGGGCCATTGATCATTTGTAAGACAATAATATGAGTTAAATAATTTTATAATAATTGTTTTTTTGAAAAAAAAAATGTATGACAATTATTAATTTTTTCATTCATTTATACAAATTTAAAAATGATTGTTCAAGTCATAAGAGTAATTCTTTTTCTTTTTTTTTTCTTCAAATCAAAAAAAATAATAGACAGAGTTAAGGCATGAAGCCTTGATTACACAGAGGATGTTCTTAGTATATCTGCAACAAGCAGACTTGCAACCTCAGTAGGAGGGTCATTCAAAAAAATAAAGGGCTCTTGGTGATTAACCCCTAAATTAGCCAAGGGGTGATTCTACTTACACCACACTTTTGCCTCCTTACACCCTTCATATGAGATTGTTTTTTCTTCCAAATTTATCCATGTGTGAAATTACTTAAAGGACAAAATATTAAAATTAAATACATGTGATTATCTCCTTACACCTCTTGATCTTTAATCCCTACTTATGTTTTTCTTTTCTCAACTTTTCTTTTCTCTTACACATCTCTTTTGAAAAAATGATAATCATAGTGTTTTGATCATCAAAAAAAGCAATGGATGAAGAAATGGTGGTGAAAAACCATCAAAAAAGTAAAAATTGTGAGTTTTTTTTATTAGTTTGGTAGGTTTTTGTTTCACTTTTCTGGGCTGGTTTGCGACTTTTGTTCGGTGTTCGAAATCGAACAAAATAACATAGTTTAGTATCACAGTGCCGAACAAAAAATATAAGTTTAGTATCAAATTGCCAAATCAAAGATACATTTTCGGTAAATTACTGAACAAAAAATATAAGTTTTGTAGTAAATTGCCGAACAAAAATATAAGTCTGGTATCAAATTACCGAACAGGCCCAAATTACCATCTGGAACAAAGTGACTCTGTAAATGTATAGCAACAGAATGCTAGACAAATCTATTTTTTCCAACAACATAGCATTGGAGTAATTAAAATTCACTAGCATTTTATTATCGAACAAGCCTAACACAAACTATTACTACATTATTTGGAAGGAAGTGGCTCTGTAAATGTATAGCAACAAAAGGCTAGAACAAACAATTTATTTTGACGTTATAGTACCGAATTTTTGTAAATTGTTTTGCATTGTGTGACCAAACAGACACTTCAATGTGGACTCTACTGGCTTTGTTGGGAAGTGAACTGAAATTATCCAATTGAATGGTAACATAATGTTGGAAAACAAAATTTTATCCAGTAATATGGAACTAGAGTAATTCAAATTGTTTAGTATTGTATTACCGAACAAGCCCAGCACAAAGTATGGGTGTAAAGAGATGGGTTTTTAAGAGTTTTTTATTATAGGGTTTGTTTTGGTAATAAATTAAGCTGTAATGAGAATTCAATTTTTTTTTTAAATGGTGTAATAAGATGGAAGGTGTAAGGAGATAAAATAATGGTGTAAGTAGAATCACTCTTAGCCAAGTCATCAGCAGCTTTGTTTCATTATATGGGGATGTGTTGAATGGTGTATTTGCACCTCTACATCAGGAACTATGCATCTTCAAGGAGGGTTGTATGTTGAAAAGTTGGGCTAGAGTCTTCTTGGATGAGTTTAACAACTTGCACAGAATCAATCTCAATAGTAATGTCTCTCATTCCTTTCTTTAGTATAATAGTCAGGCCCCTATACAGTCCCCACAACTCTGCTTCCAAGCTAGTGGCTTCTTCTCTCAATAATGTGATCAGATTAGAATGCTGCATAAGTTTCAGTGGCTTGGAATGTGATCATAAGAGTAAAATTGGTAATGAGTCTCATGGTTAAACTTTATCGGATGTGTATCATAGAATTATTATAATATATTTGATTATAATGATAAAAAAAATATAATTAATTTTTGTTGGGCAAGGATAGAAGATAATCAAAATTTAAAATTGTTTATTCGATTAGTGTAAAATTATCTATTCCATTAATATAATATTTTAAGATATATATATATATATATATTTTTTTTTTGTTACAGGAAAATCCTCCTTACCCTCCCGCAGGTCCAAGACAGCGCCCCTTACAGAGATCACCAGGGTGTCCTGTTAGCCGTTTCGAGCGAGGAGACTATAACCTGAAAACTTGCCCCGACCTCCCAAGACAAGTTCCGCTTAAGTCAGGACTCGCACATCAGGGGAGTATTGAACCCACACCAAGTGCTGATTAGACAACTCGAGGTCTAACCTCCTAACCAACTGTGCTTCGCCCAGGAGATTAGCCCAAGGAGAAAAGAATTGAACTCAAGACTTTGGGACTTAAACCCCAAGCCTTAACCACAATACCACCCATTCTTGGGTTGATATATTTTATTTAATAATTCTATCAAACCAATTACACATAAGTTTGGTAAAGTTGACAAAACCTGACATATTGTGGCCATTTGTGGTTTTTTAAAAGTCTCACAACCCAATCTTCTCAAATAAATATTAAAAAATAAGAAAAAGAAGAAAAGACAATTTGGCACTTTTAAAAAGTAAATTTTTTTTGTGAGAGTGGTTATTTCGCCCTTTTTGAGTAATATTTTTATTATTTATCATATGATTTTTGTTATACTCCTTCCTGCATAAAATCGTAAAATTTCATTATTTCAACTAACAAAATTAAGTTGTAACACTGCATATATTTGTTCCAAAAATATTAACAACATGTTTAGTGTAATTTATTGAAGTTGTTTATAATTTATTTATTTATTTATTAAATTGTAAGTCTGGTTGATAGAACTTCAGTTTATAATTTACCAGAATTTTAATTTGATAAATCTTGTACTAAATTAAGGTCTCGTTTAAGAATTAATTTTTTAAACTAGTTTTTTAAAACTTTTCTATGAAGTGAATTTTTTTTTTATATGTTTGAAAATAACTTTTTTTTAAATTGCATTAAAATTCATAAAATTTTTAGAATTTGATTGATTGATTGATTTGTTTATTTATTTATTTTTGTGTGTGATTATTTTAAACTCCTAAAAAAAAAAAATTTGCCAAGCTTTAGATCCGAATAATTTTTATTGGTGGAGGACGAAGCAAAATGAAACCCGCAATTGTCGGTATGGTCCACAGTCTGATCAAATCCTTCTCTCTCTTCATTTTTTAACGATGACTTGATACTTGATGACAAAAGTGACAAAGATTTGTGAGAGTTGAATCTAATATTTTATATTATTGCGAATTTGTTAACGTCACCGTAACCGTCCTCATTTTATTTCTATATTTATGGGTAATAATTAAGATTCCCTAAACTATGAAATAATCAAGTAACCTCTTTTGGCAACCCACTCAAATCCTTTAATTTATTTTAGGGTAAAAATAAATCCATTCTTTGAGATTTATTTAAAATATAAATTATCTTGTGTTGTTTGAAAAATTACAAATACCTTATTGTTAGTATTTTTTATTTAATAGAATTAACTAAAAAAATAAAATTTATAATTGTTCTCCTATACAATAATAAAATTATCTAAATTATTAATTGAAATATATTTCTAACATCATTAAATACTGTTAATTGACTTGAGAATTTATTAATAAAATGAGCGATTTGTTAAAATATTAAACCTTATGAGGTGGAATGTAATTTTCAAAATCACAAAGAACAATTCGTATTTTAATCAAATATCAGGAAGTGTATTTATAACTTATCCTTTATTTTAATAACAAATAAAAAAAGTAGCTTAACTAGCTAAACAATTGAAACATCCATGGTCTTGTAACTGCTTTTTAAATTTTTAGAACAATATTTTATAATTTAATTATAAATATTGAATATTAAGTTGTAATAGTTTAACTTACTAATTTATTACTCAACATTCTAATTAGTGCAACAAAAACTAACCTTCATGAATTACACACCTTATCCAAACCTTAAGGATGTCGACCTCCTCCATTATATTTTTGTCATTTATTTATTTTTAAGCCTACATTTTCCATCAATTTTTTCTCTCTCTAATTTTTTTTATATTTTAATTTAAATTATTATCATTGTCCAAACTATATTTTTTAAATTTATTTGAGTTTGAAGTGCCTATTATGGTTCAGTGAGCCTAACTTCCAGTCTATTGCATGAAAAATTCATTCATTTTGTAAAATTTATTAATAAAATTATTCAAGTAAAAAATTAAATTGACGAGACATTGAAAATTATATAATTAAATCACATTTTTCTTTAAAAAATTAAAAGGCCTATTTGCAAAATCACATATTTTTATCCAAAAAACATGTCTAACTTTAGGGCAATGCTAGGGACCCCAAATAATCTACCAAATATTTTACCAAACTTCTTACATGGGTGTGGGATCCACACACATGTGGATTTGTGTGGGTCTTACACTCATGTGAGAGATTTGGTAAAATATTTGGTAGATTATTTGAGTTCATAGCATTTTTCCTAAATTTGTACTAAAAAATGTGAATAATAGAGGTGTTCGCGGTTCGGATCTGAAAAGTTTGCGGATCGGTTTGAATCCGCCTGCATTTATGCGGTTTGGGGAAAAGACAACCCGCAACCGCCCGCAGTGCGATTTACGGTTTGTGCGGATACGATTCGCAGATGTGCTGGCGGTTGCGAGTGGTTTGCGGATTGAATTTTTTTCTTCAAAAATTTATTTTTGAGCCTCATTTTTTCCCCTATTTTGTAAATATTTATTATTCAAAATCTTAAATCAAACCATAAACTAATACGAGCACATATTTCAAAATCTTAAACTAGAACTCCAGATTCATTAAGGAATTTAAAAATCCAAATTACACTTCATCTGAGACAAGTTCAATTATGTAACAATAATAATATGATCAATATTTATTTAGGATTGGTTTGGGATGTTCTAAAAAAGTGTACTTTTTGACTTATTGGCTTATATGGGTTGGGTTTGATATGATGTGTTAGAGAGGTGATGTGATTTAAGATAGTGACTTTTTGACTTATTGGCTTAAATAGGATAGTGACTTTTTGACTTTTTATATTATTTAGTTTATGCCAAACCAACCCTTAAATAGGATAGTGACTTTTTGACTTTTTATATTATTTAGTAGATGCCAAACTTGGCCTTAGTTTTCAGTTGATAAAATACTATTAGCAAATGTAATGCTAAAGTAAGTTTAAAGAATAAATGGTGTTTTGTTTTGGGCAAAAAATATGTAGGTGGGATACATGAATGAAATCAACGGTTTAAAAAAAATAAAATAAAAAGTGCGGGCAGGTTCTTGCAGGTGTTGGTTAAGTCCGCAACCTGCAAACATGCTATATTTCAAACCGCATCCGCCCGCATTGTATTTGCGAAACCGCTCATTTGTATGCGGGTTGGGAAGGTTAGGTGGTTTTTGCGGATCGGATAAACCGTTGCCCACCCCTAGTAAATATGTTATAGGACAATCTTCACTGTAATTAAATTAATTAATTCTGTTTGGGTACTAAACGACAAACAAAATATAAAGGAAAAATAAAGGAAATGAGAGAAAATGTTTGATTACAAAAATCAAACTAGAAATAGAATTAAATAAATAAAAACATATTTTATTTTGTTACCAAAACAAAATTAAAATCTAATTTAAATAAATAATAATAAAACATAAAATAAATAAATAACTTATTTGATTATAACCCAGGGGTGGGTGGCAACCTGGTAAGGGCCTGGGGTTTAAGCCCCTAGGTCCTGAGTTCGATTCCCCTCTGGGCCAATCTCCTGGGCGTAGCATAGTTAGTTAGGAGGTTGACCTCAGGATGCCTAATCAGCAGCTTGGTGTGGGTTTAATGCTCCCCCGCTGTGCGAGTCCTGACTTAAGCGGAGCTTGTCTTGGGAGGTCGGGACAAGCTTCCAGGTTATAGTCTCTTACTCGGAGTCTTGGGAGGTCGGGACAAGCTTCCAGGTTATAGTCTCTTACTCAGAACGGACAACAGGACACCCTGGTGATCTCCTCAAGGAGCGCTGCCTTGGACCTGCGGAAGAGTGGGAGGATTTTCCTGTAACAAAAAAAAAAAAAAAAAAAAAAAACACTTATTTGATTAATATCTAGAATATTATTCTGATCAAGTCTAGTGTTCGACACTGTGTCCTTAAGACAAATTCGTCGAGGTCGGGACAAGCTTCCAGGTTATAGTCTCTTACTCGAAACGGACAACAGGACACCCTAGTGATCTCCTCAAGGGGCGCTGCCTTAGACCTGCGGGAGAGTGGGAGGATTTTCCTATAAAAAAAAAAAAAACTTATTTGATTAATATTTAGAATATTATTCTGATCAAGTCTAGTGTTCGACACTGTGCCCTTAAGACAGATTCGTCATCTCCACGGTGCTTTCAGAATATGGACGTCTATCTCCCAGGATGAAATGATCAACAACAAATAAATGCAGTACTATAATTTATTTGTTCAACGAACACACTTAGTGTATATACTCTTTCTTACAAAAATTAAATGCAGCAATATGAAGAGAATAGATGCAGAATTATTTTGGACGAATTTAGTGAGATCAATAACAAATAAGGGCTAGTCTATTTATAGATGGATTGGTGGCTTTCCATTTTGAATTAAACAGATACAGTACCTGTTCAATTTGAATTAAACAGATACAAATATGTTGAAGGCACTATTTGGTTTTGAATTTTGAACATATACCCGAATCTGTTGCACAGATAAAACTGGTTTTGGGTTTGAATCTGGACAGATTCGGATCTGTGTAAAACCTGTACATAATTCAAAAATTGAAATTAATCTAGACAGAAATTCGGACAGATTTTATTTCAAAAAATAAAATTTAAATTCAAATGTTTTTGGCCCAAAAATATTAGTATTGGGCCGAACAAGCCCAACCCAACCGCACACCATGCACCCGCGCCTAGCCCGCCTGACCGGCCGGTGGCGCGCGTGGTGATTTTTTTGGGTCCAATGGGTCTAACCCATAATCTCCCTCTCTACAAAACTTGAGTACCCTTTGAGGCATATCCCAAGTTCCAATCTCATGCCTTATAAACCCCATTCAAAACTTCCCACAAAATCAATGCGGGACAAGCCATTTTCCAATCTTAAGGAATTTCCACAAAAACTCCATTTTCATGGAGCTCACTTCAATTTTTCATTCACTCGATAATGGTTTTGAGCAACCAAATATACCACGTGAATCACAACGCGGCATAGAACGCGTCACCATTTTGACCCGCGAAAATCGACGCACGGGGCCCACCTAAAAAATAGACCAAACTTAGGAAAAAATTATGATTTGACCAAGAATTTTCCCAACCATTTCTAACATATGTTATTAATGTTGAATTAATACTGCGTAAATTTTTGTCACGACCCAAACCCGCCCCTATAGGTTTAGCGATGTAACCGGCCAGTAATCCGTGGATTACCTACGGCCTCCAAATAGAATAATAAATATTAAGGGGCTGCGGAAGCAATATTGTAAAATAGACAAGGTCCAATGAGCTGTGATGACATACATGAGACAGTAAATTTTTAGAATTTATTTATATACATGGCATGCCAGTCAAAGTACACCGATATGTACAGAATATTTACATAAGTACGCCCCAAGATCCGACTTTACAAAAACACTACCACTGACTAGCATGAGATATAAAACTGCCACGGCATCAGGCCTCAGGCGGAACCTCCTCGGGAGGTGCAACAGGTGGCTGACCAAAAACAAAACAGAAGGCCGTCAACTCTGGCCAGGATCTTGTGCCGGCTCACCTACATATATATAGTAAACTGTGAGCGAAAGCCCAGTGAATAATAACAGAGTAAAGATTTTAATGAATGATGTCCATCACAGAGTTAGAAACCAAAGTTCATATCAGGAACACAATTATATCAGAAATAGAGTCTTATGCATTTCAGATTTCCAATCAGAAACAGATTCAGATATATGCTCATACTCATAATCAAACTCAGATTTTGCATAAGATCATATGTGGTACACCCATTAGCTATCAGATCAGGCAGGTCCGAAGACCACAACAGGCAGGTCCTAAGACCACAACAGGCAGGTCCGAAGACCACAACAAAGTTGGTACCAACGACCACAATGGTCCATATCTTGCGCGCAAGTAGCCATGGTATTGTTACCCCAGGCAAGGGCCATAGGCCACGGTATTGTCACCTCCGGGCGAGGGCCATCCGGACTAAGGGTGCCACAAATACTTTTCAGAAAAACTGGACATTCATTCATTCATTTCCAACATATCATAGCTTTTCAAAGAATCAATCATTTCGTATCATAGTATACTGAAAATACATAACATTGAACATAACTTTACAAAGTTATTACTCACAGTGGGCGTTGATACAAGTAGACGAAGTCAAGAGGGTCAAACGGATTGCGGCACGTGACCTACATAACACATTACGGATACACACTTTGAAATATGCACTCAAATGTACAAAACTTGCATCCACGGTTCTAAGTGTGTACCTAACCCCTTACCCTTATTATGGAGCTTTAAACATAGCCTAGGAATGCCTAGGATGGAATGAGGGTGCAAAATTTCCTTAGAAAATGTTTTTCAAAAGTTGCTGAAAACAGGGGTCTCGCTCGAGCGAGATTCCAAAATCAAAGGCCTCGCTCGAGCGAGACTTCCCTCGCTCGAGCGGTCTGATGAACAGTGAAAATACTGGATGCTGATTTTTTCCGCGCGATAGTCGCTCGATGCTCGCTCGAGTGGAGCCCTGGACAAAGGTGCTCGCTCGAGCGAGGAATCCTTCGCTCGAGCGAGGAAGTCAAATATGGAATTTCCAGATTTGTCTCCCAAGTTCGAACTAAGCATTCTACAACCCAAAACTCAACCTCTTGGGCCCAAATTCTGGAAAAACACTTTAAACACATAGTACATTAAGTTCCAAAAGCCAATTTATAAAATCATTGCCCAAGAGTGAGTCAATTTGAGCACCATTCCATAAATTTTCAAGAACCAAGTGGTTAAACAAACATGCATGAGTTCAAATACATTTCAAAGCTTCAAATCATGATCCAAGGCAACATTAAACTCAGAATTTTGATGAATTCATAGACTTTAGCAAAAATATGCACATGCATGTAGAAATTTAATACCCAACAACTTCAATTTCTATGGACATGTACATGCATGCACTAAATAAGCTTAATTTCAATATGTTAAACCCCTTCCTAACTTGATTCATCAAATTAACCAAGAATCATGCAAGATTAATCTAAATCCTAGTTCAAGGGGGTGAATTCTCTACCTTAACTCTTCAATGGCAAGCTTAGAAGCTCTAGTTTGCACACCACCCTTCAATTCTCCAAGTCTCTAGCCAAAAATTCTTGTTGGAGCTAAGTTTTCCTCCTCTCCCTATTTCTCTCCCACGTTGGTCTCACAAATGATGTAAACAAAAGTTCCAAGACTAAGCCCAAAGGTTGTCTTAGTTAGTGGCATTCAATGGCACTATTGTAATTAAACTAGGTTCATTATTAAAATGTTATTTAATCTGATTCAAACATTCCAAATCGAATTTTAATTGAACCTACCATAAAATCATAAAATCTAACTAGTCCAAAACACTAATCAATTTCAGAATCGGGTGCCGATAAGGCTTCCAATTTGCAGTTTAAAGTTTAAAACACGAACAGATATTCCGACACCGCTCAAATCAAAACACATAATTCATGCAATGCACATGCAAATAAATTCCAGATTTTTCCCTTAATTATTATTAGACATAATTAAGTCCCAATTAGCGTTAATCAGGGTCGGGGTTATTACAATTTTATATACGGGAAAGACTATGGTACACATCTCTCTAGGGGTGTGTACCATATATACCTTATGAAAAATGCTTTTGGCCCCCAGTTCCCTTCGACCCCCAGCTGATGTGGCGTAGCGGGATTGCTCAAATTTTTTTATTTTTATTTTTTTGTTTAAACCTTGCTCTCACAGCCCCCACGTGGAGGTGGGGTGCTGGGGGTCACCCTCACTGGGGGTTCCCAGCACTACTGCATACCTTATAATTATAGAAAAAATGATATAATTTTATATTTTTTGAACTATAACTAAAAAAAAAAGCATACCTAAAAAAAAAAAAAAATTATAATTAAATATCTTAAAATAATATTATAATTAAAGAAAAATTAATCATAACTAAAAATACATATGATATGAGAGGTATATAATGGAATTCTCATTTACATATTGATTGAAAGTAGTGAAAAATTTGCTGAAAAAAAGAAAAAAAAAAGAAAGAAAGAAGAAGTAAGAAAAGGAGAGTTGGCTAACAAATGAAGGCCAAATCGACGCCGCAGAATAAAAAAATGTACCGCGAAGCAGGCAGTAAGGCTGAGCCCGAGGGGTGGGGCAATTTAAGAATTTAGTGAAAAGTCAATTTTTTTATTTTTTTATCAAGTTCTTCCTAAAATATCACAAAAAAATCATTAAAAACAAGGCATTTAAAAAAAAAAAAATCATTAAAAAAATTAAAAATTCAAAAAACCAACATTTTACGACTTTTTCAAAACACCAGCGTTAAAAACTACACACATCAGCACATATAAACATCAACAACAGCGAAGGCGAGACGAGAGGAGGAAGTAGTAGATGCCAGAGGAGAGGCGGGTGGTTCCGGACCTCTCTCTTTTTTATCTCCACATCCATTTCCTCCCCTCTCCACACGATCCCTCTCTCTCTAAAACTCTCTCTCTCTCTCTCTCTCTCTCTCTCTCTCTCTACAGAGAGAGATTGTGTTGTGTTGTGTTGTGTTGTGGCATTGATCAACAACTATGTCTGTGCAGTCAGTGCCTCAACTTCTCTACTCCAATGGCCAGTCTCTCAAACCTCCTTCTTCTTCAGTCTTCGCCTCTAACAGAGGCGGCCTCTTGTTCGTCGATTTCGTCGGTCTCTGCTGCAACTCCTCCAGGCGAACTCCACGGAAGAGACTCGGAGCTTCTTCGACTACTCAGAGGTTTCACGGTTTATCAGCTAAGAACTGGTCTTCAATCAGAGCTGTTCTCGATCTTCAACGCCTCCATAATTCATCGGAACAGTCCTCGGATTCCAGACCAAAGGTCTTGTTCATTTATTTACTAGTAATTGTGCTGCAATGAATTTGTGTGTGAATTTACTGTTTTTTTTTTTGTTTGTTTTAAATGACTGTTTATTTTGTAGCTAAGTTTTAAGTATGTTGCATTTTGAAATAATTTGCTTGATTTTGGAAATTTATTTTGGTATTTCGCATTTGTGAACTATCGAATGCTTTGTGAAATTGTGATGCTGTTTGGCAGGAGTATAGTTTCAATTTTTTATTTTATTTTTTATTTTTCTCTCTTATAATGTAAATGGACCAAGATTCGAGTTCACTGCGGGCTGGATTTTGATTTTGAAGGGAGTTGATTGTTCCAATTATAAGGATAGTTTTTTTTAATTTTTTTTTTATTTTAAATATAAAGAAGAGCAATTTGAGTCTGCAATTTTTTTTTTCGTCAATCGTTAAGGATTAATACAAATAGACTGTATATGTACTGAACTAGCATAGTAGCATCGTGTTTAAATTGTTATAGAGCTGTAGCTATTGACTAGAATTTGATGTGGTGGAACTGTCAAAGCAATTCTAACTCTATTATGGGTTGACTTATGCTGGAGTTGGGTGGGTTGCTACAGGCTGGTGGTCCCCAAAAGACTGCTATTTGTTTGTGCAACCTTTTCTTATCTAGAACACTCTTGTTGTTGAAGACAGGCGTTTCCTCCTCCACTCCCTCTTGGTCTTCTTCACTGACAAGATTATTTATTTTATTTAAAGAACCAAAAGAAAGGAGATGCCCTTTGCACACGCATTGTGCTCTACATAAAGTAACCTACACTATTGACACAAAAGGCATGTCGAAAACACTTTCTTTAATTAGAAGATACACTATATAGCCTAACATTTAACCTGATGTGATACCTCAAAATGAGAGAATATACTAATTTTGTTAGCATTGCTTTAGTAACTTGCCATTGATTGTTTTCTTTTTTTTGTTACTTATCAAAAAGAAAAAAAGAAGGTTATCTTTGATTTGTTTACTTTCTATTTCAGTGCTTTTAGGCTATTATTTTTGTCCATTTATGTCATATGATAGGGTTGTGACTACAATTAAATCATTTGCAAGTATTGCATCAAGGGTCACTTTTGATTCCATACATATTTACTTTAGTCATGGATGAATTAACTAAACACAGTTAGGATGATGTCCCATGATGTATATTGGTTGCATCTGATATTGTTCTATTGAATGAAACTAAGGAAGGAATTAACAAAAAATTAAAAATTTGGAGAGAAGCACTCGAGTTGAAAGGATTTAAAATTTGTAGAAATAAAAAGGGAATGTAAATTTCTTGACTGTATAAGTAGAAATAATGGACAAGTGAAGATTGATAACAAATAGTGAATTTTTCGTTATATAGGTTCGATTATTAATAAGGGCTGTGAGGTTGGAGATGATGTGATCCATAGAATCAAAGTAGGTTGGGTCAACTAGAGGAGTTCATTTGGCGTATTGCGTGATTGATGAATACTAACAAATTGAATGAAATTTTTTATAAAACAAAACAACTATAAGGCTAACAGTGCTTTACAAGACAAAATGTTAGGCAACTAAAAAAACAATACATTTATAAAAAAAAGTGTAGTTGAGATGAAAATGCTCGGATGGATGTGTGGCAAGATTGAAAAAAATAGAATTAGAAACGAATATATTCATGAAATAGTAAGAGTATCACTAATTGAAGATAACTTGAGGGAAAGCACACCTAAAATGGGTTGATCATGTACAGCGAAGATCTATAGATGCAACGGTAAGGAAAAGTATTATGATCACCATAAATAGAAATGTTGGGGAAAGGGAAAGACCTAAATTGACATGGGATGTGAAAAAGAACATGAATTTATTTAATTTAACTAAGCATATATCCCTTGACAGGGCAAAATAGCAAAGAATGATTCATGTCTAGACAATTGATTGGGACAGAGGACTTAGTTTGGTTATGTCAGGCATCACTGACACACAACTAGTGGTAGTCAGATTTAAGGCAATTTGTTGAGATATCATTTGATACTTGATTAAATTACCCGATACTTTGTTATTTTGGTAAGCAACTTTTATTCAAAATTTTCCATGTTAGTTCAAATGCATATTTGGCAGCACATCTAAGTATTGGTCAATATTGAAAACCAATCATCCCAAAACATAAATGGATTAATTGTGATAAAAATTATGTGATGCCATTAAGTGTTGCATGCATCCCTTGCCAATCAGAAGAAAGTGTTGCATGCATCCCTTCCCCCCCAAGACATTCTATCCGTTGACGTCCAATGATGGCTTTATCATTATTTAAAAGGTCCATCAGTATTGTATTGTTGTCGACCTCCTTACAGTAATGTCACTATTTTTTTTCTCTTTTATGAGATGTTGTTTTCTGCTATGATTTTAAATGTCTGTTCTTTTCATTTCTCTATTATGCATGTTTCGATTGTGATATGAGTGTTCTATCTATGAGTTTCTACGTGCTTTGATGAACTGAGTTGTATGCTTTTCAGGTTGCAAACTTGGATGATATAATATCAGAGAGGGGGCCTGTGGAGTTGGATTTATTGCCAATTTGGAAAATAAAGCCTCACATCAGATTATTAAGGATGCTCTTACTGCTCTTGGTTGCATGGAACATCGTGGTGGTTGTGGAGCAGATAATGATTCTGGTGACGGTTCAGGACTGATGACGTCAATTCCATGGGATCTTTTTAACAATTGGGCCAACAAGCAAGGGATTGCTTCCTTCGATAAGTTGCACACTGGTGTTGGAATGGTTTTCCTTCCCAAAGATGACAACCTTATGAAAGAAGCCAAATCAGGTAGCTTTAAAGAGCTTTGTGCAATTCGAAATCTTGCAATTTTTCTTTCGTTTACGAAAATAATAGAATGTATACAATTCTTTAAATGGTTGTTCGTGCATGATGAACAATTGCATTTATGATATTGTTAAAGATACTTCTTTTGAAAGGATATAATTGGTACTATTATGTTATCCACATCCGTGTGTAAGTATAGACTTGCATTTAAAGTGAATGTTGTGGATATATGGATGTGAATGATATTATTGGGAGAATTTTATTTATTTTATTTTTATTTTGTAAGAAGGTTAAATGCCTGACTGAGTGAAACATAATGGATGATAAGGAGCATGATTCAAACTTACTGTTGATGCACCTAGCTGGCATAACAATAGCCCGGACATTGTAAATTTACTATTTACAAAAATTGAAATTTTGGTAGGAAATTAATTAAGAGTATTTAGGGGGTTAGGCATAGGAGTTGGGTTGTGTTCCCTTCTTGTGGAATGTCAGGGGTGTTTTAATTATATGGGATGATAGGGTATTGACTGACGCTGTAGTATTAGTAGGAGCTTTTATGGTTTCAGTTAGGTTTGCAATAATGATGGAAGTGAATGATGGTCATTGGGAGTGTATGGACCCAATAGATGTTGAGAAAGTCTTTGTGGGATGAGTTTAGTAGCCTTTTTTTGGGTTATGCTATCCTAACTGGTGTTTGGGCATTGATTTTAATGTTAATAAGAGTGATTTCAAAAAAAACTGAATGGCAGCAAAGTCTCAAGACATATGAAAGATTTTGATGCTTTTATTAGTGATTGCGACTTAATTGGTCCTCTTTTGCTTGATGTTTATTTTACTAGGTCAATTTTTTAGGAAAACTTGGATAAATTTCTATTTTCTTTGGTGTTGGAAGAAAAATTTCCGAATTGAAATAGGAGGTACTTCCTAGAGTACTTTTGTTTCATTGTGTGGTGGTTATGGAAAGTTGTCCTTTAAATAGGGGCCTACTTCATTTAGATTTGAAAATATGTGGTTAGATCATCATTTGTTTAAAATGTGTTTTCAAGAGTGGTGGGAAAATGGTAGGGTTCAAGAGTGGGAAGGTTTCAAATTTATGAAGAAACTTGAGTTAGTCAAGGGAAAGTTGTAAGTTTGGAATAGGGAGGTTTTTGTTGAATTTGACGAAGATAAAAAGTGAGATTATTAGAAGGATTGAAGAATTGGATAGATTAGAGGCTGGCGGTGGATTCAATGACTCTTTAGTAGGGGAAAGAACAAAGTTGAAAATTTCCAGGCGTGATGCCTGAGTTCGATGACGTGCTCCCTTACCAAGTGTAATGCCTAGGTTCTTTAAGACCAAGGGGTTGGCACCTGGATTTGAGTCTTACTGCTGCGAATACAGTTTTGCTTCCCTATTCCCCTGCTGCAGATTGTAAAAATTAAAATTAAAAACCAGGCCGTCTTTCTGGATTTTTGTAAACAATTCCTGTGACTTGAACCTGCTTCACAAGGCTTGGGCTGGATACACATGTTACGGTCAGTAAGTGCTGCTATATTAGTATCAAAATAAAGAAGTGGCAGATATATGGTTTTATGTGATTATAATTCTGTAATTTTCTTTTCCTTTATCAGTTATCAATCTTCATGTGATTATTTTTATGGCATATATATGTTGGCATATGTTCGAATTTGTTTTTTTGGATTTTTATATCACTTGTGGTCCTATTGTGCTACATTTTGTCAGAATACTTTCATCCTCTTTTATTGTTTGATGATCTCTTAGTTCTAGTTCTAGTCATTCCGGTTTTTTTTTGTACTTGTATTCAGTTTTCTAAATGTGGAAATAATTGTTTCTGTAGTTATTATTAGCATCTTTAGACAAGAGGGTCTCGAGGTGCTTGGATGGAGGCCTGTTCCTGTAGATACTTCTGTCGTTGGTTACTATGCAAGAGAAACCATGCCCAATATACAGCAGGTTTTTGTTAGAGTTGTTAAAGATGAAAATGTCGATGATTTTGAAAGAGAATTGTATATTTGCCGGAAATTGATTGAAAGAGCAGCCAGCTCAGAAGCTTGGGGAAATGAGCTTTATTTCTGTTCTTTGTCCAATCAAACAATGGTTTACAAGGGAATGCTTCGTTCAGAAGTTCTTGGTAGATTCTACTTTGACCTCCAAAGTGATCTTTATAAATCTCCTTTTGCTATTTATCATCGGAGGTACAGCACAAATACTAGTCCTAGGTGGCCTCTTGCTCAACCAATGAGGTTACTTGGTCATAATGGAGAGATCAATACCATACAGGTTACAGTTTCTCTATTCATATGCTGTAGCTTGCCTAATAGAGTGTTACTTCGTATTCCTTTGTTTTGATGCCGAAGCCTTTATGCAGGGAAACTTGAATTGGATGCAATCTCGAGAGACCTCATTGAAATCTCCTGTTTGGTGTGGTCGGGAAAATGAAATTCGTCCTTATGGAAACTCAAAAGCATCTGATTCTGCAAATCTTGACAGTGCAGCGGAAGTATGGGCTATTGCTTCTTTATTCATATAATCTGCATATTTGCCGCTGCTACGTGTTTTCAGGAATGCTTCTTATAAATTGACTCACTGAAAATAATGAAGAAAAAATTAATTGGATTTCACATACAAATCTTATGCTTAACTGGAGTATCAAGGTCTGGATTTCACATACAAATCTCTATTGTGAGATTTCTTTCTAGCATGGCTGGCTGCTAAATGTCTTTTGAGATCCTTGAAGCAATTCAGAATTTGTTTTCTGAAAAACACTAAAAACTAGTTTGGTGAAAAAATGATGAAAACTTCAAAAACACTCATAATTTTCTTAATTGTTTTCTTTCCTTTTTGTTTTTGTTTTTGTTTTTATGCGTCTGTGTGTGTGCGCTTGCGTGCATGTGTGCACAAAATAGTCTTTGAAAATTCAAATACATCTTTTCGGTATTTGTTTTCACCAAACTAGTTTTTATTATTTTTCAGAGAACATATTCTGAAAATGAAACCAAATAGAGTGAATAGATTTCATGGGAAAAAAAAAGAAGAAATCCTTGTTTGCTATGGTCTTTTAGTGATGGGAACTGATGCAGTCGATAAGAGGCTGAAGGAGCAGATTTGGTGAGAAATTTCTTAAAAATAAGTTAAAATACAAGGTATGGCCTACTTGGGGTTTCTACTAATCAAGCCTTCTGTTATAGTTTGGCCTTATTTTATGTCTTGTTTAGATCATGAAGTAGTGCTTACATGGCAGCCATGTCACTCTTGCGTGGATGCCATGTTGGTATAGTGGGCGGTCAATGGCGGACCCAGAAATCTTATTAAGAGGGGCCAAAATTTATATAATCATAAATTGATTATAAATTTTATTTTATCACTTTTTTACAAAAGTTTTTTATAAGCATATTGTATTAATTTATTTTTTTATAAGTATAAAAATTAAATATTATCATTATATCTACAAATAATGTTCATTATATCTACAAATAATGTTTTTAGTCAATACACATTTACAAGACAAAAATATTTGAAACAAGATTATAAACTTCATTTACACATTGTACAAAAATATAAGACCAAAAAACAAAAAAATATAAGTAACTTTTCACATTGATCATAGTCACATTAGGTCATAAACCAAAACTAATTACAGCTATAATAGAAGGTCATTTGGGTTATAATCAAAGTCACTATAATGACTCACAACGAATACCACTTTGAGACATAATTAGAATCATAATAAGATGTAATTAGTTTTAATTTAATAGTTTTTAAGCTACACACTTATAACCAAAACAATATCAATTGATAAAAAATATCAATTTAGACTAAAATTTATGTAATAGCATGACTCTAGTAAAATGGTTCAAATAAATTGGCTCTTTTGAGAACCTCAAGGGGTTGGCCTAGTGGGCATGAGTTGGGGCTTGGGGGGTGTGCTCCCTCCAGGTCTCAGGTTCAATACTCACTAGTTGCAATAAGCTTCTTTGGGCCAGTCTATATAGGGCATTTTCTTTGGTTTTAAATGGGGCCCCGCAAGTGGGTGGTGGATTGGTCCGCCTGGATTAGTCAAGGTGCATATAAGTTGGCCCGAACACCCAGTTATCAAAGAAAAAAAAGGCTCTTATGAGGGAATAAAAGAAAAAAGTACTGAGGGTTGGAGGGGCCAACTCTTAAGAAATTATGGGTTCAACAAGAATATATACAATACTATTGAAGGTAACGGAAATGGATGCAGGGGCAGGGGCAGTGGCAGTGGCCACCCCTAGCCAGCCATTGTGTCTGCCACTGTGGGCGGTCAAAGAGTCTCTTCGACTCGGCATAAATTGGAAGCATCTTTTTCATTTGTGATTGTCTAATAGGTTATGTTTTGAACGAATGTCACCCTTTTGTGTTTTTGATAAAGTTGGCAGTAGTGAGAGTCCTTTGTTTTTTTGATGAGGTTAGAATTTGTGGATGTAATTAATGATTTAGAAGAGTGCAAGTATAAATATTATTTTGGAAGATGGGGTGTAGCTATGCTCTTTTCCTACTCTTCTCTTTGTTGTGATTTCTTGTTTATAAACCTTCTTTCTTCCTCCCTCTTATTCACCCACATCCGGTCATAATACTGTGTTTTTGTTGGGTTTTTATGATTTTTTGAGTCCAATGTATTTGAGGAGATATATATTCTGTCAAGCTCAGCTGTAGTAGACTCATAGTCATAGTGCGACTCTGCTTCTACTCATGCCCAACAATTATAAAATTACCAAAATACCCCTAACCACTAAAACCTAATATAATGACGTAAAATTTATCTAGATACTAAATTAAAATAAGCACAAATGAGAACTCTATCATTCCAAAACTTCACTCCATGATATCTTAAACGTGCTTCATGTGAAATTGCAGATTTGTTCTTTTTATTCTTTCCATGCTCGTCATCACTGTCTCAGTTTGTTTTGGGTGGGTAGGGGGTTATGTATGCTGCAACTCATTTATCTATTTGTACTTTTTTGTTCATTAATATGAGACTGCTTCAGACGGTCCATCCTTTTAATATTCTGATTCATTAATTGAATGTTTGACACAGCTTGTTTGTCTGACTAGTCCTTCCCTTTTGTACTGTTTAGTTTTTAATAAAGAGTGGCCGTAGTCCTGAGGAAGCTCTAATGATTCTTGTCCCAGAGGCTTACAAGAATCATCCAACTTTGTCGATTAAGTATCCTGAGGTAATTTATGTTGGCAATTCAAAATTAAAAAGCATCAATCAATATATGCTTTTGGCAAAGGTCCTTTGCTTTAGTGCATTGAGATTTTTTTTTGGGGCTTAAACATGGCTATTCTTAAGTGTACTACTTCGTAATTTAAGTTCATAGGATGTATTGTTATTCTCAACCTGAATCCATCTATTATGTCTGACTTCTGAACTGTGTAGTTACTGTGACCTTATGAAATTCATTTGATATTCCTTGCGAAGGATACTCAGTATTTCTCTGTTCTTAGGTTGTTGATTTTTATAACTATTACAAGGGTCAGATGGAGGCTTGGGACGGACCTGCTTTACTCTTATTTAGGTAATACTTCCAAAGTCACTTATTGCCATTTTATGGTTACACAGTGATTGTATTACTGAATTCTGTGACTAAGAAAAGCAAATAACTGAAAATTTCAAAATCCTAATGCAAATTAAATAATGATGATATGGGCTAATTCCAAGTGTTTTAAAGGGAATTGGAGTTGCAATAATCAATATGAAATTGGCAATTGATAAGTTCTCAGAATTATGGGGTGTCGGGGAATGGCTAGCATACTAGATCACACTGGAGATAGTGAAAATTTTAGTTAGGTAATACTTCAACCTCTAGATGGCTTGATATACAGTATTGTAACTGATGCTGTGGGTAATCTACAGGTTCCCTCATATATGATATAACCTTGAAAGTGGGCCCAGTTTTATATGTAATTATGGTACCCAAATGCTTTGGTTTTTTGTTTCATTGATGTCAGTTAGCTATTTTAGAGGCTGCTTGGCCTAATGCTAAATGTTTGCCATTAACATCTTTGGGTCACGGAAACAATTTCTCTAGAAATGGGGGTAAGACTGCATACATCTCGCCTCCCCAAACGCCGCTTTAGCGAAAGTCTCTTGCATCGGGTCACCTTTTTTTATATATATATAATGTTTGATGGCTAGTTTTTCTTCTTTTCTGTAAAAATTATCCGGAAGATGGATTTCCTATGTGAACAATCTTAATGTGTGGTTGCATTTTTCGCTTGTTAATTTTTGGATAATTTTTTTTACACCACTGCATTTTGTCTTTTCTTTCTTTGTTTGTGATGCCACAGTGATGGAAAAACAGTTGGAGCTTGTCTTGATCGGAATGGACTTCGCCCTGCTAGATATTGGCGCACCATAGACAATGTTGTCTATGTTGCATCTGAGGTGTGTTCTGTTCTCTTTATCACAATAATTTTTTTGTCTTAAACTGTAGACACTTACAAGAGTTGGATAAGATCATGCATAACTCTGGTTTAGGTTTTTTCCCTGAGGCTTGGCTTAACTTGCAATTCTTAGGAGCTTGAGGAACTGAGCTTGAATGCCACTTTCCCTGCATATGTGATCCGAAGGTTTAGAGAAGAGAAAAAGTTAGAGAGTGAGTTAGACTTTATTCCCTTTTATATTAATAATACTGAGTAATTATAGGAGTGTCATAAGGCATAATATATGGGCCAGCTCATTACACCAATCAAGGAATAAATAAGAAGAAAATACAATCACATATTTCCTATTCTAACTTGTTGTCTATTCTAACACTCCCCCTCAAGCTGTTGCGAAGATATCTCTCATGCTTAGTTTGTTGAGAATGCAATGAAATGGTTTGCTCCCTAGCCCCTTGGTGAGAATATCGGCTAGTTGCTCTCCAGTTGGCTAGTTGCTCTCCAGTCTTCACAAATGGAATACATATGATGCCATTAGTGAGTTTTTCTTTGATGAAGTGCCTATGAATCTCCACATGCTTAGTTCTATCATATTGAACTGGATTATGAGTTATGTTGATTACGGCCTTGTTGTCACAGTATAGTTGCATGGAGTCAGTCTGATGGATTACCAAGTCTTCCAATAGTAGTTTAATCCATAGTAACTCACATACATCCTGAGCCATAGGCCTGAATTCTGCTTCAGCACTAGATCTAGCCACCACATTCTGTTTCTTATTTCGCCATGTGACTAGGTTGCCACCTACAAATGTGCAGTATCCGGAAGTTGATCGTTTGTCAGTGATTGATCCAGCCCAATCTGCATCAGTAAATGCCTCCACATTGAGATGGCCATGTTTTGAGAAATAGAGACCCTTTCCAAGAGAAGGCTTCAGGTATCTCAGGATTCTCACAACTGCCTCCAGTGGGAAGTTCTAGGAGCATGCATAAACTGGCTCACCATGCTCACGGTAATGGCAATGTCGGGGAGTTTGCCCACCAGTCTCTGGTATCTCCCCCTGTCCACTGGATCTCTCTCTTGATTTTCACTCAGTTTCTGGCCCGGTTCTAGAGGTATATCATATGGTCTACCTCCAAGTATGCTAGTTTGCTTTTGCAAGTCAAGTACATACTTCCTCTGACATATGAAGATGCCATCCTTGGACCGAGCCACTTCAATGCCCAAAAAATACTTCAAATAGCCTAAGTCTTTGATTTCAAACTCTTTGGCTAAGTATTCTTTCAAACGAGAAATCTCTTGACATCATCTCCTGTCAGAACAATATCATCAACATAGACAATAAGAGCTGTGGTCTTACCAAGTGAGGAGTGTTTCACAAACAAGGTGTGATTAGCTTGACTTTTCTTAAACCCATATTTCAGCATAGCTTGAGCAAACCTTTCAAACCAAGCCCTAGGAGATTGCTTTAACCTATAAAATGACTTTCAGAGCCTGCATACTTTACCGTTGGACTGAGCATTTGCAAAACCAGGGAAATATCCATACAGACCTCTTCTGCTAGGTCTCCATGAATGAATGCATTCTTCACATCAAACTAATGAAGCGGCCAATCCAAATTTGCAGCAAGAGAGAGCAAGATTCTCACAGAATTCATCTTAGTAACCGGTGCAAATGTCTCTGGTAATCCACCCTAGAAGTTTGAGTGAAGCCCTTAGCAACCAGTCTTGCTTTGTACCGTTCTATGGAACCATTTGCTTTGTGTTTTACCGTGTACACCCACTTACACCCAACTGGATTTTTGCCTCTAGGTAACTCCACTAACTCCCAACTGCCACTCTTGCTGAGAGCTCTCATCTTTTCCATCATGGCATGTTTCCATTCAGGAATAGAGAGAACATCCTAAAAATTAGTAGGTAGACTTAAAGAAGACACTTTAGACAGAAAAGCTTTATATGAGGAAGACAGATCAGGGGGTGTTTTGATATTGTGGGATGAGAGAGTTGTTTCTGAGTGTGAAACAATAGTGGGGGAGTTTTCACTATCAATTAGGTTTAGGAACTTAGATAATTCGGAGTGGTGGTTGACAGGGTTTATGGCCCTAACAGGCCTTCTAGGAGAAAGGATTTTTGGGAGGAGCTAGCTGGATTATTTGGGTTGTGTTCACCAAATTGGTGTATTGGGGGGGATTTTAATGTGGTTAGGACGGTTTCAGAAAAACTTAATGGGATTAGAACGACTAGGGGGATGAGAGATTTTGACTCGTTTATACGAGAGTGTGAGTTGGTGGATCCTCCTTTGTGTAATACCAGATTTACTTGGTCTAATCTTCAAGAGAATTTGGTGTGCTGTAGACTGGATAGATTTTTATATTCTTTGGGGTGGGATGGGGTTTTTCCCAATTCAAGACAGGAATCGTTGCCTAGAGTAGTTTCAGATCATTGTCCTATTGTGCTCGAAAGTTGTCCATTAAAATGGGGTCCGACGCCTTTTAGATTTGAGAACATGTGGTTGGAGCATGCATGTTTTAAGCGAAATTTTGAGGAATGGTGGTCCAATGCTAGTTGTCATGGCTGGGAAGGTTTTAAGTTTATGAGAAAGTTGAAGATGGTCAAGGAGAAGATAAAGTGTTGGAATAGGGAGGTGTTTGGGATTTTGGAATCTTCAAAAAAGGAGGTGATGAGTAGAATAGTAGAGTTAGATGATTTGGAGGCGCATGGGGGTTTAGTTGAGTCATTGAGAAGGGAAAGATCCGAGTGTAGATTGAAACTGGAGGAGTTGACTTTTAGGGAGCAAATTCTTTGGGCTCAAAAAGCAAAGATCAAATGGTTGAAGGAAGGGGACGTTAGTTCAAAATTTTTTCACAAGGTTGCAGATGGGAAAAGAAAAAAGAAGTTCATCAAGAGATTAGAAATAAGTCCAGGGGTTGTGGAGGACAGGGAGAGTCAGATTGTCAGTGGCATTTATGAGTTTTATTACCAACTTTATTCGAAGGAAGAGATAAGTAGACCGGGGATTGAAGGACTAGAATGGGGAACCATTGATCCGGAAATTGCAACATGGCTTGAAAGGCCTTTTGATGAAACAGAAATTCGAGAGGCGGTTTTTGATTGCGATAGAGATAAAGCTTCAGGTTCGGATGGTTTCTCTATGGCTGTCTTTCAAGATTGTTGGGAGGTGGTGAAAGGGGATTTGTTGAGAGTGTTTTTGGAATTTTATGAGTCGGGAATTGTTAATTTGAGCTCAAATGCTACATTCATCTGTTTAATTCCTAAGAAAGTCAATGCTGTTAGAATTGGAGATTTTAGGCCTATTAGTTTGGTAACGTCATTGTATAAGATTTTGGGAAAGGTTTTATCAAAAAGACTAAGGATGTCTTTAGGGGATACGGTGTCTAGGGTGCAGGGGGCTTTTGTGAAAGGTAGACAAATTTTAGATGTTGCTTTAGTGGCAAATGAAGTAGTGGAGGAATATAGGAGTTCAGGGAGGGAAGGGCTTATTTTTAAGGTTGATTTTGAAAAGGCATATGACAATGTGGATTGGCAATTTTTAGATTTTGTAATGGATAAGAAAGGATACGGTGGGAGGTGGAGATCTTGGATTAGGGGTTGTTTGTCGACTTGCAATATGTCAGTTATAGTTAATGGGAAACTAGGGGAGTGTTTTAGGGCTTCGCGAGGGCTTCGACAAGGGGATCCACTTTCTCCTTTTCTTTTTATTTTGGTGGCGGATGTTTTGGGCAGGATGGTTGATAGAGCTAAAGAAACAGGTCTTGTTGAGGGGTTGGAGGTGGGGAGGGATAGAGTTAGTGTGACTCATTTACAATATGCGGATGATACTATATTTTTTTCCACGGGGGATGAAAATCAGATACTCAACCTGTATTCGATCTTGAGAATTTTTGGGCTTCTTTCGGGGCTCAAGGTTAATTTGGGAAAAAGTAGTGTGGTGGGAATTAATATGCAGCAAGATCAACTTCAGAGTAGGGCGTCTCTTTTAGATTGTGGTATAGAGTCCCTTCCGATTAAGTATTTGGGTCTTCCTTTGGGGGGTAATTCTAGAAGTGAAGCTTTTTGGACTCCAGTAATGGAAAAGATTGGCAAAAGGTTGGAAGGTTGGAGTAAGGCTTTATTATCTCGAGGGGGAAGGTACACTTTGGTTAAGACTGTTTTGAGCGGAATTCCTATCTATTATTTATCGTTGTTCAAGATTCCGGTTAAGGTGGCAAGGTCAATAGAAAAGTTGATGCGGGACTTTCTTTGGGAGGGTAAGGATGAGGGGAAAAAGGATCATTTGGTGAATTGGGAGGTGGTGTCGTTACCTAAGGAGAAAGGGGTTTGGCTATCGGTAACATTGTAGCTAGGAACTTGGCCCTTCTTGGCAAGTGGTTATGGAGATTTCCACTGGAGATTGATTCATTATGGCATTCGGTTATTAGAAGCAAATATGGGATTCAGGACAATGGTAGGGATTCACGAGTGGTTTTAAGGGGTAGTTGCCGTGCTCCTTGGAAGTCAATTTCTCAAATTTTCACATGTTGGTCTCGACATCTTTTGTTAGGGTGGGTAATGGGGAAATTGTTCGGTTTTGGAGGATGTTTGGATGGGTCAATCTTCTTTTGCTGCAGATTTTCCGCATCTTTATCGAGTGGCTCGTTCTCATAATTCTTCAATTGCTTCCATGGCTTGCTCTCTCTTAGCTCCAATTGCTTGGAATTTTGATTTTTCTAGAAATCTTAATGATAGGGAGGCTTCACAGTTGGTTTCTTTATTATCTAGAATTGATCACTTCTCTTTATCTCCTCTTTTGGAGGACAAGAGGGTTTGGGCACTTCATTTGTCCGGAGTATTTTCTTGTAAGTCTTTTTTTGATTACATCATCGATAATCCTCAAATCCCTCAATTTCCTTTTTCTAAAAAAGTTTGGAAGGCTTGTGCTCCCTTAAAGGTAAAGGTGTTCATGTGGGCCTTGGTTCATGGGGGAATTTTGACAAATGATACATTGCAGAAAAGGAGACCCAATCGTTTTTTAAACCCTCAGTGGTGCATTCTGTGTTGTAAGAGCGGGGAATCCGTGGATCATCTATTCTTGCATTGTCCAATAGCTTTGAATCTATGGCATAGATTGTTTTGTGTTGGAAATGGTATGTGGGTGGCCCCAAAAAGGAGTGTGCATATGCTCTTAATTGATTTTCATACATTTGGAGGATCGAAGAGAGCCAAAACTTTATGAACTTGTGCTGTCTTTGCAACTTTTTGGGTGCTATGGTGGGAGCGAAATCAGAGGTTGTTTGAAGATAAGTTTCGGGGGGTAGACTGTTTATGGGATCATGTTTGTCACTTATCTTCTTTTTGGGCGTCGGGGAACTCTTTGTTTAAGGGAGTTCCACTCTTTTTGTTAGCTAGAGATTGGTTAGCGGTGTGTGCTTTGTAAGCTTTTGCTTGTTTTTAGGCGGTTAGGGACTTTTTCCTGTTGTCTTTTCACTTGTTTTGTATTTAGAGGATGCCTCATCCTCTTCTCTCCTTTTTCAGTTTTATTAATAAAGCTTTTGTTGTTGATCAAAAAAAAAAAAATGAGGAAGACAGATGAGAATAAGAGACATGATTATTAATAGAATACTGAGTACATGACCTAACCCCTTCCTATTAGCAATGGGAACATCTAGATTTGAAAAAAGCAGGAATAAAAGCACTAGAATAAGAATTATCTGGACTCTCAAGAGAGGGGGGTGACTCTAGACACTCATCTGTGGCAGTAGAGGAAGGAAAGTAGTCTCTTGCATCCAGGTGACTTGCTGTCTGTTCTTGTCCCTGATATAAACTTTGCGACGGTGCCACAACCAAATGTCTTCCTTGGTGGATGATAACTGAATAGATGAATGAGCTAGCTTGTTTGTTTGATCCAGAATGTAGAGCCCATTTTCCTCTCTACCACTGCCAATCCTCTTCCTCGTGATAAGGTCCTGAAAAAGACAATGATCAGGAAAAAAACGTCACGCTACAATTTAAGTCACGAGTAATACGACTCAAAGATAAAAGATTAACACTGAAATTGGGAACATGAAGGACAGGAGACAAAGGAATGGAAGATGTGGCATGAATTAAACCTTCCCTGACACAGACGAAATGATACCATTGGTAATACGTACTTTTTCCTGACTTGAGGAGGGGTTATACTCGGAAAATAAATTAGAGGAGCTAGACATATGGTCGGAAGCACCAGAATCAATAATCTATGTGATAGTCGTATGAGATAGCAATGCACATGGGGAGGAAGCCAAGTTACCTCAATTAGCAAAGGAAGAAGAAGGTGCACCTGTAGTAGAAGTGGAGGCTTGACGGTCTAGCAAGTGGCGAAGAGCAATCTCAAAATCCGAGGCAGGTAACCCCGAGACATCAATAGTGAAGGAGACAACTGGAGATGAAGGTGGTGGCTCAACAGTGTCTGAAAGATGGGCTCGTGCATTAGCCCCGCGCCTTTATTGCCAGACCAACCCCCTCGAGTACCAGGACGGTCGTCTCGGCTACCAGAGAGAGTTCCATACAGCTTCCAACAAGTCTTGCGTGTGTGGCGAGGTCGACGACAATAGTCACAGTAAAGATGATCCTTCTCAGAGGAAGGACGAGAACCACGAGTCATACGATCGCCATTGCGAGAGGGTGCAGAAACCAAGGCCGAGCGATCAGTAGTAGTAGAAGGAAGTATCGAGAACGGCGACTCTCCTCATTTTACACAAAAGCAAAGGTTTCTTGGAGAGAAGGAAGCACATCCATGTCAAGTACTTTGCTCCGAATCGGATCATATTCCACATTTAGGCCTCCAAGAACTTGAAGACCCGCTTTTGCGCCACAAACTTCTGGTAACCAGCAGAATCAGTGGGACAGACAGGCTTGTAATCCTGAAGGTAGTCAAGCCGCTTCCACCTGTTGCTAAGGAAGGTAAAATACTGAAGGATAGTCTGCTCACCTTGTATTGACCGAATGGAGCGACGTAACTTGAAAGCCTGTGAGAAGTTTTCCTTCCTGGAGTAAGTAGTTGCTACGGCCTCCCAAATATCCTGGGCAGTCTCCATAGACAAGTAGTCCTCTCCAATCTCCGAAACCATAGAATGGATCAATCAGCCATAATTAGAGAATTGGTAATCTCCCCCTGGTCATAATGAGGGTCGGTGATATTGGGTGCCTGAACCCGCCCATCAACATATTCCATCTTCCCTTTGCTCTTCAAGAAAATAGTCAGACTCTGCGACCACGCTAGGTAATTTTGACCATTGAATAGAGAGGTGGTGATTCTAAGGCCAGTGTGGAGGTTATCAGTCATAGTGGAAGGGATAACAGAACTCTCCCCTGAGATGGCTGAGAGGTAGTAGATTCACTGGTCAAATCTGCCATGGAGACTCTACTAATTATTCCTTAAACACGAGGCCAATCACAAACTCGGAAGATGAGAGTGGAGTTACAAGCACAACAGTAACTATAAAAGCATAAAGAAGGGAGAATCTAGTGGGGCTTTGTGTCTCGACTACTTTTACATCAGCAGAGCTTTTTTTTTTTGGTCTGCTTCGATACTGTTTTACCTTACTAGAAGACTGTGTATAATCTTCACTAGTCCACTACGTAAGAGACGACTTCATATTACATCACCAGAGGACTTTGAAGAGCAGCAGAGGAGCAGCGACCACCCCAAGCAAGATTGCGACCATCCCAGGCAACCCTAGAGGGTCAGACGACTTCGACCAGACCAGCAAGAAGGCTGGTCGGCCCCCTGGGAACCCTCGGTAGTGGCTGGAGAGGCCTACCAGGGAGAGAGAAGCCTGGGTGATGACTGTCGAAGGGAGAGAAGAGACTGGGAGACCTGGGTAGAGTCTGTTGGGGTTAGACAAGGCTGGGAGACCTGTTTGGGGCTGTCGTCTGGTCTATAGGAGAGAGGAGATCACCTGTAGTGATGGGTAACAGAGAAGGAGAGTTAGCTCTAATACCATGAACGTTTAGAGAAGAGAAAAAGTTAGAGAGTGAGTTTGACCTGATTCCCTTTTATATTAATAATACTGAGTAATTACAGGAGTGTCTTAAGGCATAATATATGGGCCAACCCATTACACCAATCAAGGAATAAATAAGAAGAAAATACAATCACATATTTCCTATTCTAACTTGTTGCCTATTCTAACATGATCCTATGTTGAACTTCAAAGGGTAGGCTTTAGGAGTGCAGTCGTATTATTATATATAATTTTCTTGCTCTTATTGCACAGAATGCAGTTATCCTAAAGAGGGACTCCGAAAGTTTGTGTGATTTAAGTGCTAGGCAGTTGCTCATGTTGTTGGTTGAGAACACCTGTAGTTTTCTCAATAGTTTTCTGCCATTTATCATGCTGATATGATGTGAAGTTAACTATCTGGAGAGCTTTAGGTCAGTCATACATGGTTGGTTTATTATATTTAGAAGTGTTTGTGCTTCTTAGGAGAGGACCCAAAGTAACAAACCAACCCTCCAGAGCAGTGTTACCAGAATAATGGTTAATATAATAAAAAGGCTTGGTTTGGTTTGGCTTATATTATCTCCTGTTCATGAGTTTTATCACCTGTTGCTTTTGACAATGGCTTACAACAACAGTAACTCATGACACTAATCAAGTGGTAACATACTTTTATCTAGGTTGGTGTTCTTCCTATGGATGAATCAAAAGTTATCGCAAAAGGTCGTCTTGGTCCAGGAATGATGATAACGGTTGATCTACTTAGTGGTCAGGTTTGTACAGTAATTTATTAATGACTTGGTGCTTAAATTGCAAGATGGTATTGCCTTTTGATGATTATGTTTGCATCCACACAGTAGAGGTTTTTTGTCGACTTCGCTGTTCAGCTTTCAATATCCACTTTGATTTGTTACTGGCGTTTCATTTAAAAGCTTCTAGACAGATTTCCTTTGCAAAATATCAATTTATTCATTTTATGAAGAATATATGCCACTTATCATAAAAAATATGAAGGATATATGTCATTTATCATAAAAAATTATGAACATGCCCCCTCGGCATGTTCTGTATTACAGTTTTTTCTTTGTTGCTGATAAAGAAAAGGGGATAAGTGATGCACATCTAATACTCTTTTTTCTTCTTCTTCTTCTTCTTCTACTTCTTCTTTTTTTTTTTTTTTTTTTCTTACTGTTGCTTTTATAATTGTGTGCCATTCTGTTTTATCTATGTTGATCCCATTTATCTTTGATACATTTTCTGTGCAATAAGAGCGCTTTCAAATCTTTTTGAATCACTATGATAAAATGTTCAACACTAAGAATTTATAAGAACATTAAAATGCTACTATAATAAAGAAAGTGTACGACTGAAAAAACCAAGAAACTAATAAGTAGAAGTAATATATTTATTATGAGACACCATGCAGCAATATAGCAATTGCTTTTCCATGTTTGTGCTTGCTGTTAGGTAAATTGTGGTGTGACAGATTCCTTTTATTTATGCAAACTTACAAGTAAACCGATATGGTTTTTTTGTTCAGCAAGAAAACAAATTTTTTTTTTTCCCCTCATGAAAATCAAAAGAGTACAAATGAGGACAAGCAATCCTCTATAAGAAGAAAAAGACTAGTTACAAATTACACACCGCTCTCCAATCATGATTAATCAAGTACAAAGAGATCTCCTTAAAGGGTAGCTGGAGCCCAAAAAGATGCCACAAAGTGAACCTTATCTCTAATGCTGTTAAGACCCTCAACTTTATCTTCAAATACTCTTGTATTCCTTTCTAATTACAGTAACCAAAACATAGCACAAGTCAGACACTTCCAAAGAATAGGTGGCTTCTTACTTGAATCAAAACCCCAAAATTTGAGGGTAAGCATTTGAGTATAAGAATGTAGAGTCACCCAATCCTTCTGTATCTCAAGAAAGAGCCTCTACCATAACTCAAAGGGAACAGGACAATGCAAAAAAGATGGTTGATGCTCTTCTCATACCCCTTGCACATAATGCACTAATCAGGGGCTCTTGTTATACTCATACATAGGGCTGCAAAGGGACCGAGCCATTTGTGAACAGGTTCGAGCTCGACCGGCAAGAGCTTGTTCGAACTCGGTTCGTTAAATTTTTTTTTTGCGTTCGAGCTCTACCTCGAACTCTAGCTCAAGCTCGTTAAATTTTTAATAAATAAGTCCAAACATACTAAAATTCGGCTCGTAAGCTCGGCTCGTTAGCTAGCTCATTTAACATTTATTATTTTTATGTTAAATAATATAAAAATATGAATAAAAAATAAGATAAATATGTTATTTATATATTTAAAAATATATAAATTTAAATAATAGTTAACTATAGATAGTACATTTATATAATAGTGGTGGTAGATATTATTATTTTAGTAAAATATTGACTTTTTTTGGTATGTTTATATATATATATATATTGTATATATAATTGTATAATCAAAGTTTTAATTGTAACTTTAGTCACATATGCAAGTATGAATTTATAAATTTTTTGGCTCATTAAGGCTTGTGAACAGGCTTGAGCTCGAGTTCGACCAAGCCTAAGCCAACTCGGCTCGAGCTCAATTTGTTAAATTTTTATTGAGTTCTTGAGCTCAAACTCGTTAAAATCTTAGTAAACAAGCCCAAACATACTAAGCTCGGCTCGGCTTGGTTCGGTTCATTACTTTATCTATCCCCCAACACACATATGCATGCGCGCACACACTCAAAAAAATAAAATAAAATCGAAATAAGGGTTTAGATCCTTGGACCATTTCTTATAGAACTGTGATGCATGGAGAGTTAATTGTGTCAAATCTGGTCCTAAAGCCATGTGCATCTGACAGAACACTTAGTTTTCTCAAGATTTTCAGTATTAGATAGAAATGTGATTCTTTATCTAGAATTCTAAATACTTCACTTTTGTCCAGCCTATATGTGTGAAATTGTGGGTTCATCAGAATATGGAGACTTATGATAAGTCTTCTTTATTTTTCAATCAACTTTGTTGAGGAAAGTGTGCACCTGATTTGAAGGAGATGCTGCTTTGGAAAGGTTAATTCACACCTTAAACAATATGAAATGCAGGTTTATGAGAATACGGAAGTAAAGAAACGAGTTGCCTCATCATATCCTTATGGAAAGTGGGTGAATGAAAACTTGCGATCCTTGAAGCCTGTGAACTTCCTCTCTGTGACAATTTTGGAGAACGAAGCAATATTAAGACGCCAACAGTAAGCATTTTAATTTCTTTACGTGTTTCAAACAGCTTCAAACACCCTCTTTTTTCCATATTTAGATCTATAAGTATTTCTGGAACTCCATTCTAAATATTTGGCTCTTGCATAATTGGTCTAAATCAGTCAAGTAATTTTTCTAAGCTGTTAAAGTTCTGTCAGAGAGTAGAATCTTTGAACTTTGTCTGACATACCTGTTTTACATGAAAAAGGGAACCAGAGATAGAAGATGGACACAATACTTCTCAAGTTGATTAGTTAAGTAAACTAAAGTTGGCTAGAATACAAGCTTGAGAATTGTTTGTATTGCTATTATTTTGAATGTAATATAAAGGGGTCATTGCTATTATTTGGTTTTCAATTTTAAAGAATTTGCATGTTATTCCGGTATCGGTGGCGTGACGGATGGAGAAGCTTCAAAGGAATTTTCCGTGGGATAGTGGGGGGGATGATTTTAGATACCATTTGGTGAATTGGGGGCAGATCTGTCAACGCTGGGGGTTGGGGGTTCGGAGTTTAGTGACTTTCAACAGAGCTTTGTTGGGCAAGTGGCTGTGACACTTTGCTTGGGAGCCGGAGCGGCTATGGAGATGGGTGGTGGTTGGTAAGTATGGGCTGGATTTTTGGGGGGGGGGGGTGGGGGGGGGGTTAGGGGTTAGGGAATGTGACTAGTTCTTATGGTTGTGGTCTATTAAAAGGAATATGGTTGGGGAGAGTGGAGTTTCGGGAGAGGGTCGGGTTTCGGGTGGGTGATGGGATGAGGGTGCGCTTCTGGAAGGATAGGTGGTGTAGTGAGGCTTTGCTGGAGGATTGTTTTCCTTTGATATTTGGCAGTGTGGGGGATCAGGAAGCTATGGTGGCATCTTATTTGGGGGTGGGGATTGGTGGTATGAGATATTCACTTGTGGTGCCTGGTTTAGGATTGAGAGGTTGATTAACTGCTGGAGTTATGGGGTTATTTGTATGGGTTGGGTGTGACTAGGGAGGGAGTGGATGTCTTGGGGTGGAATGTGGTGGGGCCAAGGGGCATTTTTCTGTTTTGTCCTACTACAGGAGTTTGGTGGGGGTGGTGATGAGGGATTTTCCTCGGGAGGAGCATTTGGGTGCTGGGGGTTTCTTTAAAGGTGGCCTTCTCCACGTGGACGGCGCCTTAAGTTGGAATCTTAGATTGATAACTTGGTGCGGCATGGTCATATTCTAGTGGATCGGTGCTATATGTGTTGTGCAGATGGGGAGTCCGTAGATCATTTGTTTTTGCATTGTCCTGTGGCTAGCCATTTGTGGGTTTTATTTGCTCTCTTTTTGGGATTGTTTGGGTTCAGCTGCAGAGGGTGATGGATATGCTGTGGAGTTAGCATGGAGCTCGGGTTGGTTGCCAGCGGCAGCGAGTGTGGTCATTGGTGCCTTTTTGTTTGATGTGATTAGTTTGGTTAGAACGTAATAAGCGAACTTTTCAAGAGGTTCATCATAGCGTTTCTT